>OV788329.1:19382380-19982380 GCA_928718305.1 Tetramorium bicarinatum | reverse complement strand
TTGAGAAACAGAAGAACACTTCGCTGGTACGAGTAAATAATTAACTGCAGCACACCGGAAAAGTAATAGTAAAAAGTTAATTAATACCATTCGTGCAGAATCTAATTTTAATAATTTTAATAATTTTATAATTATCTGATTTTCTATTCTAAAATTAATATCTTTTTGAGTAAATCGAATAAAACCTATCAATACCATTGAAAGGTTGTCGAACTAATTTTCCAAAACAGCTTTCCGACGCAGACGAGTTAATCGAAGTGACATACATGATTTCATAATCAATTTAACAAAACATATATTAGCTTGAATTATCAATTAAATAATATTATATTTAGAATAATTATCGAAGTCGCGACGCCAATTCATTAGTTCTAACAATGTGCATGTCCATATTGAGGTCATTTTAATCATATTAATAGCGACCGATATTATATACACTCGCTCGTACAATCCATTAAGTAATAATTGCAATACACAATATGCAATATATACACACATGTGAAACGCTATGAACCCACTCGTTGCACCTAATCTTTGCATGTCATCGAGCTGTTTGCTTAAGTAACAATTTAAAGGATGGCAAAGATATACCGGCGTTTGTTCGTTACACAGTAACGAGCAATTGTCGAACCGTAAAAAAAGCAATTTAAGTGATTTCGCAATGTTACCATGATTCGATTACGCGATTGTTGTCCACTGCCACGGCGCGAACCGTGCAAATTTAAATTACGCTCGCGTTGCATTCGACACTCGGGAACTACTCCGGTACATCGTATACGGTGTTGTAATTAAAATGTCCCTAGTGATTAATGAGACGATTACGTGCGCGACCAAGTGCTCTTTCTCTCTTTCTCTTTCTCGTCTTTCTTCCATTTTCTTAACTCCCCTCCCTTCCCCTACTTTGAAGCTACTCTGGTTCAAAAGACACTTCTTGAGATTAATGAACTACTTTTCTTTAAAATAATCATTTAAGGGCACACGACGACATCGATAATTGTTTACAAGTAAGTTATTCCTTTTGTTAATTAGTCATAAATTGTAATTAGAGACCCATGTTGGAAAGAGAAGAGTCTCTTTTCGGTTATATGGTCTACCATTTTGTTATAATAGAAATAAAGACCGCGCCGTGTAATTCATGCACGTGTATCATACGCGCCCGTGTATCCACACACATACACACTCACACAAACACATAGATACACACATAGTAATATGTGTTTATTATCTCACGGATGATATCGCCTTTCATGAAAGTGTTTTCATCTCTCTTCATGCAGAAGAACATGTTTGAAAAAGAAGTTAATTGCAAATTTATTTTAATCAGTGTACGTTAGGCATGTGAATAGATACGGTAAATGAAATTTACGCTCTATGCATTAAATAAAACTCAAAGATTTAACCGAGCTTGTATATCACTAACACGATATATTACGAGCAATTTAATTAGTAAATTATGAATTTAAATATATATTATCGGATTAAATCGCTCTCTTCTTCAACGATTCAAACTTGCGTGAAATCGACGAGAGTTTGTAAGAAGAATTTCAAGAGTTTGTAAGAAGGGAAGCTGTTCTTATACCAGCTTATTCGCATGCGGATATTAAATCCAAAATCGATGCACTCTACTTCACGAAAGTTCGCAAGTAGGCGAAATAGTTTGGCTTAGTCATCAATTATTAGAATTTCGTCGTGACCCTCTTCCATGATAGTGCCCGAAGGGAGAATAAAATGGACAAAATCTGTTCTATCGATGCATCAATCTTGACCTCTTTAAGAATTATACTCCCGATACGGTTCTATCAGCGGAAGCAACATTATATACGTACCCCAGAGAAAATGCCTTTCCCGAAGCAGAATATCTTTGATAAGGCTGCATTACGGGATTATCAGGCAGATCTCGATCAGGATATATACGTATCCAAGCATGACTAAAAGGATATAACTATATATCATTTGCACAATCCGCTTACTCCTTAGATGCTCGAGTAAAACGAGCTTCTACTCAAATTGATATGAGAATCAATTAAGAACATTACGCTATCGATAAAAAGTGTAACAGTAAACTTCGATTATTAATCAAGCTTTCTATGCAACAAAAGATACGACTTGCCGCGAGTGCGTCAATCTCAAATTAATCATAATACATCGTAAATCGTACAATTCTTGAAATAAAATATTAGTCTCCGATATTCAACGGGAATTTATGATTCAAAATTTATATCAAGTTCCACTATTATCGTATCCGTTTAAGTTAATCAAATTATTTTTATACTGTATATATTTTTAACATTGCACTTGTAATTATTTTTGTATTGTTTTAAAGAATAAAGAAAGAAGATCGAGACAGATAAATGTCAAAGATGTTGGTTTGAGTATTAAATAAATCAAAAGGATGAAACTGTGACGAATGCGACGGTTTTCGACGGCACGTCAGTGCAGTTCACGAGGCAGACAAATAAAGGATTTGGCTTCGAAAATCTGTCGTCTCTGGCTAGAACTCCGGCGGTTGATAAATCCGACGGGAACCAATCATGTCACACGCGCTGATACGAGATGCGTCAAATGTTCGACGGGCGCAGCCATAAAACGGAAATTGTCGCTGGCACCCGTCACTGCGGGATACGCAATTAGGAAGAATTTTGCGTTCGCCAAGCGCCCCCGACGGACCTTTTCATCAATCGATTACTTGTACAAACTATGGATCCCCGCTAAAAAATTTAAACCCGAAAATCGACCTCGGCTAATTAAATGTTATAAACGCCAACCTTTCCAAGAGGTCAAGATCTACATTGGAAAAGAAATGACGTTAGGTAATAACTTTCCGACTTAATTTACAATTTTATTTTTAATTTGCAATTATAATGATGTTTTTAACGCGAGATACCATAAAATATCAAAAAACTGCACCAACGGAAGTAATTTTACGGTACAGTGGAAACAGATTATAGAATCATCAAATATGTCTAAAGAAATGTTTCATAAGTTTTAGTTTCGATCTGCATTTTATTACTCCTTTAAGATACGTTTATTTTATATTCTCGAAAAGTATTTTATTAGAGCACATGTTAAATACAAAATCAAAGAGGTCTTCATATAATTTTGCGTTTATATATAGATCAAGTATTTTTAAAAATCTATATATGTTAAACAAATATTATAAAAATATATACATTAATATGTAATTAATATATGATATGAGATGATATCTTATGATATAAGAGATATCATGAGAATATATAATTAAACAAGAAAAGAAAGAATTATATACAATTTGAGTTGGATTTTAGTAATCTAATAATATTTGCGTGAATTTATAAACTAATTTCTAGCTTATTGTTATAATAAACTGCACGCCAATATTATATATATCATACAATATACATAAATTTTAATTGCAAAATCTAAAAAATAATGTTTCGGTTTAAAAAATGTTGAAAAGTCATTCTTTTTTATCATACTTTTAATGTTATAGCGATGCAATTCTCAACCACGTTTTATGGTGCCTCAATTTTAAGGAATAAAGCTGACCGCAGCAGACCTGTAACTATCTTACGCTCATGTCTGAAAGCGAGGGAGTGGAGAAACGTTTGTTCTTATCTGGCTAGCTGAGTAATTAGCTGCTGCAGCTTCGGTCTAGGAAATGGTTCATTATTCCCGCAGAGCGGAACTTCCGCGTCACGTAAGAAAGCGCATTTGGACACACCGGTGTGGATTACACTAGTTTTCTATTTAGCCGACATAAAGCCGACACTTATGACAGGCGCCCACTTTGTCTCTCGGGCGGTGTCAAGCTAAATAAACGGAATATGTAAATACATATATCTCCCCGTCTACACCACTGTGTTTGCGTTCGTGATTGTGCCTCGTTAAACGTTCACAGCAGTGCAAGCTACAGAATGCTTGTAATTCAGTGTTGAAATTCACCATCTGTCTTTCCTCCGTCACGGTCTGAAAATTTTCCTTATTTAATTTTTGCGAAAAATATTTTTTTCTTTTTTTTTCAACAGGAATCCGTTAGGCGTGATACAGAGATCTCACGGCGGCATTGTCATCAGAATTCATCGTTATCGGGAGAGTTATTTTGCCGTATTATTAGAATCGTCCTATATTTATAATTTTTTGATGTCATTATCGTGAGCAACGGGATGGCAATAAGTGACAATAAATATCGACTCCTGTAACACGATGTTCTAGCACCTCCGAAGCATCCGACAGAGCATAGGTGAAAAGCATCCTTTCTCGTTATATAACAGAAAATAGCGCAGTGCGCCGTGTTGCAATAATTAATTCTCCGGTACCATCGCTTTGCCGAGAATAGTGCCTCGTTTCATTTTAAGCTGTCCTCGACGCGACATGCGTACTTATCTCTACAAAATGTCTCAAGATAAACAACTTGAATTGCGACGACAAGTTTCTTGGCCATTTTTCTTTCTCCTCTGCTTTTCAACGCGAAAATATTGATGTGTCAATTATCCTTTAATAATGGACGATTAAAAACAAAAACTGGTTCTGTATAAATTATACTTAGTATAGCAAACAGAATAATATTTCTCAATTAATCTCGAGCAAATTTTATTTTAACAAAATTTTATCTGTAAATATATCTTTTTTAAACTATTTGCTATATTAGATTAAAAAAGGGATAGATTTTAATGAAAAAAGCATAAATGCCTGTGGAAAAACAAGATATATAACTTAAGCCGTTTTTCGCAGTTTCGTTGGCCGTTCGGATACTTTATAACATTTTTTTCTCATCCAAGAATTTTTTTTGTACGTACAAGCAGAAAATATTTAAGAATTTCCATTTACGTGTTTCATCCTGTGGAGAACCATCGGCGGAGATGTAAATGCGTTGCGAGCTAGTGCCGTTATGAAACAGGAGAGTAATTTTGAAACAAATCATACTCATGTTGGCTTCCGCGGCGTGTACGACGACGCAACGCCGCGATCGATACGCTGGAGTGGGTAAACCGAAGAAGATACGTATGTACATCAGCGAGAAAAATAGCATTTTGCACTTGCAGGCCGCGTGTTGCACAGTTAAAATTTGCCTAATTAAATAGAAAACATTTTATCCATTTGTTCAAAAATATCTTATGAAAATCTCCCATATATCTCTATTTTGAGATAATTCCGCTTGCGAATGTAGAATAATATCTAGAAGTCAGATTTGAAAGACTTGAAGAAAATACGCATATTTATATTAAGAATTGTGAAAAGAAAGAAAGAAAGCAAAACGACAAGTTAAAATACGTCAAAACTATATCGGAAGTCTGCTTTTTCCGATTTCCATCACTTTTAAGTTTCGTTGTCAATTAAATACTTAAAAATAATTACATTACCGCTAACGAGATTTATCGATAATTGAAGTTTGCTGTTTTCGTGATATGCATAATTAATATTAACTTTGGCGTTTTCTAGATCTATTGACAGATTCCTTAAATTAGAATTTTGCCGAATTCATTTTCGTTGTAAAAAGCATCCAAGAAACGTAAAACGTGACATATTTTTTTTTATGAAGTTGTAATGTACACGAGAGTCACATAGAACGTGCAACCTTTTAATTTAGTAAATTGCTTACAAGCTGCGCGACAATCTGGGACCAAAATTTACGCGAGGTAATTGTCCGTGTTAATTCGCAAAGTTTCAGACAGCCCAATTCAACGAGCGTATTTTCTACCAAGCGATTTGTCGTTTTCCATCAGAGGATCGCCGACATATGGAAGTGGTTTAGAGAGCGTATCCTCCTCCGGCCACGCATATGGATTTTTATGACTAACTGTCGACGTCAGCGCAATTTTACGCGCAATCGGCGGTTAATGGAAAGCGAAAATATTTTATCCCGGTAATTACATTTATCGCCGTGAGCAACGCGTCGCAGCGCCGTCCAATTTTTTGGGAATGATGCAAATCAAGTAATACGTACTCTAATGCATGTTGTCATGGAAAATGTATATGGAATGCTGTGACTGCGATAAACACGACAAATATCAAGATACATGATGCGGTTTAAATGTAACATATTCTGTATATGTTTACTTTATGCAATTTTTAAAATAACTTTCATGTTTTTTCTCTAGTATTTTATATTTAGTTATAGTATTTTAATTAAAAACAATGGACATAACATTATGTACATATACATACGTATAGGCACAAAAAAGTATTATATTTTATTTTAGAAAATAAAAATAGATTAATATGATGATTATTTACGCTACGCTACGTACGTAGGTAACTGTAGAGAAATATAAGAGAATTTACTACAATAAAAATTACTCTAAAGTAAGAATCCATGTTTCCCTGAAAACTAAAGATAGAAATGGGTAACTAACTTAATAAAAGGATATGTAGTTATATAGCAGGTCATACTATATAACTACATATGAGAGGAATAAGCAATTCCAATAAACGGAAATGCGAAGTAGTACTTGAGACAATTCTAAGGCTCACTTCAATCCGCTCGGCTTTCTTTTTTCTAAAGTATCTAGAACACTGTTGTTCCTGACCAACATTGCAAAATCGCCCGTGACACTTTTAAGCCACGATGAGTCTCGCACGCCCGAGACTTTGCGAGAAACAACGGCAAAAGCGCCGTCTTCGTTGTTAGAAGGGGCGCGCTCACGATGTATCAGGGAATTTGCATCCAACTAAGGATACGACGCTTTTGTACGTACGAAGTATGTAAATGCTCGTACGCGTCCTACGAGAAGATGCAAATAATAGCGGCGCGTTTCGCATCTAGTCAGCCTGTTACGAACCCTACCCTGTAACGAGCAAAGGGGGATACAGAGCGATGGAGTTTGCGACAGCCCTCTCCGCAAGCAATTTATTATTCCTCCCTCCCCCCCCTCCCCCCCCCGGTAGCACTCCACTCGCGCGGAGCGCTTGCCGGTTATGCCAGGGTTTTTCAGAGTGAAGAAACTTAATTTCGCAGCTGTCACGCGTGCGTTCAGTAATTCACTTTTTCCCCTTTAATTCGTGCCTAACTGCTTGATCGAGGACGGAAGCTGATTATATCGAAAGAACAATCGAAAAGTACGATAAAGGAAACTAATCAATCACAGACAATATTTATTGCTTATAGTCGAATATTTCTCGCGTAGAGGTAATCAATCCTTAATTTTTTAAGAATGTTCAAATCCATCAATTACACGGATCGTTCAAATCAATTTAAATTTTTTTTATCCTCGTGTTATTTGTAGATGAAATTTGCATTATTATATAATTTCTTATATTCTTTTAATAAATCGAAAGGTCTTTCTAATAATTGCTAACTTTGTGACAAATTATCCCAATCGCAAAATAATTCTCACTTCTTAATTTCGCAAGATGGACAGATGGATTTCTCTTGTGTTCTTGAGAAAATATTGTACTCATATATAATCCCGCCCAATTCTTTGCGATGACTTGCACAACGGTGATATAAAGTTCGTTTTAATTAATAAAGTTTGCAATCCTGTGCATGTACAGCTGCCCGAAGTTACGTGTTTTACGAGAAAAAAGAAAAAAACGAAACATCTATAGCTACTCGAACGAATTAGATCCGCAGTATCAAAGAGAAAACAATAACATCATATAATTGAAAATCTTATATTTCTAATTAGCTAACATAAGTCGATTCTTTCATATTGATTTAAGAAATAAGAACGTAATCTATGAAAATAAAAATAAAAATAATTTCAATGATTTTCATGAAAAGATACGTGTGATATAAAAAACGGGTTTGGGAAACTATCGCAAAAAGGTGGCTCAAGAACGTTCATTAATTTCGTAACTTCATAAATCATGATTGCGCAATGCGATATTAACGCACGTTCTTTTTCGTACAATAAAGCCTCGTTCGATAGCTCGTCTTCTTTTAGTTTTACTCGGCCATTAAATGCGCTGGTAGTACAGAAATGTTCGCGTGCCATGCACAGTCGTCGAAACAAAGCGTCCAGTCTTCGTTTTCTGTCCAAAATCCTGATCCGAAATAAAAGCTACGAGATTTATGATTTGCGAATAAAAACAACGCGCGTATTATAGCGTCGATCTTCTCGTATGACACATTGAGAGCACCCTGCGAATACTATACGATATCACAATATATCACGAATTTATAACTAAAAAATCCAATTTTACAATTCAATTTTATTAGTTCTTTCAAAACTGGCTGTCTACTATTACGAGACATGAGCGTTTACGTCAAAACGCAATTGTTACACTTTTTAATAACTTTTTTTTAACGCGAAAAGTTATTACTATCTTAAAAAGTAAACATTTTCATTAAACGTAATGAATAATCTAATCTTGCAACATAGAACGCAATGTGTTAGAGGAATGTGCGTATATAATGTACTTCCTCGTACATTTTTTCATATGTAAAGGTCTTCATTTAGAGTGTCTTTTGCACTTTCTTTTTGGTATCGCACGAGAAACCAGCAAATGAAAAGTGCTTGGAGTCGGAAGGAGTTCGACTTTTCAACGTTAGTGAATTGAAATAAGAACAACCAACGAACAATTCCCGACGGAATAGAAGCGCGAAGTCGATGGAACGGAAACACGAGATGCATTTGCGAGAAACTTTAGAAATGGACAAACGGAGATCAAACAGTCAACCGAGTGCTATCTCGTTACGAGGCTAACTGTAATTTGCATGCAGTTTTCTACTTGTTTCAATTTTATCGTATTATTTATTCCAACTTCTTCACGGAGTCATTTCGGTACGTAAATTTACCAGCCGCTCCGGGTCAGAATTATCCAAAAGCGACAAGATAACCAGTTAAATATGTTTATCTAAGGAAATTTACCAGAGATTGTGTCATTTAATGGCCTCATAGTAAGCCTATGCTATTTTAAACTATTTCTCTTATTGCAAACAATGCAGTAAGGAGTATTTTTCAATTCTTTACAGCTTAATCTGAATATTAGCAGAGAAAGAAAGATATTAATGATGAAAATGTCGGGCTTTTCGGGACTATTTCCAAGACGCGATCCTGAAAAGAGAAAATCCCTCCGTACTATTTTAGAAATAAATGTAGATGCATATTTTAGGAATGTCAGCGCGACTTCTTTCGAGGAAGAACAAATAGCGAGCATCTCTATTCGGAAAGATCGAGTTCCTCCCATTGTCCACAGAAGAACGAACGAAAGTCTCGAGGTAGCTGAGAACGAGGATACCAGGTTTTCAACGAGAGAGTTCTGAACGAGTAAAACCCATCAAGGAAAGCAGTCTCTTCCTGTTACGTGTATCCAGAGAGTCTGGATACACGTGTGAAATTAAGAAAGACGAGGGATTGATAGTTCTTTCTTCGTGCCAAAGTGTTATAACTCTAAGCATTTATCGGCTCTGTGATACGCATACGCGTAAAAATGCGCCGCTATTTTTGTCCGTACGTATTGAAAAGCCACGTGTGATTAAAGAAAATATCAGAGAAAAAACAAGATTCTACCAGTCGAATGAAATGAAAGTTACCTATACAGCATCGAATGTTTGCTGTTAAAAATAGAGCCGAAAGAACGAATTGCGATATAGACATTAATATCATTCTGTGAATAATTTTTTCAGTTCCATTATTAATATTTTTAAAGTTTTTTATTGTCGCTTTGGCTTTATCTTTTTTTATACCGCAATGTCTAAACAAAAAAATAATTATATAAAATCAGAAAAATTTTTTATTTTTAACTGCAAGAAGTTGTTGAATCGAAGTCTATGATAGCATAACAATTATATGTATATTTAATTTCGAATGTTTGTAATCTAAACTTTGATATAAATGAAAAATAACAGTCCTTTATTTTCCATACAGGATATAAACTCCGTTGTTTATTTAGGAATTTTGTATTAATTTTAGATCAATTTTTCTCGAATGAGATTATCGAGAAATAAATAATTTTAATAATTACAAACGATCAGAAGAAACTTATTTTACAAAATTTTAAAAACAGCAAATAAATTTTTTATTTGGTTTTAAAAAGGTTTTATTAATTATTTTTACCTTATAATACCTATTTTTAGATTTTACAAATTAGTAACTTGGAAATTACTGTCAAGATATTTAATATGGAACTTATAGAAAACAATGGAAATCAATTTCTCGAACATTTTTGTTAAAATTAATTCCCAACAACTCACAATCAGACATAAAGCGTGTATAACTCGTGATTCTTTTGAAACAATTGTAAAATTAAATTTCCTTAAAAATGCAGTAATAAAAAATTGTATTAAAGTTAGTCCTGTTGTAAATCAAAATGTATGGACAAAATAATACCTAAGTCATCGAAAAAACGTTAATCCCGGCTCGAAATATTCGATACTGTATAGTGTGTCTCACGATTAAAAATTAAATGCTTCGTCGTCGCAAAGCCAATGCTTGTGCAGCTGACATGCATACGAGAGATTGCGTTGGTACGTGGACTCGCATTTAATCACGTGTTCCACCTAAATGATTTAATTCAATACACCTGTCCGAACACTCAGTTTCGTAACTGCAAACGGCATTTCCCTTTGACACTTTTCACCAACGCGCACGTTATTTACATCGACTAGTTTTTGACTCTGAAACGCCACGTATTCGACTTACTAACGGAAGTGCCATTTTTTGATAACGCAAATAAAAGTCCCATGAAATAAAACGCGGAAGTTTTACATGTCAATAAAGTCTAAAGTAATGTAACAGTGACAAGAATCATAATGTGTGAGATATCGTTTCTTGAGCGTTTTTAATCCGAGTATCGCATTTGAATATTGGCCAAGAGATATTGGCAGATCAGCCGCGACCCAGCATCCCTTTCGGCACATTTGGGGAAAGCAGTCGTGTAAGTATAAGAGACGGGAAAAAGACAAGCCCGCATCTTGCGCGTCTCCTCGCGTTAGGGCGGATACGGGCAAAAGGGTGGTTAGGGAAAAACGGTGGAGGAAAGTCGGCTATATCGCACGGCCACAGAGAGACAGTATGCCGTAGTCAAGAGAAATACGATTGGTGGGGATATTGATCTTCCTTGGGAGTTGCCATGTGCAACGTCGTGGCGGTCCTACGCTCGAGCGACTTCGCGATTCTTCTTTCGAGACAGCAACGCGTCGCGACACCGCCGCCTAGTTTCCCTTCCCCCTCCCCCTCTTTTATTCTTTATCGTTTCCCATCATCAACTGACTTCGAAAAGGATACCACCTTTCTTTACCCCTCCCCCCCCCCCCAGGAAGTTCCCCCAACTCGCTCGGTCATCTCTGATACGAGCCATTGCTCTCGCTTCTTCCCCTTTTCCCGACCTTCCCTCCAACGCCGCAGGTGTCATTTGACACACACTTAAGGGAAAAAAAGATAACGGCTCCTGTCCCCGGAGACTGATAATCTACAGGCTCGATATTTTCTCCGTGTAAAAGAACGTCGCAGCCAAGAATATATAATCTCTTCGTATAGAGAGAGAATGGATCGTTATTAATGGTACGACCGAGAAAAAGAGGTGATTCCACGTGAAAAAAATAACGCCGAGAAGGTAGAATAAGATCTTTCTTGCTCGATTCGATTTTCACAACGGGCTCTTTGATCCGCGCGGAGACTCATTGCTACATTATACAGAGCTTTATTAACAATTCTTCGGTCACATAATAAAACAATGAGCAAACCGATAGAATGGCAGAATCAAATTTTGCAAGAGTCGGTATGCTGTTTCATTTAACTAACTTAAAAAAGCGGGTTAACCGCTGATGTATATAGAGAGCTTTATCTGTCATGTCTCATATGAGGTAAATATATAGTGATTATCATCCCGCTTCAACGAGCTAGTAGAGATAATCCATGTAGCTATCTCGTAACTTATCCTTCACTTCGTGTAACTAGTGAAGCAAGTGGGATCAAGATTCAGATAAATAATTACTAAGCGAGAATATCGCCCAAGCTATTAGGCGTTAGTGCAAAATTTGTATATTCATAGTTCAAAGTTTTTAAAATTTAAAAATTGTTTGGTTGACGCACATGGTCCAATATCGACACTTTTTAATTTTCCAACTCTAGGACACGGCATGTATCAACAACCGGCTGCAATTTAAATGAAGAAAGATTTTATTTCATGCACGTAAACATGCATTTATATGTGTCAAAAATAAAATATGAAAAATATGAAGTAAATGAAAGCATTTGCGCAAATAACGACACGCAAAAATCGAATTCTGTCCAGAGATACAAATTTCTTTTATCATTTCTAATTGTATTTAATTCTCTTAGGCCTATTTCTACCAATGCAGATTAATTTTAATCTCGGTTTAACATATTTTTTATCTCTTTCTAATTCTTAGGAAAAAAGATAGAAAGTAAGTTAAACCGAGATTAAAGTTAATCTGCATTAAGTAGAAATAGACATTAGCCTAATTATATCGAATATTTATGTAATAAGAATATCAAGTAGTAAGTTTTAATTAATTAGACAATGACAAAATTCATTTAACAGAAAATCATTATTCGACATATATGTATACCAATCGGTGTAAACTAGGCCATTGTTATCTCTTACATACAAGATATCTCAAGACAAGTGACGCGTATTAGAGACCAAATTATCGTGTCTGCTCTACACAAATTAACAATTTTCCGTGAGTTTCGCGCAATCATTCGTTTCGACGTTCTAACGCGTTCAATATCAGGCTACTCGATCGCGGATCCGCTGGCATCATTCGGTGAAAATCCCGTGAGGCCTCGAGCACCCGAATCCTACTTCGCGCGAATTCTGACAGAGTGTTTGGCATAGCAAGCTAATCGGAGTGCCCCTACCATTCCAAATCATGTCACTTCCAGTTGTCGACCGAGAATCTCTCTTTGTACGAAAGTTCGCTGGCACGCTCTTCGCAGACCGCTCCATTAACCATAAAAATATTAAGTCTGGACGAAAGCACTTTTTTGTATAGCGGGATTGACGTCCTTCGATTTATTGCAGTAGGCAACTGTTACGGACTGCATGACCGACTCACTTTTCACAGCATTTAATATCTGATATTATTGTATGCATATTTGTTGATTTATATTTTTATTTACCTGTAAAAGAAAACGGAAAGGAAAAATCCCTTTTTCGTGACGCGTGATAAAATACCGCGTCTAAAGTGTGTACTATTTTGCTAGGATGATATTGTATTCTCTTGGATGAAAGCAAGGTGTAAGCATGTGCACGTTGCGCAGCGAGCAAACCGCGCGTGTCCGTACAAACAAACATGCCTCCTGTCGCATTACATATCGACATAGCTGTTACGCTTGTTTGTTGATTTCCGTAGAACAACATTACCCGCTGTCTCTCCCCAGACAGTTTTATGCAATGACTGCGCCCGAGATAAGTAAACCGTCCGAATGACAATTTTTGCGCGAAATATGTCTCATTGGTTGAGATTGCTTGTTACAAAACCGCATAGTATTGCACTGTTTGCTGCAATCCCAGCAAAAAGATTGTTTTTCTCGAGTATATGTACCTCGCGATAGGCGATCGAAATTCTTTTCTTATTTTAGCTCCGCAGGGATTAAATAATTTGTAACGATATTAACGGTGAAAGAAAAAACTCAATTTCTTCTACAGACTTTCTCGTACCGGAGACTTCGTGTCTTTATATATCTTTATAAAACGAATATTTCTCAATTTTTCTTCTGTTATTCCGGTAAAAGTTACCATGCTAGAAAAATTCTAATTTACGAACTCGCGTGCACTTTGAATTCGTCGGTTCAATTGCATCAATTATGCAATTGAATCGCTAATACGGAAAAATTTCAACAAATTGCGCGATGATTTTATCATAAGCTATATATTTTTGAAGAAGGCGCATATCATCGCGCATAACGGTACAACGTGGAAGTTGAAATAGGAAAAGTAACATGTCGCAGAGAGAGGGAGAGAGAAAGCGGGATAAGAATTCCGACAAGATCCCCGGAGACGTGTTATCGTGCTCGGAAACGACACTTGGATACAAGTCCCAACGGCACGCGACCCAATAAATGCGTCGCCACAGCGCACCGCGGTATTAAGAAATTTTCGCGATAGCTCGCTTCGTATGTATACAGACGCTAAGGCTTATTTCGATCTTGGTGGAACTCAAACAAGCCCTTATGTAGTGCCATAAAGCGCGATATTGTACCCACAGGACATCCGACAACTTCCGTCGATCCCAATGGCATTCAATGTTTGCCATCTGCAATAAATAATATTGATCAACGAAGCAAAATTTTGCTATGAAACAAAGGGCTGAGAGATACCGACGTGCTGTTTACAAAGGATACAATGGATACCCCGTGTATCCATCGCGTCGAGAAATATACAGATATTCGAGAATAAAAATATTTCGCGGCAACAGTTTTCGTTTTCGATAGTTTAGAAGTCCGTGCAGAGAGAAATCGTTTTGAAAATATAAGTGTCATATTGTTGACGGTGAAAATGTTTTGTTATTTAGCATAATATAAACGACATTATGTTAACATTTACGAAAGAGGTAAAATCTGTCCGGCTATCGCGGAAGAGTGCAAGTTCGTGTACGAATTTTCGTGTTTTAGCGCAGAGAAAGTTTTTACATAAAACCTACGCAACAATTTCACGATTACGCGCCTTAAAATGTCGGAATTCTAAAATTTTAGGAACGAGAATTCCTTGTAACATTGATATTTAGCTTTCAACGCAATACTTCTCGAAGGCGGAAAACCCTTTCGCGATTTTCTCGATTCAGTACAAAAAAAAATACAACGTGAAATAACCTCGCGACCTGACAATTAGACGTCGCGCCGATATAAAAAGAATTCGAGGAAATAACGTGCGATTGACCGTCCCCGAATGAATCGATTAGCCGAGGTTTGTCCGATATCTGGCGAAATTGGTCTCACGAATGACGGAATTGTGCTAAACGTGACAAGCTCTTTAATTAAAACGCCCACATGAAATGGCACATTATATTCGCACTCAAGTAAAATGTTACTCCGGATGGAAAATTTTTAACATACCTAAATTAATCATTTTCAAAAAATATACGTTGCACGTTTCCCACTGTTCATGTTTAATATCCATCCATTTGCTATTCAGTGTATCTAAGAGTCAATCCTATAACTCGATTCACCTTCAGTTTACTCTATAAATAATGCAAACTTATTTGCCGCACAATGGCCACGGATTGCATTGGTTTCTCGAAAAAGGAAAATGTAGAAAATATCGTGCATTCCTAGTACGTGTTCGTGGCGTATATTCGTCATACTTTTGTAAACTTCACGGAAGATGAAAGATGCATTTTGCACGATGTACACCCTCGGGGCGAGCTAATATGTACTCCTCATTCTCTATTTGCACCGACGTATACCATCTTTTATATATAATTTGTCAAAATTAAAATCTGGACAGATATTGTAAATAATAAATCATAGAGTAATCAAGTATAATAATTACGAAATCAATAAGATTTAAAATTAATATAATTTTGAAATTAATTCTCAATGCTTAAGTATGAAAAAATCTCTAAAAAAAAAGAAAAATTCCAACAAAAAAAATAACACTGTTTTATTTTCCGGCAATTTTAAACCATAACTTTGTATTACCATGTAAAAATCTAATATATACCGTCGAAATCACATCAATTCTTTGGGATTAGTTACGCATCAACGCTGTGATTATATCGATAGTTGGATTGAGATAGGTAATCTAACTCTAAAGTAAACTGAACTTTGAATTAGCGCGATCGTCGACCGGATTACCGCCCTTCTCATAAAATGTAGATAAGGAAAGAAATTTAACTAATCGCCGCTGGGATACTTCACCCTAAGAGGGTAAACCACATCAACAGCCTTAACAAACTTTGCGTTGAATCAGAGATGACAACTTGCTATCTCCTTTAAGTTGACAGTACTGCTTGCGATACAAGACTCTAAAGTGTGCTGCCAGATCTTTACGGCCAGCTTGAAAAATTTTCGCAGATATTTCAAAAGACACTCTGTATATACGAATACCGTGATAAGGACTTCTAAAACATTAATGTACATTACAGTTTAAAAAAGTAATGTATCTTCTGTTCAATTTTATGTATTGTTTCCCATTTCATACGGTGCAATAGGGTAAGACCAAATTTGGATCAGATTTTAAAAATCTTTCTCTTCCCTGCTATTAGTTGCTCTATAATAATTTTATTTAACATAGTAATGTTATTAATACTATCCCCTATAAACTTCAAAAGTGTTAAATTTAATCAGATTCATCTAAGAGGCAAGAAACAAATTTAATCATACCCCTGAACTTGATCTGCATTAGAACCCGGGGATCAAATTTGGATCAGCGGAATATCTTGATCTTTAGATATTAAACAGAATCAGAAGACTTCAAAATTTGAAAGCTTATATCCTTTTCTACAAAATTTTGTAGCAGAAATAAAAGACTTTCGATGTTTTTTATAATAGCGACAATGTAAAAAAAGGTCATTAACGTACAAAAGAACAAAATTTAAGCAAATAGTTTAAAAATATCGCTCATTAGCAACTTTAAAAATTTTTAATTCACGTTTGGTATCTGACCCGAATTTGGTCATTCTACCCTACAGTCGTAGAGCTCTTTCCAAACGAGCGAGCATACCGCGTCGGACGCAACTCCTGGTTGCGCGCTTGTTCGGCTTGGTATATACGTATATACGCGTAATTAAAGTGGCATCGTTCGTGTCACGCGACGTATAACGCGAACCGCTTGTCCCGCTTCTCTCGAAGCGCTCGTCCCGCAGGGGCACTTTGTGCGCGAACGTTCGAAGGGCAATCAGCGGTAATTGGGGTGCGCTGCGCGCGAATCGCGCGTGACATCTTTATTTCTGGAGAGCGGTATATTAACGGGAAGGTTAAAGAGTGCACGGCACGAGAGTGCACGGGCAGTTCCCGGTGCGCGGCATTAATTTATCCAGTATTTGCTTCCCACAACGGATGAGACGTGTCCCGTGTTCGCTTACACTTGCGGATACACCTGTTTCCAATCCAATCAACCGCACACCCAGATGTAACTGGCGCTATCGATTATCAGGCGACCATCCAGGCGCAATGTTCGGATTTCTTTATCGGGTTACTGCGGCCACGTGTATTTCTGTGGTCTGCTATACGATCGGATCGCGGATCCTGTTTATGCAAATGTATGTTCCGAACAAGGTAGAGAAACAAGTCCGAAAAGACCAACAGATAGTTTATCGCGCGTATATTGAGGATGTTTTTTTTTCTTCTTTTTTCCTTCCTCTTAAAAACAGATCTAGAATTTGTTTTTTACCAAAATTATTGAGCTTCTTGCCTTTTTTCAAGTATAGATATTTTTGTCCTTTTATTATTAGATTAGCAAATTTCACGCTGCAGAGAACCGCAATGGATGCTCGATCGTTAATCGATTCGATTTCTAAAGGCTAATTTCACGCACTTCACACATCACACATTTTTCTATATCCGATTGTAGTTGTGCAGCCGTATTTGACGTGTTTGGACATCTCGGGCGGTAAGTAGTACAACTGTTGTTCATTAAGGCGTCAAAACGTTAATGCGATATGTCAAAATGTCACCTTCTTCTTAAAAGTGAGATAAAAGATTTTATCATTCTTTTGTTACCGCGGAGACTCGAGCTCACTAAAGCTTTTTTCCTTCATCATATAATAGATCTTTAATTACGGAAATTGTAACTGTTAATTGTAAAGTGTAATTAACTCCCATTCCAATAACGAGATAATAAGTAAATGATATTTTATTAAAGGATTCTTGAAAATATGTTCTTCTCTCGCCTTGATTTTTTTTAAAAAAGTATAGAAATAGTTTAGAAAGTATAAGAAAAGGTATAAATATAAAAAGAAATAAAAGAAGTTTCATGCGCCGATTAAAGTTTTGAATTCTGCAATTATGTTTCTCTCTCACTCTTTACGTTACATAAGGTATAGAATTTTTAAAATTGCAAGTACAACTGTACAAACAGTAAAACTGATTATGAAAGTTAATGTATCGAAGTTCTCGTTATTTCCGGAGTAAATCGAAAAGTATATATTTGGCACACTTCTTATAGCAGAAGGAAAACATCGAAGTTTTGATGATATTGTATCTCGAAAAATAGTATCTAGAAAATGGATTATCATTGTTGCTTTAAATTTCGACTGTCTTGAAATGTTTGGGTCAAAGTAACGAGATAAAAAGAAAATAGACAATAAGACATTGTGACAAGGATTGCTTTTGCACGCTGTCTGTGTAGCCACAATAATCTCATCGATAATACTGTTGAAACATTTCAGACGTATGTGCGAATTCTATTTTATATGATTTATACGTGAAATTAAAGGTTAATTTATATTTATGCTCGCTCAAATGTTAATTATCCTAGGTGTATACGCTTAACATAACAGCTTCCTATTCGAAATAATATTGCACCACGGCATTCCGAGATGTGTTCCTCTATACGCGTCGAACCGCACGACAGCAAACATTCCAACGATACAAATTAGTTGCAGACATACTGACAGTGCAATTAATTATAGCAATCTTGTGTATAGGTTGTACATATAGGTTGTGTAACGCAATGAAAGGACGCTAGCCTTAGATCGAGAAAAGGGAAATTTAAATCTCAATAGAAGTGTTCCAGTAAAAGGGCGTACATTCGAAGAAATATTTCTTTAAAAGTGAAAGAGAGAGTGCGTTGCAATTTTGAATTGATTGCTAAAACGTATGGTACTTCGCAAACCGACGACTCCTTGTGTACTTACCAAGACACACAATATATATTCTACTACATTATTTCTAAATACCAAGACGAGTATCGTATAATAGGGAATCTCTACATCAGACAATACCATAGACTAGACAAATCAAGCAAATAGGACGACGAAAAATGAACAAATCTTCATAATCAAGAATCAAAACGATGACACACTCTTAGGATACTCAGGAATTTCTATGCAATTTCTACGCAAATTTCAGGTCCACATTAAGACGATCTGTAATTTTCAGAACAAGACAAATTGTCTTGCATGAAATTATAGATCGTTTAAAGTGAACCTCGCAGAGATAGTGAGAGAAGAAAATGAAACAATTGCTGATAGATAGAGTAGACTGCTGAGAATAGAATAGACGCATTCGTGCGATAATATCAAGGTCAGACAGTAGAGTAAAAGCAATCGAATAGATATGTACTTTCCAGGCACAATATATAATTTTCCTCAAAGTATACTGATGATGACACTTACGGGAAGCGAGATACGAACCACCGGCTGTCTTTTCGACATTTTCTACTGCGCCGTTTTTTCGACCGCGCGTTCTCGCCCCTACGTTGCGACATTCAGAGCTGCGTTCACACAGAAGAAACAACATGAATTTATACTACGCAATTGGACAACGTCGTAAAGTGGACGGTATTATATGCAGAGATGAAATTAACTTAAGGGAAATTTTCAAGAGGATCGATTATGTAAACACTGGACCTGACGACATTCTGGGTTTTGAGGAGATGATTGAGACAACATTCAGCATTGAAACAACATACATCATCTAAGAATAAAAGTGAGATATTTTGCGTAAGAATACGTTATTTAAGAGCATTATGCATGTTCATGTACTTTTCAAAATAATATCAATTTTTCATCATTTTACTTAACAGCACGCTTTGTGTTCATTTATATCTATTATCTGTTATGTCTCCTTCAATTAAAACTGATAGTTATCGAATAATTTTTGATTAATAAGCAAATCTAATCATTCGTCGAATCAAGATATTCTATTGCTTTACAATTAGAATTAATTGAAACTGAACTGCTGGTTAAAATTAAATTAGCTCACAAAATTTCAGCAATTAACTAGAGATTAAATCTACCATAATGTAGGATGTATCTAACGTTTCGCTATAGTTTCCAGCGAGTATAGCAAACTTTGTCTGTAAATTGTAAGTAAAAGTACGAACGTTATATAGGGTGTCACACAATTATCAAAAATTATATTAGTGTAAAATATTGCACCATTACAAAAAATATCTCACAATCATTGAATTCATCCTTTAGATTTTTCTAGATTCCATAGCAAGTTTGAAATCTTTAAAATTTTGAGGATTTTTCTTAAACAAAAATGTCGTTTTTTAATAATTAACAATTAAAAATAACTGACAAATTGCTGACGGCAAACTAAATTGAACAAGAAAACAAATTTTTTAATTTAAATAGATTTTACTTCCATAGAAATTTTAAAGTTTAAAGTTTAATTACAAAATACATAATATTACAAATCAGAAAAGTATTACAAGTAATGTCTTTCGACATTTTTATTAAGAAAAAATCACATCAAAACTAGAAACAGTAGTTGGAGTGATATTTAATATAGTTTTTAGACACCCTGTATCTATTAGCTTCAAGCTATTCTCGCACAATATACGTGCATCACAGCCCACATTAATGGAAAAGTAAGAGAAGCGAAGTGTAATGTATAATTGTAGTAAGGCTTCACCACTACCTATTTCACTCTTTACTCAATTACTGTCGATCATATCAAGAAAAGAAAAATCGATTTCATATAAAAATATTCTCAAAGAATCTATAGATAAAAGATATATTATACTTAGGGAATAGATATGCATACAAATATCTTGCATTGAATTTTTTAACGATCGATCGTAACATAGAGTTATGAAAATTTTATGTAGCTAAGACATTTCAATCGATATCTCACGATATACCGATTATGAAATAATGAGAAGTTGCTACGGTATACGAACCTTGAGGACCGTCGCGAGGTCTGAGGGGGTCCGGGCCGTGGATGCCTGAGTTGTGGCCCCGTAGCTCCGTTGATGCTGATAGCTGCAGAGATTCTTGTGAGCACTGGCCTGAGCTGTGTAAGCCGACACTGATAACTTCATTTCTTCCTGTTCCCGATAAAGGTTCTGATACTCCCGACAATCTCGCGGGAGAGGCCGAGGCACATCCTGGATCCCTCGTGATATCCTTAAGCCACCATGAAGGGCGGCGCGTGGATAGATTGCCGCGCCAAAAGTTCCCGAAGAGTGAAAGAGAGAAGCGGAGAGAAAAAGACAGACTTTTGTTGAATTATATTCTTTCTCGTAGCATTAGTGTTGCCGCTACTTTCGTTCACTATTTCTCGATCTCGGAATTTGTCTCTCGTTCACCTTGTCTTTGTAGTTTTTCGAATTGCCGCACGAATTTCTATCCGGGAAACCGCGAGGTCTTTATGCTTTCATTTTCAGAAGCGAGCTCCTTTCTCCGTGCGACGACCGAGCCGTTCTTTTGATCAGCAGCGAGCGGCGCAGAGAAACACGCCGATGGATCTGCCATGAAGCTTGAAGATAATTCCTTGGCGCGCAGTTAAAACGAGTATCAGTGAAGCCGGGAGAAAGAGCCTTACAATTTTCGCGAATTGTTTTGAAGAACGCACTCCTAGACGCGCTCTCTCTCCCCCTTCTGTTCAAACGGGTCTCGTTTCCGCAGGGCAAGCTAACGATTGACTCTCGTTATCAATTTGCCGGCCAACGTGATAAAGAACGACGACGTTGTTTCGCTATCCTTTGTACTGACAGCTTCGCTCCTCGGTCGCTGATTTCCCGCGAGGGCAAAAATACAAGCGTACGTGACCTCCCGCCTTCGTGTCTTCCTCTTTTCTCGCTGATGGCCCTTCCGGGTGGCTCCTGGTGGCGCCTTTAATGCCTCTCAACACGTCGTGCTCGGCTCGTTCCGCGACGCTTCAAAGCCCGATCGATCGTGATCTCGGAACTCCCTTTGCCGTTTGGCCGAATCTCACACGTCGACCGATCGACCCTTACTTCCACTTCGTCGATCTCCCTTGACTTACAATTCAACCCCTCAGCCCTCCGATACAGTCACTTCTTCATGGTGACGCTCTCTCCCCTGTGAGATTCCCGTACAATGCCCGGATTACCCGATCGGATGCTCGATTAAAAAGTGTAAGATATACGACTGATTAAACAGCGAGGGGATAAACTTTTCATCCCCTTTCGGGATGAACGTGTAACGGATATCTTACGATTTTTGATACGTATTTGATGGGTGTCTCGTTTGGTTCTTTCTTCTTCGATATCGGCTCGACGATATTTCCAATCGATTGCTGTTATCTGGCGACTTGGGAATCCGTCCTCGCGAGAAATGCGCTCGCACGTTCCGCGTTCTCTCTCTCTCGCGTTGATTGGCAAACTTATATTACGCACATCTCCCCGTCGCTCAGCAAACATCACCGACGGCACCCTGTTTACTGATTCGTGATCAATCGGCGCGCTCGTGTCTAACGCGCGGATATGCGTTCGGAGGCACGTCGCACGGCTTCTCAAGAGAAAACGCACGGGTACGCAAATCCTGTCCTTCCACGTTTGTGCGACCTCGCGTTCCTCCGATTCCTCTCCATCCTTCGATACTGCTAATGCCTTCACCCCGTGAGCACTCACGCGAACGATTCGAACTGGAAATACGCCGGACGCGATCTAACGAACCACTTCAATCGACCGATTCTTTGGCGATCAGATCATCCAATTGCGGCAACGATCGTTTACGTTACCGTTTACCGCTTCTTGCCACTTGTACATCACGATTCTGCAAATTTTCATAAAGTAAAGCCCGTAAGATCCGTATGTATGTGTGTATATGAATGTGTATGTCAATCGTTCGAGAGAACTCGAAGGGGAAGCTGCAAAACGTCCGACCAGCTTAGCC
Organism: Tetramorium bicarinatum; assembly: GCA_928718305.1. Classification (NCBI taxonomy): domain Eukaryota; kingdom Metazoa; phylum Arthropoda; class Insecta; order Hymenoptera; family Formicidae; genus Tetramorium; species Tetramorium bicarinatum. The sequence goes on along the minus strand of OV788329.1, from coordinate 19,959,738 downwards.
AATCGATCGAAACGATATTTGTATTCCTCGTACGTTCCTTCCCCCTTCGCTCTCGCGATCGCTCGTCTTGCACGTAATTCGCAGCTTGTCTTTATCTTCGCCCCCCCCCCGCCCCTCGGGTTCAATTCTACAGATGACGCTTTATCGTCGAAACTAGGGTGGGACTGTATCGGGTTCTAACTGTCGTTGCACGTTGCTCGTAGATCCGTCGGTACTAAAGATGAAAGCTCTCTCTAATTCCCTGGTCGAAGCGAAAATGCGGATTATCCCTGTCGCGAATCAAGTTTTCGCGGAAAGAAGATTGAGAGACTTGTCGCGAAGCGGCATTTGCCGAATTCTGCAATATCACCGTGACGGTCCGAGAGTTGTAAACGACGAGCTGCGCTCGCGATTAAGTAAAGTTTCAATATACCCGCAACTATAGATATCATACGTTACGGAGTTCACGGAGGATCGTGGCGCTTGTGGCTCGTGGCACTTAATGTTTCAACGTACACGCGTACCTCTGATTATCTCACGAGGTAGAAGAGCGATAATGAAGCAACTTTATGCAAAGAGGTAACTTAATGTAGCAGCTTAGATATATATTTCGACCTACGCTCTTCGGAGATCTATGATGTGTGTATACACACACACATATATATATGTATATATATATATATATATATATATATATATGTATTGTATAACATATATTTTTAAACACGTAATACACACAATGTGTACGTAACGGTTTATGCTTCGAGACGCTTAATCTCGCAGTGTATGTGACAACAATATAGCGAAGAGATCAATGTGATACAATAAATGCAAGCTGATGAAGAATGCAGAACTTTAACGTTTCAACCAATACGATCTTTAGATCTATAATGCATGACCATACATATGACCTATGATCTTTAGATGTCTGTATGGCACAAGTGTACAATATAATACTCTCCGAATAATGCTCTCTCGAGATGCGCCATTCGTAATTCAGTTTCGCAACCACAGAGGAAAACGGTCAATTGACTACAAGGAGACGGTATTCAGCATGCGGGAATTTCGATACTTCGATACGTGTGGGGGGATAGAATTCGCGACATTTTGACGAGTACGTGCGGCTCTACGGCTAGAATCGCGCGAATAGGAACCCTACTTCCTCTCCGATTCTCACAGGACGCACAATGCCGCGATCACCAAGAGCAGTTCAGTTCCGACAGGATGCGGCAACGGCCGTTACCGGTCGCCGCAGGAAACTGTCGATGAATGACATCGGCGTGCGAGGCGGATGAATGAATGACATATCGGTCGACGAGCGTGGCCGTCGACGTCGGCGGGCAATCGCGTTAAAACGTGGACGCGCGGCGCGTTAAAATCCTCGCGACAAAATCACCCTCGCGCGACGGAAGATTGATCGCGCGCCAGTCCGACCGCGCGTATCCCGTGGCCGGGTATGCGAAACTCGTAAAAAAATACTCGACCGAAACTGCCAGTGCGCGGACTGACTAACGTAGCGTTGGTTAGTACGGGCTGTAACTGGATTACGCCGTCAACGACGACACAGTCGGACACAGTTGAAGTGAATCATCGACTGGCCGCGTCGACCGCACCACCGTGAACTCGCGCGGCTCGACCGTGTGTGCTCGCACCACGTACACTCGTCTCGCCGTAACCGGATTAAATATTATCATAAACTGCATCGCGCACGAACCGACGACGTGCTACCGCCCCGCGACGCTCGCGATAGCCCTCGCCGCTGCGATATGCTCTTGAAACGGCAATCCTCAGCGAAGCCAGCAAATATAAAAACGTACCCGCTTTTCCATATATAGCTCTCTTGCCAATTCAACGTAATGTAGAAATTAACTAACTCTATTCCAACTTTGTCCAAAAATTATATGAATCGCATCCAAACGATAATTGTTCAAAAATACTAATTTAAAATTAACTTTTTGCTGCTTTATTTTGGTAAGTGCACTTATTTTCGTCGCTATATGTAATATACTGTTATATGTGTGTATACATATCTATATATATGTATCTTTTATATGTCTATAATTTAGTTTATTCCAGTTGAGAAAAGCCACTATTGCACGAAATGAGATTTTATAATTCAATTCGTTGAATCATTCTTCCCACATCGTAATCTATTTTATATTGCACATGTAAACCTGTATTTTTGATAGTTTTCATTTGAAAAATGTTTTAGATTTAAAAATTTTGTTAATTTTCTTTTATTTCTATTTTCTTGCAAGCACGTCCGCTTCAATTTAAAAGAAATTAAAGTCGCCGTCTCCTTTTCGTCTCTTTTTTCGTATCTTTGAAACGAATGCAGCACACGTTGAATGATGTTATCGATTACTCGAATTGATTACAAAAAGAAGCCAGGATGAAATATATCGGCAGCTGCTTGAGAAAGCTCTACGAAAGCTGTACTGAGAGAAAAGATACCTGATCAAGGAAAGGAAGATACAAGATCTCTGCAAGCGCATCGTTCCTATTCGCTTTGAACTTTGAGTTATGCATGACGTTATATCGAAGGAAGAAAATTAAAATATTGTATGTAGATAAAATTGTCAACAATAAGTATAGTAAAATAATAATTAATCTCGGTATACATATATGATATTTATAAAATTTCAATTCTTTAATACCAAACGTGCGACTTGAATATAATCGTTTAGAAAATAAAAAATTAAAGTTGATCTAAGAGACAAAAAGAATGTTTATTAATAACAATTAAAAGCAAAATTCAATTACGTTTACGTTACGTAATTAATGTCAACGAAAATGTAGAATCCACGGCAAATGAAATCGAAGAATAAATGCCGCTTAAGAAACTAGTTCGTTCTGAAAACAATGGGAACAACTCCGAAGATCTTTTTCACCGCTAACTTGGTCAAATTAAAACGAAAAAGACAGTGCTATAAAGGCGTTTATAGCCTGGCTAATCTCTTACGAACTCTTTTTTTTTCCTGTATCTTTCTTTGGCCGCGATCACACTCCCACAAAGGAGATCCAATTCCACGACAGTTCTCTTAAATATTGGTTTACGCGATTATGCCGTCTTCCTCTTTTTTAAAGACTTTCATCGTCGTATCGTTTAAAATGGAGAAACTGTTGGACCAGATCCAATTATAACGTCGCTTCGCTTCCTAGATCTAAAGCTTTTTATAACCCATCCGGCCACGGATGCTTTATTTTAGAAAAATCGCTTTGAATTAATGATATGGCACCGCGAGGTTGATCTCGAGATATCTTCGTTCGTGCGTCATGCATTGTCTTTGCGTGCATTAGAGTGAGAATGTAATTTTTTTACGTCTGTTCTTCACTCGATAATCAAATATCGGTAACGAATATAAAGGGAAGACGAGTCGTAACGAAACAGATCGTAACAGAGAACAGAAGACGAAAAGAGGGTGAAATGTCAAGCAATGTTCGATAAAAGCCATAATGACACAACACAAGAAAACGACTCCCGATTACGGGATCGTCGTAACTTTCCGCAAAACGCTCATAAAGACCGAGAAAGAAAGAATTTTCACTTGCAAAGGCATTTTAATACCAGTAGAAGGATGGAAGCTGGTTGCGTGACGACAGGGCGGATTTTAATGACGAAGCTACAAAGTAGCGGTATAATTCGATCAAATATAGACTGTCGCGACCGTGGATCGTCCCTCCGATCGCCACGATCGCACTTACGACGAATATCGGGGTCGACACCGCATTAAAGTTGTCCGCGGGGCGAACCGCTCGAAACCTCGATAACTACTTGGGGAAACTCGATCTCTAACGGATGCCACAAGACACCGGATCCCGCGGAACGGACGGAGACCATTTCAAGCGAGACGCGCGCACCAATCTTCAAGCCCACCTCGAGGGAGATCCGCGAGCAGCTGTCGGCACAATCGCGACGATCGCCGGAGCTGTCCAGTGGACGATGGATCACGGCGGATTCAGGTATCGCGAGCTCAGATCTCCCGCCGTCCCTTCGTGACTCGTGGATCCGGATCACCAGCCGGTTGTGTCGCGATTGTCGATCCCCCGCGGACCTGCCGCGAGACCGCGACGTCGGTGGATGATCGCCGACTGCCACCGACAACGACCCCCGATCTCTCGCCGATCTCCCACGCGGTCGTCGCGACGCCGACGTGGAACCACTCGATCTCGTCGTACCGGTCGAGATCGGGACCGGTACTTTCTCACGCACGTGTCACGCGACCCCCGACGACGAAAGTCACTAGGAGACCGGTAGCGACCCCCGCCTGGCGAGTAGCACGGAGGGTGTTAGAGAGAGGACGTCGGGACGACAGACGACGTGGCGGGAGGATCGTGACGACGGTGGTGGGGTGCTGGAGCAATGGGGGAAGAAGAAGACTCGACGGGGTGGAAAGCAACCGAGCGGGCGAGAAGGGGTAGAAGGGAAACCGGCGGCTCTGGGGGAGAAGAGTCATATCGGCGGAAGGAGAGGGCCGCCGTCCCCACCGTTCGCATCCGCGGCTTAAAAACCCAAGTGCCTCCCCTATTCGCATTCTCCCCCCGCAACCCCGGTTGCAACCCTGGTCCCCGCTTATCCACGCGGGATGCTGCGCAGTCTCCGGAACACTGACACAGTGCACTACAGACACAGAAATACGCACTCGGCCCCGATACAGACCGACAACACTCCTCGGTATCGCGCACATCGCGAACCGAGACAACGAGATAAATAAAAATCAATGGAAATATAATCCAGAGGAATGACAATGAACTGTATACCTGAGTATATCGATTTACATAAACAGAATTATTCGTACCTCGTGTCAATTTCTACAGCAGTTTATTCTTTTTATTGTAAAAGCGAGTCTTAAATAAAATTGCTTACATCATAATTTATACCTTTAAATTTCAGAAAATCTTTAAAATCCAATGAGACTCAAACGCATAACGTTTTTTCGAAAGAATCGATATAAACTAATATAATTACTTTAAATGTGTGTGTGTGTATGTGTGTGTGTGTGTGTGTGTGAAAAGGGGAGAGAAAAGGAAGCGTAGTGGAATTAAATCGGTGATTAAAATTAACATTTTAACGATCAATATCTCATTTTCGGCGGCAAAGAGTATTTACAAATGTATTAATTTTTATAATCTCCTCTTAAATTTTTATTTTATATTTAATGAATATTAAATTATTATATACTTAATTGTTTTAATACTCTCGTTATTAATCCAAGTGTTTTAGGAAGTAAAAATAGTTTCCAGATCAATTGTGATTTTTATATCATAATTATAATTTTTAATATCCTCTCGATGCATGAAACGCCGCAAAAAAATTGTAATTCTCGCAGTCGCTTATACAATAATCGTGTGCTTTCGCTATAATAAATTATAGAAAAAAATAGAGACGTGCGAATTATTCAAATACGAGTCACATCGAATTGAATCGGGCGAAATTCAGTTTGATTCAAATCTGAATTATATTTGAAAATTTCTAAATGATTCTAATATAAAATATATATTGTTAATCTTATACAATTATATTTCTGTTAATAAACAAAGTAGTACATTTTAATAAATGCATTTACATATATTATTTTTCCACAAAATATTCTCATAATTTTCAAAATATTCCCTTATTATCTACATTAAAATTCAATTTCAATATATCAATAATAATCATATTGTTAATTAAAAATTATATGTTAACAAATTAGCAGTTGATTCGGATGATATTTTGTCGATTCATTTCGACTCGGATTGGAAAAAGGAAATAAAATACAATTCTACATTCGATTCAATGTCGAAAATCCTCGATCCGCACATCTAGAAAAAAAGACTATAGAGTGCACGTACCTGGCGATAATCCCGCGCATCTCCTCCGCAAGAAAATGGCGTGGCGCAGACGGCAGAGACGATCTCGGTCGATTCCACGCGCGCTGGACGCCGAACGCCGATCGCTGCAATCACGAGATTGGCGTGTAATGGCCGGCGGACACGCGACGTTTAACGCGTTACGACGCGAATCGACATTTTACGAGGCGCTCGCGCGATAATTCCTCGTTTGCCTTCGTGGCGGAGACAAACGCGAAAAGCGCGGGAGCGACGCGACGCCACGATCCGCGATCCGTCCATCGCCGCTCGTATTCGTGACCGACGCGGCGACGCGTGTCGACATTTTCTTTTTTACGAGGCGCCGCCGCGCGATAATTCCTCCCGCGCGCGCGGAACTCGCTCTCGTGCCGGCGACAATCGCGAAAAACGGCGGAACCGGCGGAACTCGCCGGCGACTGTACATACAATCCGCAATCCGTCGCGACTCGCACGTATTCGTGACTGACGCGGCGCGGCGACGCGATTCTATCGCGGACAGCGATATCGCGATTCTCGAAGTACGCACACGAGACCATTAATGGCGTATTGCATGAAGTTGCACGCGTATCGAGGGGGAGGTGCATGTTCGGGGCGCATGCTTCGTGTCTGAATATTCGCGCATTCGTGACTGACGGCAATAATTCAATTTCTTACAATAAAATATATACAACTTTTGCGATATCGCATTTTAACTGTATATTGTAAGAAATTAATTATTCTTCGTCGAACAACCAGCAGTCTCTCCGTGGCACGCGAATATTTAAGTATGTGGGACACGTCCCAAATTCGACCCGATACGAGTGCAAATTATTTGTTAAGAAATTAACGATGCCGTCTGTATATACCAGACAGCCGAGGCAGCGCGCTAATCGCATTAACTAATTTCACGTTGTAATTAGGTCTAATCATTCCAATTGCATTATACAAAGTGAATGTTTTTTTTTTTTAAGAGAGAAAGGAAATTGGTACAAAAAAGTGCGATTAAAACGAACGGCGGGAGCCGTTGGGTTGATGGAAAAATTAAATTTGAAATTTCTAACCAACATTAAGAGCGTAATCGACGCAACTGCTGGAACAAAGATATCCAAATAGAACAGCAAGTCATGATAATGTCAAAGTGACCTCAAATGATATCAAAATGACAAAAAAATAATTAAATTATGATTAAAAGGTGAATTTTGTAATCATATTCTCATCATTTTGACGTCACTTTGACATTATTATGACTTGCTGTTCTACTTGGGTACGCATGTAGGATATTCATACCTGACGACGATGGCGATTTTCAATGCGTTTCAGACGAAATCGAGCGTCTCGGGCGATTTCGAGGCGCACAGAGGCGGATCGACGATGCCGGGATCGCGGCGATGACGATTGCACGCCATGTTTGACGCACCGCGACGAATGTTCGACGCTGGACGAGACACTCGCTGGAACTTTTTACGCGAGAAATTCACTTTCAAGTGACGATTCATATTCGTGAAAACGGCACGACGGTGGCGATTCAAACGCGATTCCGCTAGCCATCCCGCGCGCGATGACATTCGTGAAAAGTACGCGACGGTTCGAACGCAATCTCGCGATCCATCCCGCGTTCCACGACTGGCTGCGATGACTTGAGAAATTTATCGAAGTATCGCGACTCTCGAAGTATCGAAACTTTCGAGGCAGCGAACCAATCACCGCGCGCCGCCTCGGCGGTTATTCGACGCGGTCGGAATAAATATTTCGGAGGATATATCGAGTGATCGAAATAGCGAATCAATCGCAGCAATGTAAAACGTTAAACCGCGGCGGGAATACAGCGAAATTCAAAATTTACTTATTTATTGTTGGGAGCAAACTCCAATCAATTTAATCGGCAATTAATTTAACCAGTAGAATTGCTTATGTCGGTTTCTATTTATACAGACATTAACTTTAATTTTTGTTAGGTCAAATTGTGATTAATTTATGCCGCCGGCGAGAAAATATTAAGAACCAATTTTGACATTAAGTGAATTTCGTAACTTTATGAAAGAAGTCTCGAGGTTCCTGAAGAAATTGAAGAATATTGACATATCGAGTATTCTGACTATATCGAAGATAAAGTCAACGAATTTACCCAATCACTGTTTTATCATTGAAAATGTACCAAATCTTATCGCTCTATGATAAGAATTATAAGAGATAAAACAAGAATTAAATATAAATTATTACAAATAGATATTTTATACTTTTAGCTAATTGGGTATTTTCGATTTAACATTAATCTGAAATATACACATTCTTACATATTAAATACAATAAAATCGTCAATTTAAATGTGATTTATACATTACCAGATTGACAATAAAGTACAAATTATTGATTCAAGTGACGAAAAAGCCATAACATATCCCCTACTTAAAAATTCGCGAATGAATATAATATTCGGCGTAAATTTCCTCTTTACACCGCCTGCCTCGTAGCGATTAACAAACATACCGAGAGGGCGCCAGTTCTCGGCAATTAATTAGCAGACTGCCATAACCTCTCTTCCTCCGCCCTCTCATCAACACGATCCGTCGTCTGCAACTGTCAAAATACTCTTTCTCGGATATGATATTATATGCCGATACGTTGTAAAATTTCACATAGCAATCATGTCGTATTTAACGGGAGGTAGATTGAACGTCGGACTTGTTCAGGAACAGGCGAGGAAGCGATTGCTATGCCTCCTGGAGAAGTGCGACGGTCCGAAGGTACTCCGACTTAACCTCCTCTCGGGGAATCAAAATGTTAATTATAAATTCGCATGTTTATGACATTGTTCTTTTTTATTTTTCTTTTTATGCAGGCTATTATATGGGATCAGTCGTTGGCCGGACCGATCGGTCTTGTCGCCAAATATAATTTGCTGGAAGAGTACGGTGTCGTGAAGATGTATCCGCTGTACGGCGGGACTTTGACAATACCGTCTAACATTAGTAATGTCATATTCATCTCGAGGCCGCAGTTAGAGCTCATGGACCTGATTGCCGAGAATGTTCACGGGTAAATAAACAGCAAATATGTTATCAGATAAAATGGGCTTTTAACGCATCTAATATTCGATGATATTAACAAGGGAATCCGAAAGAAAATCATATGCAAATAAAATCAAAATTGTGTTTTCACTGATACGTAACGATGCTACTTTTACTCCTAACGTAAATTGTCATATAATTTTAAAAAGATATATAATAAGAAAAATAGATATATTTATTCATGTATTTACAGAGAAGAAGGTAAGAGGCCACGGAAAGAGTTTCACTTATTCTTTGTGCCACGCAAGAGTCTACTTTGTCAAAAGAAACTTCAGAATCGCGGTGTCTTCGGCAGCTTTACGCTGATAGAAGAATTTAAATGTGATCTCTTTCCATTTGACAATGATTTGCTGTCGATGGAATTGAGCGGATCCTTCAAGGAGTTTCACTTGGAAAATGATCCCACTTGTCTGTACCAAGTCGCACAAGCCATACAAGGCTTGCAAAGGTTATATGGCAAGATCTTGAAAGTTACGGGAAGGGGACCAGCTGCCAGTAAGGTTTGGGAATTGCTGGAGAGACTAAACAGAGAAGAGGAAGAGCATAAATCGCTGCCGGCCTCGGGCTCTGTTACCATTGAACACTTGTTATTATTGGATCGATCTGTAGATTTACTCTCGCCCTTGGTTACACAATTGACATATGAGGGCTTAATCGATGAAATATATGGAATAAAATACAGTAAAGTATTATTCTTATATGTTTTCTGTAGTTTGAAATTGCAATTTTAAGACATACTTTTAATTTGTATGCGATTTATATAAATGAAGTAGTGACAGAAATATTTTTTCTTTCTTACTTTAGATACTGTGCAATTACCTGCGAGAAAATTCCATGATTCCGACGATTCTCCCACAGCAATGTCCTTAAACGAAAAGGAGCAAATTATATTAAATTCAGGAGAAGAACTTTTTGCTGAGATCAGGTACGTAAGTATGGAAAAATTCCTCTGGCATTCTTTATGACATTTTGCTCTTGCAGAGATAAAAATTTCAACGGTGTTGGCCCGGTTCTTAGTAAGAAAGCTAAAGTGATTTCATCTCAATTCGATGAAAGACATGGAGACAAGAGCGTGCAAGAAATTAAACAGTTTGTTGCGAGATTACCACACATGCTAGCAACAAAGCAATCTTTAGCAAGGCGTAAGTAATAAAAACATACGTACATTTACATTCTGATTTTTTTGTGATGTTTATTTCTTTTGATCCTATTTTAATAATTTATCATAATCTCTGTTTAACTAGACACCACAATCGCCGAAATGATAAAAGAGATAACCGACTCGAGCAACTTTTTAGAATCACTGCAAGTCGAGCAAGAACTCTTAAATTGTATCGACACGGACAAGCCGAATGCGTATATCGAAGACATGATAGCGCAGCAACAACCATTACTCAAAGTTCTACGTCTTCTTTGCATACAGTCGTTGACAAACTCCGGTTTAAAACCAAAACTACTAGATTACTACAAGAGAGAAATAATTCACACTTATGGATTCCAACATTTGCCAACCTTATTAAACCTGGAAAAGGCTGGATTACTGAAACAGCAGCAGTCGGTGCGACAATACGCAGTTTTAAGGAAAGCATTGAGGCTCACTGTCGAGGACGAGAGTGAGATAACACCGAAAGACATTAGTTACGTACATTCCATATACGCACCGCTAAGCGTGAGACTGGCGGAGCAACTGGTACAACCAAACGGGTGGCAAGGGTTGAACGACGTGATGGGATTATTACCAGGCCCTACCATAAGCAGCGTCCCGTACAACCTATCCTCATTAGTAAGACGTAAGTTAAGTTTAAATCTTGATTTATCCAGCTTATTTTAAAATATTTATTTTGAAACAAATAAAAAAAAGTATAAATATCTATCTACTTCAGGAAATTCTATCACTAGCGAAGATTCTAATTCGGACCCACCAAAATTAATTCTTGTATTTTTCATCGGGGGATGCACTTTCGCCGAGATATCTGCCCTTCGGTTTCTATCACAACAAGAAGACTGTAAGTATCGTAACAGAAGTATTTATCTGCACAAAGAAATAAGATTTATGTAACATAATTATATCAATTATAATACAAATTTTTTTTTTTTTTTTTCAGTAAATGTCGAGTTTGTCGTAGCAACTACTAGGTTAATCAATGGCGACACGTTTCTCACTTCCTTGATGGAAGATCTAGAACACACGTGAAGAGAGAGAACTGCCTAAATTAAAATACTGAAGTAGGGTATTTAACGCTTCATTGTGATCAAGAAAAACTGTAAATATATTTCTCCTTTCTCTATTACTTTATTTTATATTCATCCAACTATATAAAAAAATAAGATGATTTTTTTAAAACTTATAGATGCTAATTTGTGCATTTTGTATATACATGTGTATGTATTATGTTACATGAAAATACATTGTCACAAAACATAATAAAAATCTTTCTGCTTGTGTATACAAAAATCATCGTGATGGGATGTAATTCAAAAATTTTTAGAGTTATTATCTCCTAATATTAATAAAGTTAAAGAATCTTTATCTGTTTAATAAACAAAAAAAGATTCTCTAACAAATTGCCCAGTAAACACAAAGTAACGATAATGTAACATCAATGTTATAATTTCCCACTCAACAATATAACTACAATGTAATATGTCTTGTATATAACAGTTATATTGTTGAGTAGGAAATTTTAACATTGACATTATATCACTGTTTATAATTTCATAATTGATAGAGCAGACATATAATGAAATTCGTCGACCTATCGACGCGGGATGCGAGTTATCAGAGGCCGAGAAACCGCCCGTGGCATTCCGTCGATCGGTAAACGGAGGGAAGAAATCTTCGCCTTTGATCGCATCGCGGTAAAGCAGCAGGACGGTAAACGATCCTGCGCCAGGAGTGACGGGCTAGTTCGCAACGTGACCGGCATAGAGCGCCACCGCCATCGCGAACGGACGGCTCTCGCGCCTGGTGTGCCGTGCAGTGTGTACGGTGTATACGGTGCAAGTACGGTACGAAGCGGGACGAGCGAAATCGGACGTGAGACGCAGGTGGAGGAATCCTCGCGCACGGACCCTGCGGTCGTCCGTGGACCCGAGGTACGGTGGGTCCGTCGTCGCTCGCTGTCTCGCGCCTCGTTCACTCTCGCGAGAGTGCTCGCGTGCGCGCGCGCGCACGCAAAAGAGAGAGAGAGAGAGAGTGTGTGTGTGTGTGTGTGTGTTGGGTGTGTACGTGTGTGTAGGAGCGTGCGTGACGTGCGTATACGGCGGCGACGACGGCACGGCGACGAGGAGGACGCGCGTATCGTTCCGGGGCGCGGCGCGCGATTCCCGCAGCGCGGCGGCAGCGGCGGGCTCGCCCGAGGATCGCAGGCGCTTAATTATGCCCGCGGGATCGGCGGCCAGGTTCAGGAAAGAGAGCTGCTCCGCCTTCGCCTGAAGAGAGTCGCGGGGCCTGCGAGGCGCATGCTTTTCCCCGCCCGCTCCCTCGCCATTTTGGAGGTGAATACGATTTTCTCGACCCTTTTTTAGCCCGACCCCGTGCCCTGCCCTGGGCCCAGCGAGGACTCGTCGTCCGTCCTCGTGCCGCGCCACCCATGCGAGAACGGACGGACGTTACGGATTGGGACCGGCCGTCGTGACGCGCGCGGTGCGTGTTTTCGTCCCGTCGTCGTCGACGGCGCGGCGCGGTGCAGCGCTGCATCGCGACGCGGAAGGAGGAGGGCGGGAGGAGGGAGGGGGAGGTGTGGTGGAGCGCGAGAGAGGGACGAGGACGGCGACGGGAAGAGGCGGAGTACGGGGGCCCGACGAGCGCCGAGGACCCAACCCTCCTTACGCCCGCATTTCTCCACCTTCTGCTGGCTACTCCCGTCGTCGCCGTCATCGTTCGAGCTGCCCGCAAATTTCCCTTTTCCCCTAACAGCGAGCGAATTCCTCGATGTCGCGTCGCGAGATTGAAGAATCCGCGCTCTCCGGAGTCGCGGAGGTGGCTCTCGTTTAAGGATATCTCCCCCTCGGCGCCGCGCGTCGATAATTCTCCATCTCTTTCTCTCTCTCTCTCGTGCGCGCCCTGCCGAATTTTGCCTCCCGAGCCTCTCTCCCCTCCCCCCCTTCCTCCCTCTTTCTCGTTCCTGATCCGGTCCTCGTATCCGTGCGACGGATACGACGATCGCCGATAATCTCCTTCTTTCCGCCGAGAATCTCCTTGATGATACACACTAGGTGTCAGCCACTCGAGGCTGCGGCGAGTAACGTGACTAACGCGACAACAATGACGGGAGTGCGGCGATTCTCGTTACTCCTACGGGAAGAACGTGCCTATTTCTGTGTCGTTTGAACCGTTACGTGTTTTTCTCCTTGCCTTTCTCATCGCGATCGCGGAGAAAAATAGCGTTTAGATCCTCGCGGACGAAATAGAAAACGGAAACGACGACGACGATGACTAGACTCGGACAATGTAAATGTTTGTTATTGTGCCTTTGCGTTTTCGATGCGCCGTGTCGCCGTTTAGTGTGCATTTCCGTCCTTACGCTCGTAAAGCACACGTGAGGTGCATCCGGCTCGGAGGAAGGTGTCTCGACTTCTCGACACACGAGTGGAAAATTAGCGGACGCTTTTCCGAGAAGCGGAGGTGTCTCGAGAATTTAAAGAGAGAGAGAGAGAGAGACGTGGACTTTTTATATAATATAAACTCAAAGTTGAAATTTTCACAAAGGACTTAATTGTAAAACGAAATTACTTTCGAAATTCGAGAGTATGAATAAATAAATGTTTTCGAAATAATAAGGCGCAAGTCGAGTATCAAGTAGCAAAATTAAAAAGCTTATCAAATTTTTGACAATTTGCAAAAAGTGCTGACGTATATAATTTATAGGAAGACACAATTAAATAGAATGATGATTTAATTAGTTTATACGCTCATTTTGTATTAACTAACAATAAGCAAAGATTCATGATGATATTGTAAATTAATAAAGCCTTAAAGTCGAGTGTTTACTTATTTTCATTACAAAATTGTCGTTTTTTATTAGCTACTGTGTATAGTTACTATAAAGTTAATACAATTTGCAAATAATGAAACGTGTAGATTCCTTATTGAAATTTAAGATAAGAATTATAGTGGTGTTATGAATTAGCTTTAACTTTTTTATCTAGCTCAAACTATCTGGATCTAAAATGTATTTCTTTTATAGATAGAATGTTAAATTTGGGAATGGACTGACAGAGGATTCCATAAAAACAGACGGTTTGTGCAAGGAATCTAAAGATAACAGGGCAAGGTGTCTGGACTAGGCCTCGGGCATCTAATTATCAACAACTCGACTATGCCAGCTGTTGCAAGGCCTGGTAGTTTAAAGGACCCAGAGATTGCCGAATTATTTGAGAAAAATGATCCGGAGAAAATATTTGAGGATCTGCGCGAGATCGGGCATGGTAGTTTCGGGGCTGTTTACTATGCACGATGCCTGGTTACCAAAGAAATTGTTGCCATCAAGAAAATGTCTTACCTGGGGAAGCAAACGGTGGAAAAGTGGCAGGATATTTTAAAGGAAATTCGATTTCTTAGGCAACTTAATCATCCTAACACTATAGAGTATAAGGGTTGCTATCTCAGGGACCACACTGCCTGGGTACGTGTGATACACTGAGCTTTTACATCTTTATTCAATCAATTTGTCAATATTTCAGATCTTTCAAAATGGTATTTTCCAAACAATATTAAAGTACGTCGTTGCGTGTCGTTTTGCAGTTGGTGATGGAATATTGTCTTGGCTCTGCATCAGATATTATCGAAGTACACAAAAGACCATTGAAGGAAGAAGAGATAGCTGCAATATGCGAAGGTGTATTGCGCGGCTTGCATTATCTTCACTCCCTCGGGAGAATTCATCGTGATGTGAAAGCTGGAAATATTCTACTTACTGAGAACGGTACAGTTAAATTAGCTGATTTTGGGTCCGCGAGTATAAAATGTCCAGCCAATAGCTTCGTAGGAACTCCGTACTGGATGGCGCCAGAAGTTATATTAGCTATGGACGAAGGGCAATATGATGGCAAGGTTGACGTATGGTCATTAGGAATAACTTGCATCGAATTAGGTATACTTAATATATTATTGATTATATATTGTATGTACAATCTATCACATAGCATCAATATTTTTTTATGTATCAATGATTTAAAGTAACTATTATCATGTTATACTTTGCACAATTATTACTTGAATTATTACTTGAATTTATGATAATTCCTTTTGTGTCTAACAAAGCAAGAAAACAATTATTCGAAATATTGCAAGATATTAATCTAATTTTTCAAAAGTTTTGTAATTTAATTAATAACGTTCCTGTTTTTATCAACAAAAGAGTCTTATATCTTAATTATTATTTATTCTAGCTTAAACACAAAACTTACGTTGCTTGTATTATTGATTGTAGCGGAAAGAAAGCCACCTTATTTTAATATGAATGCAATGAGCGCCTTGTATCATATTGCACAGAACGACACTCCAACATTAAATTCGCCAGATTGGACTGATATTTTTCGACATTTTGTCGAAGTGTGTCTGACAAAAAGTCCAATTGAAAGACCAACATCCGGGAAACTGTTATCAGTGAGTTGTCCTTATGTATATCTGCAGCGACACTTTATATCCGTGTATCTTTTTCTTTCTTTTGTTACGTTATGTATGTAGTATGTTAGTAGTAGTCTAGTTGTTCTCTTATAGGCTTTCAATTTTACAGCATCAATTTGTCACCAGACCACGTTCTCCTCAAGTTTTGATAGATTTGATACAGAGAACGAAAGCTGCTGTCCGGGAATTAGATAATTTAAATTATCGTAAAATGAAGAAAATATTGATGATTGACGCGTGCGAGACAGAGAGCACAGTTGGTGACGCTGATGGTATGTTAATCATCATCTGTCAAATGTCAAACTTAATAAACTTACTATTTTTTTTACTACTATTACTTTTTTTAATACTAATTAAATGTGCTGTACTGATATTCTTGTATCTTGAAAACTACAATCACTTACAGATACTCCTGATGAACAAACAGGTGGTGATAGTAGCAAAAGCAATTCAATTACCTCAGAACATTCAATTCACTCGATGGGCGTCTCAGCAAGCTCTCAAAGTTCCTCCACCAATAGCCTGCCGCTGCCGAATGCTGATGGTAATGACTATTCTTCAGGATCTGTTAGAAATCGGCATAAGGTCTCAGCAGGTGGTGTCACTGCCAATCTTCTTGAACACGGTGCCAATAATTTTGCAACAATTAGGACAACTTCAATTGTTACGAAACAACAAAAAGAACATATGCAAGAAGAGATGCATGAACAAATGAGTGGATATAAGCGAATGAGAAGAGAACACCAAGGTGCTCTGGTAAGAATTTAAACATTTTATTTAATATTACGGATTATATTACAAAGATATAACTTGATTATGATTCATAACTTTCGACACTTGTATTAATTCGATTATTTAAAAAAAATTGTAATTAAATTTTAAAACTTATTTTCACTATGTGTAATTTTTTTCAGGTGAAATTAGAAGAACGCTGCAAGATGGAAATGGAATCACATAAACAGTTGTTGGATAAAGAGTATGAAACTCTGTTACAACAGTTTAGTAAGGATCTCGAAAAATTACAGCTCAGACATCTACAAGAGCTGGAACGCAAGTTAAAACAAAATCAAAATGCCGAGAAGAAACTTAACAAAGAGATAACAAGTAGACAGGAGGCTGACCGTAAAGCTCTAGAAGCTCAACAGAAAAGAGAGTACAAAGTAAGATATCGGCATAGAACAATTTGGATATGTGAAATTTTAACACATTTGATTTATACGACATCTATTTATATAGGCTTATAAAGAAAGATGGAAAAAAGAACTCTCTCAGGACGAGGTAACTCCAAAGAGGCAACGAGATGCTACACTTCAAAGTCAAAAAGACAATTTAAGACAGATGGAAGCGCAAGAGGAACAACGGCTTGCTAGGGGACAACGAGAATACTTGGATCTTGAAATTCGAAAATTCCGTAGAAAAAAGTTACTCATCTTTCACAGTCTGGAGCAGGAGCTTCTTCGTGAAGTTCGTATCATTATTGATATGTTGAAAAGTTTTTTGATTACTGAATCAACACATATTTTCTTCAAAGTCGTATTTCTTTCCATGTCGTATTATTTCTTTATTTTTGAATACTGTACGAATAATAACTTTTGAATAATAGGTAATATAAAAAGATAATTGTAATTTAAACTTTTTCCCTAGAGTTAATTT
The DNA here is from genome assembly GCA_928718305.1 of Tetramorium bicarinatum. Lineage (NCBI taxonomy): Eukaryota > Metazoa > Arthropoda > Insecta > Hymenoptera > Formicidae > Tetramorium > Tetramorium bicarinatum. Next base: position 19,942,575 of record OV788329.1, on the reverse strand, counting down.
CAATTAATTTCTACTAGCATCTTTATTGAATGTGAATTTTATATTGAATACTTTTATTAAACAGGAATTGAATAAACGGCAACAGCAATTGGAGCAAGCACACGCTATGCTTCTGCGACATCATGAAAAGACGCAAGAATTAGAATATAGACAGCAGAGAGCGGTACACGCACTTCGTGAGGAACAAGTACATCGACAACATTCAACAGAACTTTGTAATCAGCAGGATTATATGCAAAGGGCTGAACGTGATCTACGTAAGAAGCATGCGTTAGAACTTAAGCAACAACCGAAGAGTCTCAAGGTAAATAACAATAGATATTGATATTTGATCTTAAAAAGAAAGTATAACTGTTTTCAAGTAAAATGTATCGAGACTATGAATGTTTTCTATTTAATATATTAACGAATAGATTTTATAATTTTAGCAAAAGGAAATGCAAATTCGTAAGCAGTTTAGAGAAACTTGTAAAATACAAACACGACAATATAAAGCATTAAAAGCTCAAATCCTGCAAACAACTGCTAAGGATGAGCAAAAAGCAGTTATTAAGAAGTTAAAGGAAGAACAAAGACGCAAATTGGCCCTTTTAGGTGATCAATATGAGCAAAGTATCGCTGAAATGCTCCAAAAGCAGAGTATACGGCTAGATGAATCACAAGAAGTAGAATGCCATAATCTTAAGGTCCGAAACCGATATTATATATTATATTATATATTAATGTATAGCTTTAATTTTAATTATATGATATTAATGATAAATTAACGTTAATCTTACAGGAAAGATTAAATTATGAATTAGAAATTCTAATGGCATACCAATCAAAAAATAAAATGCAAGCCGAGGCGCAGAGAAATAGGGAACGTCGTGAGTTGGAAGATCGTGTATCTGTTAGACGAGCTTTGCTTGAACAAAAAATGGAATTAGAAACTCAGGAATTCCTTCGTGAGCGTAGTGAACGTATACGCCTGCTACATGAAAGGCAAGAACGGGAACTGCAGCAATTTGATGAAGAAAGTGCAAGAATAGGATTCAGGTATGTGACAGGGAGGAAATATAATGTACAGTACTAAATTTACTTCAGTTTTTTTTTTTTTTTTTTTTGCAAAGAGTACTGCTATATTCATCAAACGCAATCATTGTCATGTATATTGTGCATTATATCTTCATAGTATTTTTCAAATTATTGCAGTGCTCTGGCGATAGCTGAGGCATCGAAAGAATCTTATCCGGACGATGAAAGCCTTAGCGGCTCCATGTTAAGTCTGGCTCACAGTAATAGCTCCACGTCCTTCCCCCCTAATAGTCTTTAATTTTAATCATATTAATATACGTATACATATATGTATGTGTATATGTATATGTGTATGTATGTATGTATGTATGTCTGCCTGTAGTAAGTACATAACGAGCCTGCCGACGTATAACAATTTAATGACTTACAAATATAACAAGGGTTGGCTCGTTGCGTACATTGAACCGAACCTGAAAGATTTGTTAAAGTTGGGAATGTGTATTGGACTGAAATTGTCATAGGCGTGTATTTTTTAATCGTCCAGATATATCAATACAATTTACCAGAAAAAAAAAGAAAGAGCTTCATATTGAAGAAGAATTTAGATGCTTTTGCAACATTGTAATATTTATTAAACGTAACCAAATATTCTGATATGCATATAAAGATAAAGGAAAGTCTTTAAAATATTAATCTCATTTCTAATATCCATTAGATAATCTTAAAATTCATAGGCCAGACGATGTCAGCATAGAAAATAAAGAATTTTATACATACCCTATACCACAGAAAAATTTAGAGACATTTATTTATTAATATGTTACAAATATAATAAAAGTAACAGTACAATAATTATAATGCTCGAATTAATATATATTTTATTTTTTTTCCCCCTAAGACTTTAAGCAGATATCTTTCTTAGTGTGGTGTTCTAATTTTTACGTTGCTTTCATGATAAAAATTGAAATTCTTCGTGATAATCGAGCATCGCGCATGTTAGTATATTTTTTACATATATTTCAAGATTTTAATTATATATATACATATATATATTTCATTTAAAACAATAAAAAGTTATAGTGAAGAATTTATAAAGTAATATTCTAATTTAGCAGAACTATTTTTTTTATAAGTGTAAATATTAGTAATCAAACATGCATTTCTCAAAAAAAAAAAAAAAAAAGATTTAGATTCAGGATACAACGAGTTATCCTTATATTGCTTTATATTTTACATCTCACATGAACAAGTTTAATTGGTAATAAAATTATTGTTGAGAATTAGAAAGAATTGGTATTCACTTTTCCTTTCAAGTTTCCTGCTATAAGATTTTTTGGCGTTGTATCTTGGATATCTCTTAAATATGTAGTTTACATAAAATAACATAAAAAAATTATAATATATTAATTTATCTATTATTCATTAGCTAAAAAAAATTTAAGTATTCACTTTTTAATGAAAAATTCTTGATAATAAAAATGTTATATTTTATTTTTATTAAACTCTAAATATTTTTTGCATCGTTATTAAACGAATTTATTTTCACTTATAAAACTAGTTATTTAATATCCCATATGATTTCTTTACTTTTTCACTTTCGTATCTTTATTTATGCAGCATGATATTTAACGAAAAAGAAATAATTGCGCAGATGATTAATCACGATACAGACACTTTAAATATAGGCAAATAGATCTTAAATGAGACAAATTGATATTATTGATGCATTAACTAGATGCTCTACATTTTTATATTGATAGTTATAGTATTTTATTTTAATTTGGTAAATTTCTAAAAATATTTATTGTTTATAATGTTTCAATTATATCGATTATTTGCATTTTACGAGAACTTTGAATAAACATTCAACGAATGTTTGTTCCTCCACATCTGCTTATAAGAAAATTTAAAATATACTTTTCGATCCATTGCTCTATTATATTTATATTGTATCATACTTTATAACTACATTCACAAAATTTCATCCAGTACACATCCCAATATTGTACTTTTACATCAAACTATACATGTTTTGTTTTTTTTTTCATTTATTATTTTTTTTCATATATATTTTAATTTTATATGTCATGAAACCATTATATATATATATATATATATTTATATTATATATTATATATATATATTTATATATATATATATATATATATAAAATTTGTATCCAAATGATTGTGACTGTTGTTCCTCCTAAATAATGTTCTGTTATACGATAACTTAACACTTTCTTGTAAAATCAACGAAAAACAAATTGTCTCGTTTCGTATTAAATTCAAGAACTGCGTATTGAGAAAGTGTATTTCCATTAATGATAACACTCTTAAGCAGGTGCTACTATATTATGTAGTTAATACTTAGCAACGCATACTGTCCATTTATTTTTGGATTATAAAATATCAATAAGTTTTATTGTATAAAGTATTTCATTGTTATCGTAAAAAAAATGTAAATTTTTATAATTCAATGATATAATCTAATTTGTTTTTAATATATATATATATGGAGAGCAGTAAAACATGTCACCATGAAATACTTGTAAGAGATAGTTGAGAAAGCCAATCAAATACTTGTATTATATTAATTAATGCGTATATAATAATAAAAAAGAAAGAACTAATGTTCTATAATTTTATTTTACGCTTGTAGCTTGAGATTCTTCACGTAAATTAAAACAAAAATGTTTATTTAGCTTTAGAAGAGATAAAGTAATTATTATAAAACAGATTGAAGGGCATGACCAAAAATATTGCATTTTATTTCGTAAGTTCATAGATCTTTCTTTGCCGTGATAATTTATCATATGTTTAAACAAAAATGAAAAGCTTTAAATGACATTCACATAGCAAACATTTTGTCGTTGGCATTATCAATGGCAATATAGCACACACATTCCAATTTTCGATTTATATATAATATATAAATGTCTTTTTTTTTAATCCTTCATGAAGCTGAAATCTAACGCGAAATTATAAGCGACTAGTATGCATCGAACGAATATCTAAAAGTGTGTTCAATTATAGTGATATGAGTGATTGTAGTGAAATACGAACAATACAATTGTTATCATGGTTATATGTTCCAAGCTGTGCAATACGGAAAACTGTCACAATCAACTTGAAATGTTCCCCATTATGATATGTAAATACAGACGCATATTATACATAGTAATCGAAATGTAACGACTCATTATGGAAAGTAAGATGACATCCATTGTGTGTATGAAGATACATTTAAATTCTTCCTTAGGTTCTTATTAGGGAGAGATATACGAAATCAATTATTGTAATCAATTTGAAGCATAACAGACTAACAGAGATTGTTCGTGCTAACAAACCGGACTCTAAATTACGTAAGATATGTGGTAGGAAAACTGTTTAGACTAATTTAATATGTTATGTAATACGTCTTTCTGTTATTATAAGTAACTAATTAAACAATTTGCGATTATTAAAGTTTTAGATTTCAAACCTACCTTCATCAGGAAGGTTTTCTATAAAAGAAATTGTTAAGTTTTATATGTACTTTTAATTATAGCACGAGTTGTGTCTCTGAGTTAAGTTGTATGTATGTAACAAAAAGATTATTCTCGACTATAGTCTGTGTAATCACTATAACTTGCTGAATACCCAATTTAGGAAATTAATTATCGATGTTGCTAGAGTTTTGTAAATATTTATTCGCTTTACATAGAATTGCGATATGGAATTTTGATTATGATATCTAGTATTTAGTGACAGAGAGAATACACGAAAAGAGAGAGAGAGAGAGGGAGAGAGCGATTTATAAAAAAATTTTCCAAAAAACGCGCGCGTAACTAACTTTATCAGTTAACTTTGGAATGTGATAACTGGTAAGCTAGACAATTAATCATAGGCATAGCATATCAAATGTCATATTATCAAATTACGCTTGTGATTGTTTGACGAGCTCGTTCTTCACTCTTCCATTTAAGGTGTAATTCGGTAATGTTGGTGGTTTTTGTATTGCAATGCAATTCATTGTCATCAGATAAAAACGCAATATTTTTGAGATTGCTGTAACAATTACGATTCCAATACGAATTATGTCTTCTTTACACTATCGGCCAATTACAGAAATATTGTTTTTGTACTACACGACGAAACACCGAAGTGAATGTAACTATATATACGTCGATCAATACAATTTCTGGCTTTAATTAAAGATAAATCATCACTTCTTTTTTTTTCAACCGCCTTGGTTCTTTCAAGGCGAAAATGCGCGGAGTAAGATTAGGCATTAGTCGTATTTGCAAGAATAAATACCATTGATACCATAGAAAGTAGAAAATACATCAGATTATTAAACAGAAAGAATAAACAAGGTACTGTAGTTTTGCGAAGCAAAATAATTGCCCACAGATATGTTTTATAAAACCGAAAATTGATATCTTTTAAAGGCAACCAAATAAAAATTCAATAACTACTTACGCCATTATTAATTTCAACAAAGCTAGTTACACAGGAAAATGTCTTTATATAAAACAACGACAAGTAAAATGACATGTTACTGATATTAATTAAGATCGCGTGTGAACGTTATACATGTAATCTTTGATTTCTGAAAGTACTTTCTATTTTCGATATTACCCATTATTATTATTATACAGATCGCTATAGTTTCCCTATCTTGCTGTTTTGTATATAATTACGGAAAAGATTTTTGTCATAGTGAGATTTCTCTCGGAGATGATTATTTTGAAAATGCATTAGCATTGTGAAAACATGCATGTACGAGATTGTATAAGATTTATCGATACAATCTATCCTCTAACAAACCTGAAAATGATTTGTTTTTAGCGAAACTTGTATCTGATCTCCTTTGCCAATTCTAAAATCTTATCGGTAGATTTTAATTCATTCTTGCATTTTGTTCTTAAACGAGAATAAAACTCAATACCAAACACCTTATATTTTGATAGTAGGATGAGATTCATGTCACATGTATATACATAGTGTGTATATTGAGGCAATTCTTAATGAGGCCATTATTGGAAATCTGGAATATTTATTCTTTATTCAATTTTGTAATGTGTACAGTCCTATATTGAAATATTAATATGCAAATTCTCGCAACTAATAGTGTTATACGAGCGTTAACTTTGGCGGCAATTAAAGAGAATAATTTCATCAAGAATTTTCTGTGGCAATGCTAAAGTGTTTTACATCGAATTGAGTGTAATTGCCTGAGCGGGTGAATTAACACATTTGTAGTCAATATATGCTCATACGACTCATTTGTAGCATGAGATAATAACGTATAATAGACTAATATTCTTCCAATTATTTTATTAATATTATTTTATTGTTATATATTTTATTATGATTATTATCTCTATTATTATATTAATATAACGTAAAATGTAAAATTTCATTGAGATAGATACCAATTCCTAATAAATAAACATAAAATGCATTATACATGATGCAAGTAATCGAGTCATAAACATTCTTGATAATTATTATAATTATATGAGTATTCAGTTTTATTTTTCAATTTAAATAACATATACAAAGACATTTTGTAACTAAATCGATTGGGGAAAGCGTATGTACCGTACTATCTCCATCGCAAATTAAGGCTTAAAAAGAAAACAGCTCAAACTGTTTAATCCAATACATATTGATAAGATAATAAAGACGAGAAATGTTAAACGTGAATGCATTTTATGATCCAACTCGCCAATCCTTTAAGTAATGCGCAAATTAGGTTTCATCGATGGTTTGTACATTTGATTAACATGAGAAATTCAGAAACTTTTTTTGTATTTATGTATTTATATGTACCATTTACATTTTCATAAATGTATATCAAATGTAATAGAAATGGAAAGATACATACAGCAAATACGAGAAAATGTCAAGTAAAATCAAAATATATTGATATTGTATTGTTTTCTTGTACTTTGAAATTGCAGGCTGAAAAATGATTGAAGGAAAAATACGCAGAAGTATGCAGATCATTTCTCTTTATATCTTTCTTTCTCTATACATATATGCACAAGTTGTGATTCAACTGACATTTTGACAAAAGCATGGCATATTACGTACACGTATATGTATATATATATACATATATATATATATATATATATATATATAAAATATATATATATATATATATTATATATTAATATATATATATATATTTAATATATATATTACATATTTATATTAATATATTTATATTAATATATATATTATATATTAATATATATATTATATATTAATATATATATTATAAATTAATATATATAATATATATATATAATATATATATATATATATATATATATGTATATATATATATATATAATAACAGCCGCTTTTGCTAATGTATACCGTCAAACAAACAATGTCAACAAACTACATCCTGCCAGTTGTAATACAACAAAAAATTGTAGCTTTTCTCATGCGCGTAAATAGTTCACATACTTAAATCTACACAGTGTATACATGTAACAAATGTTTTTACACAATATTACAATTCATACATATATATATATATAAAAAATAATATACAAATGCATTTGTGTTCACACCCGTAAAAATTTTATTTCGTGGGCGAAAATGAAGTTGGGCTTAATATGCGCGAATGACTTTTGCTTATCAAGGGTACAGTGTAAGCGACACATTCGTCCCAACCGGGTGATCTCCAAGCACTTTCGCGCGTCTCCTTACGTGACTGAAGACTTTTGTAACCTAAATAGTAAAATAGACATTATTCGATATATATATATGTAAAGCTAAACGAGCGTAATACACACAAAGGCAGCATAATATGCTGCACAATACTTTTACTTACACCAAATATGATGAACATTGTATAATCTACCAACTTGCGAGAAGTAACCACCGAACGGTTCGTTGTTATTGCGTCTAAAATTAATCGCTTTTGCCCAATTGTTTCCCCATTCTATCATCGTGCCCGGCTTCAAATTGTAACTGCGTATTTCGTATATATTTGAGCCTTCCCGTTTGTTCAACGGTGGCCAATAACTGAACGCCAATAGATATTGCAAGTGACGCGATCTTAAGTAATTCCCTTGTTCCTTGAGCAATTTCCGATAAGCCTACAGAAATTCTTTTCTCATTAATGATCACTACTATGTCTCTGATATATCTTTGTACATTATTCAGCAAAATATTTCATACCTCATCTTTGGAAAGCTCAGCCTTCGCAAGATCTATGCGCTCGTATCCGCCCTTGTACTGCCATAAATGTAAGGCCTGATCCATGTCTCCCACTTCCACTGTCCACGAGCCCACCAATTCGCAATTCAACGTCGACTTTTTCGAGTGTATAAGATTGGCATACTCCTCGCTGAAATTACATGTACGCATGACAAAAATGATAATTTGATAAGTTTTGATTCGTGTAAGGAAGCTCTAATTATAGTCTAACGATTGTTTCGCAGTATCTATAAAAACAAACTGTGAACGATAGAAAAAATAATTTGGAAGCATCAAACTCTGTTAAGGACCGATCGATCCGATCGCATCAACAGGTTTATAGGTCAGTAAACCATCACGCACTCGGAGGCAAGGGGTGCTTTCCAACAATGACACTGTGTAACACAGTGAATCGTTTCATCTCTAACATTCGGCAAACAACAAGGACAAAATGATACACTGTGGGTGCTTTCCAGCAACATATACAGATGACACAGTGTATCATTTCGTCCTTGTCTGCTGAATGTTAAAGAGAGATGAAACGATTCACTATGTTACACAGTGTCGTTGCTGGAAAGCACCCTGTGTTGCACAGTGTCGTCTGTTGCCGGAAAGCACCTAAGGTGACAAAGATATCGACTCACTAGTTGGCCAAATATTTGTCAATCGAGTCCGGCCGTATGTTTTGGGTGTGCAGCGCGTAGATGATCTCCTTGTCGGAGAGCATCCGCGAGTGCGACTCCTTGGTGGGCTCGATCTTTCTCACCAGCAGCTTGCTGAACCATCCGCCTTCGGTGATAACGTCGGACAACCGGATCGACGATCTCGTCAGGGACCTGCGGAATTGATACAGTCAGCGAGTCTGCGGTCGTTACGTCGGACGCGTCACGGTCGCTGACGCTGTCGTACGCGGCCGCTCAGAAGAAATCGAAGAAGAAGAAGAAGAAGAAGAAAGGAAGAAATAACGGGCGACCCGTTCCTTGCGAGTTCGCCCGCAGCTTACCGTGCGGCTACGTGCAACGGCAGGGCCCCGTTGCCGGCGAGCACGCTCGCCGCGGCGCGGAATTCTCTCCTCAAAACGGCGGCCATTTCTCACTGATGGGCTACCGCCGCGCGCGTATCTCCCCCGTCGTCCTCCGTCACCCGATCCAGCGATTCGGGGAGTTTGGCAATTGCGGCGCGCCCGACGACGACGCTCCGCGGGAAACCACCAATTTGCAACTTGGCCGGTTTATTTATATCCGTAATCGCCATGCGCGGCGGCCCGTTTTCTCTCTCTCTGCGCGGAGAAGCGAGACCTACGCTCATCGAGATACGAACTTTGTAAACTCGAATCCGCGCCGTCACCCCCGACGAGAACGTGGACAAACTCGCCGAGAGGTTCGCCGAGCACGCAAGCGCGCCTTCGCGCCGCTTCTGCTCCGATTACTCCGATATTCGCTGCCAGGAAACTTACAGTTTATGTCATGCTTTAGATTTTTTTTTGTATTGGCGGTGAAGCTCAGAACGTACAAGTAGAATAGAAAACCATGATAATGTCAAAATGACGAGAATATGAGTACAGAATTCATTTCTTAATCATTATTTAATCTCTTTTTTTATCATTTTGACATCATTTGCGGTCACTTTAACATTATCATGACTTTCTGTTCTACCAGGGTAGCCTTCAAAGAGCATCGTTCCTAGGTAGAACAAGAAATCACAAAGATGTCAAAATGACTCTAAAATGTCATTATTATGTCATTTTATCACTGCTTTAGCGTTATTTTGATGTCATTATAATATTTTTGTTCTACTTGGAGTTTAGACGATAGATTTGAAATAAAACTTTCTTTTATTTCACGCAAAACATTATCGTGATTATTAAAAGAGTATATTCGAATAACGAGATTGAAGTATAAATCGTTTTTGTAAGATTCTCGAAAAATCATTATAGGAATTATCGGGAGAGCATATCTCGATAAGAGTCAACAAAGTACTTGAGATATTTCTCGAAGAATCATCAAAGTAATATCGAGGAAGGGTTACAATTCGATAAGAAATAACGTGAATCGTGAAGTATGTGCTACAAGAACGACTTTTAACTCTGGCCCAAATAGAAAAAGAAATCACAAAAATGTCAAAATGACATTAAAATGACTGTAAAATGTTATTATTACGTCATTCTATCGCTATTTTAGCGTTATTTTGACATTTTGAAATTTGTGTCAATATGTTATTATAATTTTTATTCTATCCGAGGGTTAATTCAATCATTTTAGTAACTTTGGTGGAAAAAAAGAGAAATTATAAAGGTAGTTTAATTATTATATTGACTTGTTTAATTGATTTATGATATTAATTTATGGTAAAACTTCAGTACATATATTATCAATTTCATAATTACCGACATTAAAAAAATAAAAAATTAAATTTAAAAAAAGGAGATGCGAGCGGCCAATTTCTTTTTCAGGGAAAAGGAGTCGATTTGCAAAATTAGAAGAAAATCAGAGGTGAGGGCGTTATACTGAAGTTTTACCTAATTTATTATTAAAATTATAAGTAAGATTTATTCTCAACTTTATAATATCCAAGGTATAATATCTCGAATCGTAATTATTTTGAAGAATGTCAGGAAGAAGCATTAGGCAGAATGCGACGGATATACGTTATAAAACTAAACCAATGCTACTAGCAATATCTAATTAAAAATTAATCTAAACCAAGTTTCGTAACACACAACCTCAACTTACATATACAATTATTTACAATCACATTCACAGTTATACATTTTAAAATCTTTTGAAATTTACCGCTTCCGATGACGTCATAAAACTAAATTAATGCTCCTCTCTTGATACTTTTTATTCAAAGGTCTGCATAGTACAGAAAGTGCAAACCAGAGGGACTAGTGGAAATTGAAGCGAATAGATCCTCGCGAAAAGCCCCAATTGAGGAGTGGCTCGCCTAGGGACTTTTTCCCGCTGTCGGTTGGCGGGCCGCGCCAACCGCGAGCCGGCATCGATTTCCAGCTTCGCTCGATTAGAAACTTCGCGAAGGAGGGCACCAGTTAAAGCCGGTGTCGGCCGGTGTTACCCTCTCGTTTCCCGAAGAAGATACTGGCCGGCGCCGCCGCTGTCGCCGTCGTCGCGTCATTCACCGGCAAACGCCACGGTGCCCTTCGCAATCGAGTCCAGTTTCGTCATTCAGAGGCACGTCGAGGACGCACGTATATACGTCCGCTCCATCACACTGAAATAAGGGACGACGGTCGAGCGTCGAGGTGGGTGTCCCCAGGTCGATCTGTCAATTTTTTGTCCTCTGATGATGACGATCGCCCGGTCGTCCGGTCGGTCGACTGACGGACAAAGGAACGTCGTTGGTCACGCGTTCACGCCGATCGCGGGTCGTTCTTTTTCACGCTTCCTTGTTTGCGGCTCTATGATAATGAACGACACGGTTCGTCGCATGTACCGGAAGGTCGTAAGGATGCCGGAAGGTCGGCTGCGCGAAAACGACGTTTGAACGGAGCAAAGTCGGACCTGTCGACGCTGCGTGTCGCTACCTCTCCTCGGAACACGCATAGGCGTATCCTCTATTATCTGGGAATTGGAACCGGTGGACTCACGTTTTCAATTCCCAGCTGATCTCTGTCTCGCGCTACTGTGCACCAGGTGCGCCGAATTCCGATCAACTTGATTGACTTGTGTTCATTTCTACCAATGCAGATTAACTTTAATTTTGGTTTAACTTACTTTCTATCTTTTTTTTAGTCCTAAGAATTAGAAAAAGATGAAAAATAAGTTAAACCGAGATTAAAGTTAATCTGTATTGGTAGAAATGAACACAAGTCAATCAAGTTGAAAAAATTGAATCGGAAGCAATGTGAATTATACAGTTAAAAAGTTTACTCCGAGCAATTCTTACGTTTAAATTAATCGGAGTTTGGATGCCATCTAAAAAGAATGAACTACGTGACGATGAAAGATAATAGAAGCATCTTGATTGATAAAAAATCAAATGTCATATTTTTAATTAGAGTACACATGTTAAATTTATCGGTCAAAACGCTCGTATTATATTTTTGTACTCCGATATCGACAGACATGATAGTGCCAAGTATGTTTTTAAAATATATTTATTTACAATCTTTCTACATTGCCCCTTTCTAAGAAAGAAAGCCTTAACTCTAGAAATGAAAATTTCTCAGGACGATCAAACTTAATTGACTGCATTAACATATCGATAATTAAACAGATTGTGTAAGACAATAAATAAAAATACTTTTTATACCAATTCAATTTAGGCATAAACATTCCTGTTTTAAAAGTGTTGCTGAGATATTTATCTTTAATTTTGAGTTAAGTATTTCAATTTAAATTTTTTTAAAATTTTTTAAGTGGAGATGGAATTTTTTTGTACCTAGAAAAACTCTATAAAATGACCTAAAAATTCATTACGTCGACATGACTCAATTTTCAATATTTTAGAATTAAGACTTTTTTCCTTAGGGCGGTATGGCCATTGGAATACGATATATCGTAATAGCATCCGTGTGGCATGCGGTTCGTTTTCCCGTACCTACCTCACGGAAGAACTGACCTCGTCCGAGGTTTCGAAATCTACCTGCTAGACCGAGAACTTGATCAACGTTCAATTTGGCACAGCGCCGAGTGCACAGAAGATATAAAATAAAAGCCGCGCGTACAAACACATAAGCGAATGAGGAGTCGCACGACTCGATCAACCGTGCGCGTTTTCTTTTTTTTTTTTTCCATCGATACCGTCATTCCGGTGTCACGTATACGAGCGAGTCGCGTGAAAGAATCGCCGGCGACATCGTCCGCGAGAAGACGAGTCGCGCGTACGTAGTACACATTAATTCCGTCCGCGTGCTCTCTCGAACATCCGCGGCCTTGGCCTTCCACTCGTGAAGAACGGATCCGATTTCCTCGATCGCGCTCTCTTTCGCTTCGAAAGAAAAGGTAAGTCTGCAAGGCGAGCTTTAGAAAAGAAAGAAGCAACTGTCGTTGAAAAAGGTGAATTTCGAAAAGAGATCTGATACAGCAAAAGTAGACAACACGTGAAAGCAGTGCACGCACCTACACATACACACAGAAGCAACTCCGGAAAGACAATGACTCCCAAAAAGAAATAAACAATTGCCTGCGTGTTATGAGATTTGCGAGAAATTCTAATTACACTCGCGAGGCAAGAGGAATTCGAATAACAAATCCGCCGAATAACGCCGAGGCTCGTTCGACAGATTCGCGATTTACATCGAGGCGGTTTTAACGGAATTTAAAGACTTCTCGAGCTATCAAATCGTGAAACGTTGACTCTTCGCGTTCGATTCTCTACCCCGAGATTCGCCGAAGGGCTTCGCGCGACTCTCCGGCCACCGACTATTTTCGATCTCGATTGCGAAAGATCTGGATTTAACCGACTCGCACAATTGGAATGCGTCCACACTTTCGCGATTCCGACGGAACTGCCCGAGCACGTGGTGCGCTACTTCGTTTTTTACGTAATAAGGTGCTAGCAGGGTCTTGTGGAAAACGGAGCACGTGGATCTCTCCCCCCCTCCCCTCCTCTCCCTGAATTTGATGAACCTAGTCTCGATCAACACGTGGAACGTTTCGCTGTTTCTGTTGTCACACTTAATAGTTATATTTTATGTATTTTGTGTGACGTCAATGTTTATATTTAATTCGAAATAAAAAACCAATAGCTACAATTGTTATATTTCAACATATATTTTCCGATGCACATTATTCTATTGTCTTTTTTCCTCGATAAAGTTCAAAATTACTCGAAACGTTTACTTTGCATTATTTTTATTATCTTTGTTTGTAACTTAAAGTAAAAAAAAACTGATAATTTATTTTTAGCCGTGTATCTAAAATGTATTGTCAATGCACATTTCCTTAAAAATTACCGAAATTATCTAAAAAGTTAATTTTCCATTAATTGAATTTGCAATTAATTTAAGCTAAAGAAATAACCGTGAATTTTTATTTATTCTGCAAAATATATTTTCTAATTGCATCTTATTCTTCTGTTTTTTTTTATCGACAATACTCGACTTAATTTTGCATATAAAAATTTGAGTTTTATTATCATTTATTGTAGGAATGGTGAGAAATTTCGAATTCGTTACCGACATTCCACTGTACGACAAAAAATTGATTGTAAATTCTTAACGTGCTCCGGGTTTTCAAAATTATAAAGACGCTGATGGCACTCGACAGTTTTCGCATGTAATACATCGCAAAACAAGCTTTATTACCTTGGCACATATCCACTTCTTAAGTGTCTTCGGAAACGTTTCTTCCGACGAACGTCGATCGAAATCGCCCGTTTTCAACAAAAATATGCGATTAAAACCGGCAATCGTATAGTGATAAATAATAAATCAATTCAACAGAATAACTCGGAAAAGCAGAAAGAATAATGAAAAATCATTTATTTTAATTTATCATCTTTCGTAGATCTAAGAAAGTTCTATTTAATTCAATCTTTGCAGCATTACTCTACGATTCGCATTTCTCAGCTTCGATTACTCGTCTTTGACGATACTTCGGTGTTTCGTAATCAGATCAGAAATCGCACACTTCGGCAATTACGCGTGATTCACATTTTAGCGCTTCGAAAATATTGAACGTGGACGCTTATCATAGTTGAGAGGTCACATTGATTCTATTGTGCATTCCAACGTCCAATCGCTTATCTGCGAAATAGATTTATTCATAGATCAGTAAGCGACATCCGGAACGCTATCGACAAACGCGTAATAAACTTATTTACAAGACATAAAAGTTGAAAAAAGTAAAATAAGCTATAAGGTTATATAAAAATACAGATTAGATAATCGTCGAGAGCCGAACAATTCGAAAGAAAATCGATGTTCAATCGACGCATTAATTCAAATGAAATACTTTAATCGATACGATACAGCGTGGTTGATTAGCTCCAATTAGCGCGCGCTATTATCACTTTATAATTTCAATTATATTTTAAATCCTGACAAAAGATAAGCAGTTTGATTGATATTCGATCTTTTCAATCACGATATCGAGGAAAATATAAATAAATCGATTTTTTTAGAATATCTACCTTTATGATTTTCATTGAATAATAATTTTAAAAAACCGCCAGAGTATTAACTTGTTAATTTAGTAGTCTTAAATGCATATAAATAGTAGAAACATTTCTTTTAGTTCAATAATTTATTTTTTTTTAATCCCTTACATTTTCATATATGTACATACATAGTTTCCTTCAACACTAGAAGTACCGATCATTTTTTTCTGTGTTTCTATTTTAGATTAATACTCTATTTCTTGGGTAATAAATAGGATTCTGAAATTTTATAATTTTAGAATAAGGAAATAATTGATGAAAAATTATAAAATTATAAATTATAAAAAAGAATTTTATCTTTTACTCGGAAAAAGAGGATATTAATTTAAAAAAAGAAATGGTGAGAGTCAACAGCTATTTCTGGTGTTGAAGAGAACTATACGAAAATGTGAGAAATTAAAAAAAAAGTAAATTATTGAAATAAAAAAATTGTTTTGCTACTTTTAATATTATCATTTTAGATTCTTTTATCACTTGCGCTAAAATTCAGGATAGAATTATACTAGAATAATGCTTCTATTTGTAATTGTAAGTGAGCTTTAAACTGCACAAATTTTGTAAAGGTGGAAAAATTCGCGATTGTTACAATAAATATTGACGCGATTACATTCTATCGAAAGAACGGAACACTACTCAACTATACGAAAGCTTTTTAAAATCCGTCAAATATTTTAAATAAAAACTACATTCGGCTGAAATATCTCTAGATTCGCCTATCGATGATCAACCCGACGTACAGACAGCTTCCGATGAAAAATGAACGCTGATACGCGTGCATACATATTTAAACGCTCCATTTCTTTTATCTTTTATTACGAATATCACGCAATCTGAATATTTCTTTTATTTACACGTACTCGTTTACCCAGACTGTTTTAAAATCCATTCGTGTCGTCGCTGCACGAAAGATCTGCGAAAAATCTGAAGATTTTACGTCTCGCTTAATATATTTACAAATCCAAGTCATATATTTGAAATCGTTATTTAAAAGCCGCGAGTATATATATCGACCGTCTCGCATTAAAATTCGCATAAAAACCTCAATGTCGTCATTCTCCGTCGATCGCGACACTTCTAGGACGACAGAGATAACTTTTTTTTTTTAAGTTGCAGTTAGTCCCCCCTCCTCCTCACGTATCCCTCCTCACGTGTGCGTGCGTTATTAATTTACCCGAAGATGTAAATATCTTTTATTTCCGTGCGTGGATTAAAACGCGCGCACAGCGTGCGCGGCACGTGCCAATTTTCCGCGTTTCGCCGTGTCGACGATGACGAAGACGACGACGACAACAACGACGGTGACACGCATTTGCAACGTGACGATAACATATTTTTTTTTTAAGATGTATTTGCATCACGGGTTTCGGCAAGACACGAAGCGCGAATGACTCACCGTAAATCTTCTCTCGAGCTCAATTATGAAGAGCACCGATCGATCCTCCGGTATTCACTCCGAGTTCCAAAGCTATTCGGGAAAACGTAACGGTCTTTTCTTTTTTTTATTTTCACTTTAATTCTCGATAATTCCAAAATCTTTGAACCCTACGAAGAGAGTCATTTTTATCCGTACTGGGATGCTAATCCTTAACTGGTGTAACGCCGCTATTGCGGTGCTTCCGTGTCGCCGATCTTTTCGGAGCGGTTTAGCGATAAGACGCCAGCCACTTATCTAGGTTCAACGGGAAGAGAGAAATATGATTATCTTATCTCTTATGTAAACAACATTGAACAATCGGTGATAATTTAGGAGCAGAATTGTTTGCGGAAAAGTATTTGTTCGCGTTCCACCGATTCCGTCTCTCGAAAACAACGCCCTTCCCAGTTATCAGGCAAAGTAAATTACAATTAATCGCGCTGGAACCGAATTGTCGATGTGGATGCAGGTTTCACGAGAGGGAAGGCTCGTGACATCCGCATTATCACGCGATTTCGGCGGATCGATAATTCGTTCTTCAGGGTGACGGACGCGATCTTGGTCGATTCGCGGTCAGTGATCGATCAGCAGCGCGTTTCGAACGTCGTCGCGATTTAACTCTTCACATAATGCTATTTTTTTTCGTACACACTGACAATGAGAGAAAAAGATAGTCACTTTTGGCCTCAACCATAATTTTATAATATTTCTAACACGAAATATGATTAACTTAACTATATGCATCATTATGTTAACCATAATTATCGTTAGAAATATTATAAAATTATGCTTGAGGCCAAAAGTAGCAATATTTTTTTCTCAGTGTACGAGGCGTGGAATCTTGAAATATTCCAATATAAAAAAATCAAGTAATATTTTTCGGAAATAATACTGTTCGCTTTCAAAATTCAAATAAAGTCTGTATTTTATTACGAAAAAGAATGTGTTTTACTAAACATTGGAACTGTAAAGATTTCTCGCGCCGATTGAAGAGTTAAAATACCGGTATCCTGAAAGTGCGGGGAGTATCGCGGATACTCGGAGGCGGTCCCCGCGATATCTCGGAACGCGGAGCGCCGAGGGTGTCACCCCGGTGCGTGTTTACGTGGCACCCGGCGGTGATGGTAGCGAGCAACGTCACGGCAACATCTCGGTCGCGGAGAGCGCGATGACGACGGCGGCGACGGCGGCGGTCGAGAGGGCGGCCGGTCGCGCGCGGGTGGTGGTCGAAAGGTCGCGGCCTCCGTCATTGATATAGTTATAGGGAGTTGCACTTTGGACCAAACGGTCGCGCCGACTTAAGAGGGATAAAGCGCGACGGCGTTAGGCGAGTTCGGTTTAGTGCCGTCCCGGCCGCGAAACGCGACGCATTGCGCAATCTGATCTACCCGCTCACGCTTTTTTTTTCCTCCCCTTCGCTTCTCTTTCTCTCTCTCTCTTTCCTTCTTCCGCAAAACCGGCGGAAGAATAGAACGCCGGTGAATCATGGATCCCAGCCAAGCGCGGCAGTAAACGGTGCGACGGAGATCGCAGGCCGCGAGAAGCGTTTCCCCGCACGTGGCGATTGGGCCGAGGTGCTCGGAGCCGATTTCTATCGAGAGGAAAAGGGAGACCGAGAGAGGGAGAATAAAAGAGCCCCGCATCCTTCCCGCCGCCGAGTCTGTACGCGCTGAACGCACGTGACACACGACGTTCCGCGTGGGCAAGGACGACCGTGTCGACGGAAGAGACCGCGACGCGAGACCAGCAGACGCACACGGCGTTTCGCCGCACGCCGCTTCCCACTGTCGCGTTCCCGCGCGTGAGCCCGTCGCGCAGCCACTATACCGAATCCACCATGTGGTCCATAGAACCGGGTAGCTTCACCTCCAACGGGAGCATGATCGTCGTGAGCAACAGGTTGCCGTTTGTGCTGAAGAGGAACGAGCTGACCGGCCAGCTGGAGCGCAAGGCCAGGTGAGTGTCAACCCTCTTTCTAGCGAAAGGCCGAAAACGCGTGCGAGACCACGTGCTGAGCGGATGACAGTGTCGCGAGCGACAACAAGAGAGAGGGAGAGAGAGGTCTGTCGGCTGTCTGTCACTTTGCACTCACGTTTGTCGCGTTTGTCCATGCGATTGCACGCATTATGCGGCGATCGGATAGATTATATTCTTTAAAAAGAATCTCATTTAGCTCTCTTGCGCTCTCCGCTCGATATAAGCGACGAATGATTGAGAAGGCGCATGCTCCAACAATATCTACTGTTTTTATTTACATCGTAGTTCCGGAGGACGTGTCTCATGTTTTATATTGTGTCGCACGTTGTTTTGCGTTGAACCAAATGGACAATTATGACGATTGCACGCAACCATTTTTTTCCGCCGTTTCTTAATAATCGTAACGTCAGTTGCGATATATTCGGAGCCTTTCGACACCCGCGTCATTTTGCATCCCGTCTTTTTGTACATTTAATTAAGAAACTCGAGATAATGAATGCGACAAGTCACTTGCGAGTGTGTGTCGTCTTCGGCGTTACATCACTCGCCGCTGTTGTTATCTCTAGATAGGACACAGATGACATCTTAAGCTGAAAGATACTTTTCTAGCATAACAATTATTGCAAGTATCTTGCGATATATACACTGAGAAAAAAATATAGTTACTTTTAGCCTCAACCACAATTTTATAATATTTCTAACAGTAAATATGATTAATTAACTATATGAATCATTATGTTAATCATAATTATCGTTAGAAATATTATAAAATTGTGGTTGAGGGCAAAAGTAACTACGCTTTTCTCTCAGACCGACTTGTTTTCGATTGCACTTAAATCGACGTCATTAAAATAGACATACGTATTAGAATGAAAACTATTTTTAGAATATACTTTAAAGTTTGGTCCAATGAGTTTTTAGAATGTACTTTAAAGTTTGTTCTTTGAATGAAAAATTTGCGTAATCGTACTCGTAATAAAAGTCCGCCTTGGTAACGCCGCGTTGAAAAACGTAGATAATCCATAAGAAGTCGCGCATTTCTGGGTGCAAGTTTCACTTTGAATGGAGGTGGAAGGAGAAATATGTGGCGAGCGTGCATATGTCACAAACAGAAAGAGCGATTATTTCAATAAAAGACGCGTCGTATCAGAAAATAAACATGCGACGTATATACATAGATACAGCGGATCAGTGATGTAACGAGAGGGGGGAGGGGGGCGACAAAAATTCGAATAACAAAGTTCAGCGTAAAATTTTCATATTTGGAGAATGATAGAGCCTTCGCCGTGACTCTCTCCTTGCCTGGCAAATATGTTGACAATATGATCGAGCACGTGGTAGACGGCACTTGCACTGTCGTATCCATGAGTGATTGAGAAGATTCGATTTTACGCGTCGCAAAGACGAGAGAGCGATTGGTGGAGCGAGACGATTAATTGAATTGATAAAAGGAGTATCGACTCGCCATGGCGAGAGTGCATGAGACGTTCCTCTCTTAATCGCATTCAAAATAATTTTTTTCAACAAGCGTAATCTAATCGTGGACATGTACAAAATGGTGACACTGTTACAAAATGTCACGTGGAACTTTTGTAACCGGATCGAAGTAGACAGATTAAAATAGATTAGCGCGAATTCTTACGATTGTCTTACACTCGCATCATCGAAATTGATACAGCAGATAAAAAAAAGTCATCAATTATAATTGTAGTTCACGTATGCGAAAGAAGAGCCTTTAATCCAAAGATCTATAAATTCGAAAGTATGTTCAATCGATCTCTACTCTTCTCATTGTAATTAAGAATGTAATTTTTTATCTTGGAGAAAAATTGATCTAAATTCATCGTGAATATATAATTTTATTTCAGAGACAATGATAAAATTGACGATTCGCGTCCGATTGCGTCACAGCAATTTCTCATGATTTAATTTTTTTATAATTTAAAAAACTGACATTTTTGCGAGTCCTCGACTACCTCGCGGATGACACCCCGCGGTGTTATTTCTGGTGCATTCCTCAGGGCGAGCACGTAATTACGCGTTCGAATCTTACGAAACTGTGAGGTTTTCCTGGCATAAATCGGGCTAACGAAGCGTGCACGTAGGATCACCTGTATTGTCGCTCAATTACCGCGCGTAATTACCGCGGATTTCTCGAGGCGGCCGATACTTTTAAGCGGGCACATACGCCACCTGCGTCATGTCGTCGCACGTGTCTACCGCGTGTCTACCGATCGCATTCGCGTGTTTCGCGCTCCTTAGATCCGCCCACGCAAGGATCCGATCGTAGCTCGCGATCGCGACTCGCGCCGCGACCGTGGAAAAACACTAACGGCGAATACGACCGGTTCCCGATTATCGTTACGGGGCCGATAACACGAACCAGTCAATTTTCGACACCGGAGATATCAATGCGTTCGGTTACCGCCTGATCCGTTTATCGCGCACGTACGTTGGTACGTTTGTGTGTGCGACTTGGTTTAAACTTGGCCCCCTTTTTTTTCTCTTGCTACATCGTCCGATATTATTGCGCCGAATCGATACAATGTAATTAATGCAAAGTCGTCGAGGAATAATCAGGAAAACAGCAGCGGACCAAACCGAATCGCGATAACAGATTTAAGATAGCGCTATCACAATGTTTTACGTTCGGCTCGATGATTCGCAAAATTCCTGGTAATCACAATGTCTTTAATCATTCGGTCGTAATATAATAATATTTTTCATAACACGAGTCTTATCTTAAATAAAGAGAGAAAGCTGTACATATCTGAGGGCAACATTCATAGTCCTTTTATTTAAGATCATCTTAAGTACAGTCTTATGTGATTCTAAACCAATCACAGAGCCGAATTAGACTCTTAAGACCGTACTTGAGATGATCTTGGAATAAGAACTGATTATGAATATCGGCCTGAGTTGAATCTTGATACCCTAATAACAACATAAAATATAAAAATATTATTATTAGGCTATCAAGATTCAACTCGGATCATATATTCAGCTCTTTTTCTCTCTTTATTTAAGATGTTAATTGATTTTTTACATTGGATTTTTTTATATAGTTTTCTCTCTACTTAACTCTATATTCTCACATATTCTCATCTATTCAGCTCTTTTTCTCTCTTTATTTAAGATGTAAATTGGTTTTTTACATTGGATTTTTTTATATAGTTTTCTCTCTATTTAACTATATATTCTCACTGTACTATGTCACTCTGTTCAATTTATATCTTTTGGAAATAATATTTATTCAGACTTTCAAAAATCAAACGGCAAAGCTTTATTTCGAAAAAAGTGTTTTTCTAATTATCTTGTTGTTAAAGACTTGTTGCTAAAGACTCCGCGCGATGACTAGAGGGTTAAAATAGATCGCATAGATTGCACATAGGTCGACGCTAGTTTCAATGTCGTAGTAGGAGTGCCATAAGAGGTCGCATAAACAATAATTATAGCGTGACCACTGTTAGATAAAAGATATTGATCGTAATAGGGAATAGCGCGACATGAATTGTAAACATTCGCCCGTTTATGCCGAAGGACTTTGCACGACTCGAGGTGTCGAATATACATTAATGCAAGGAAACGTTAGACTTTTTCTACCTGACGCTTAAAGAACGAACAGCAGGTGATCGTAAAGCACAGCATAGGGTGTCCCGGATCTCTCTAGCGTCTCCTCTCCTATCATCTGCGTATTCTTTGATCAATTACTCGCCGCACTTGTCGCCGAAGAAGAAGAATAAATTGTGCATAATATTGGTAAACAAAATTCGCCTGAAGGTAGACACGAGTATTGGCTAATTGGCGAATTGTATCGCGTGCGAAAGCAGCCCACATTAATTACGATTACGGAGTGCGATTTCCGGAAGGTCACGACGTTTACGCGCGTTCCGACGCACGTTAGGAAATCTCGTTGATCACGGACAAAGCGAGCATAACCGGCGGTGCTTTACGTAAACAAGTTGGTCATTATACTCAATGTCGCGCTTGAACGTGTCCGCTAAATGTATAATTAATTAATTACGACAGAAGCGCGCGTCCCGCGGCAAAACCCGCGGCTTCTCGATTGTCGTCGCGATGATTATTGATAACGAACGCGTTTTCGCTCTCTCACAATGTACTTTTACACGCGAGAAATGCGTTTCTTTAATTTACGATTGGGCAGATACCAACCCAATTAAACCGCAAGAGTAACGCCAATACAGGCACAACGTAATTGATTCTCAGTAGTAAGATTTTTTTCTGCCACTCTGAAGTATTTGTGTTGAAAGTAAAGTTGTTTTGAAACTGGATGCTGCTGGATGTTAAACGAGCAACATCATCGACCTCGCCGCTGGATCTAGGCACTTTCCGATAGTGATCTTAGACGTTTCCTAGATATTTACATTCTTTTTTATCATTCATTCTTCCCATTCTATCTCGACAACGAATGATATTCGAATTTTTTATCTATCGTTTCTGTTTTTTTCCCCCAATATTTTTTTATACGTGCACGGGGTATTTTTATCGACAAATTGAAATGGGTGGCGGAATTCCAGTAAAGCGCTCCGAGAATGCGCTTAACATGACTGTCAAATTGTTTGCCGCTTTTAATGTGAACGATCAAATTAAGTATCGGATATAATTAGAACTGTGCGTCGTCTCAAAGCTATAAATAGATATTACCGTTAACGCTCTAACGATGTTACAGCTATTGTTTCTTAGAACATTGTTACGTCTGACAGGAAAAGAAAGATCTTTTTATGTAAATAATTTTATAGCAAAATATTTAACTATTTTTCAGAATTGGATAATTTACTTAAACAAAATATTCCGCGAACTTTATAAACTTCTGCCTGATTCTAATTCGTAAAATCTTACGAGAGAATTATTTTGATAGAAAATATTTTTTCAAATATGATATTCTAGCTCGTCTTACAATGAGTCCGCTCGCGTGCCGAGTTTATTTTCGCTCATCTGTATGAACTTTTTCCGTGAACCACTCTCTCTTTTTACAGCGCCGGTGGTCTGGTAACCGCGGTAGCGCCCGTTGTCATAAACGGAAATGGAGTCTGGGTCGGATGGCCGGGCATGCACATGGAAAATCCGAACGAGCCGATTCCCGAATCCGATCCCAACGATCGCACGCCCACGGCCGGTCTGCTATCACGAAAGGTAAGCTCCGTTAATACGATAGCAATTGCCGCGCTAATATTTCGTCGCCACAATTCTGGCGGCACCTTATATAATCGTTGCCTTTCATTCGTACGTTAACGATACGTTCATACATAGTAAAGAAAAAAAAAGAAACGGATATCACTTAACCCGTGGATCTCTAGAAACCGCTTTGACTCTTTTGTGTGCAAATTTTCTGAAATAACAGGCTAAATCGTTAGGGAAATTATAGATATTCGTTGCTATCGCATATTCAACGATGTATGTCTTACCGTAAACGTGCGAACACCAGTTTTCCATTGTAAATATGCGATTTGCTCGGCGATTGTTGCATCACAATGAGCAAACAGTCGCGACTCAAGTGTTTGAGTCAAACGAGTTTTCAAATTTCTCTAAAAGCTTCGCGATGTTTTCGCCTCCAGGATTGACATTCTTCAAGATGTGCGTTTCCGGAAATTGATTATTCTTAACATTCGAGCTTATCAATAATTTAAAGAATTGAAATTTGTCCTCGAGTTCTCTATTTTCGATCACCGTGTTGTAGCGGTGTCAAGACGTTCAAGCATTCCGAATTGATTTATATATTGATTCAGGTTTTTTTTTTATATTTTGATTGAAATGTGATGGAGCAAGATTTTCCATAGCTCAGGTGAATCATACGGACGAGCCAAACGGTGCTTATCATTATCATCGCTTCGATTACCGCGGAGTATACTAACCTTGGCATTGACAATGTACGTATTGACAACCTCCGGCGTGACGGAGAGAATAGTCACCGTTCCCCACCTCGATCGACGTGTAATATTCCACGTCGTCGAATGTTTCGAAATGGTCACCTTTCGCGGCAGGCAGCGTCGAGCGGTAATTCAACGCTCCCCTTTCGCTCAATTAATAACGATTAGGAGCAGCGCTATTCGGACGATAATGCGCAAGTAGATTCGTTTGCTTATTTACGAAGTAGCGAGGCAAAGAGCTCGCGAATAGGGTTGCCATCCGTCCTCTTTTTTTTAGGCGTTCGGGGATGTCCGGGGAGATTTTTGAAAGTGTCCGGGGTAATTATGAGCGTCCAGAAGAATATAAAAGGCAAAAAATATTTTCAAGATATTATGCTTTTTAAATTCAACAAATGGAGCAAACATCAATGCACTGAGAAAAAAAAAACGATTGTACGAACTAAATTTGTATAGTTATTTAATCCAATGGTTGATTCAACAATCTTAGGTTTTTTTTAATTAGTTTTTTAATTGCACTAAAAAAGTATAGTTCATTCATATAATACTTTATTTCATTGTAATAATGTTTAGTTGAACGTATCGGGTTAAATATTTTAGTTAGATGAAATATATTCTGCGTTTTTCAACAATTTACATTTATTCTCAGTATGATAATCAGGCAAAAAGAGATGAACACGGTTGTGGATATCTACCTCTTTTTATTTATGCTTGCGCAGTAAGACAATGTGTGTATTACATACATTATATATGATATGTGAGAAATATTTTTGCAAGCATTGGGGTTTTTAGTCTGTATCCTCGTTTTTGAAACTTTGACATGGCAACCCTACTCGCGATTTGCATTCCAGCAGCATCGAGATACAAAAATCGCTTTCCACGGTCGGGGAGAAAAACTGATGATTCAAATCGTTTGGGGAGACGTCCCTTAACGCCAGAAAGTTCGGAGACAGTTGAAAACAGCTTATTTATAGACTGTTTTTCACGGCGGTATCACGTCTTTTCCGAGCAAGAGCAACGCGACTTTCCGATATAGACGTCCATCATTTTCTTTTAATACGTAGAGCGTAAAGCTCATGTAATGATTCATGCGCCTGCGTTTCATATTTATAATCATTACAACCCTGTCGTTAGCGTGGAAATAACAAGTAGGGAACGACGCGTTTTAACGACTTTTATCGAAAAATTCTATAAGGACAAAGAGAGACAGAGAGACGTTTAGCAATCTTTCTTCTTTGAGACGAAGGGAACAAATGTTAAAGTTCCGACCCGGACCAATGTATCCGGGAAAAACGCGGTGCCGATAACGCAACAGTATTATGCACGCACGTTCCGTTGTTGTTTATTCGCGCCCCGTGTGAACCGGGGTAACTGATCTTCGACCTTCGATTTAGCTCCTCATCTCCCAGATTGAACTTGGATAAGCGTGTGTTTTTCGCGTATTGCGTAAAGCAGCCGCCGTAAAAATGCCC
This sequence comes from Tetramorium bicarinatum, assembly GCA_928718305.1. Classification (NCBI taxonomy): domain Eukaryota; kingdom Metazoa; phylum Arthropoda; class Insecta; order Hymenoptera; family Formicidae; genus Tetramorium; species Tetramorium bicarinatum. The sequence goes on along the minus strand of OV788329.1, from coordinate 19,916,483 downwards.
TCGACACAGTCCGTTGTTACTTTTTCCTTCAAATGTAATTTTAATTTTTATTATTATTGTTATTGTTATCGGTCGCCCGGCGCGATTTCGCGCTTGAATGAGCTCGAAATGACTGGCAGTGTCATGGATATTCGTGTCACGAGGTCGATCGGTGGGTTATCGGCACCGACACAGGCGTCCGCAGCAAGTCTATCGTCTGTAAAGTGACGACTTCTAGCTGTCGACATACTGGGTCGACGATTAGCGGATTAGCGGGTACCACGTATGTACACCCACGCGCCAACGACGCGACGGATCACGTGAATCGCCGCAAGAGCGCCTTTCAAGATCGCCGATAACGATGTCCGGGCGATAGCCTACGACATCGTTGAACAAAACCGCCGGGCGATCAAGCGCGGTCGCAGGCTGCGTGGCGACGGGCACAACGATTATCGTTACGTGGAAATTTTCAGCCGTAGGCGCGGCTTAGGTGGACTTGCTGGGTACTGGGAGAGAAAGAAGAAAATACCAGAAAATGTTTAATTTCTCGCGCTCGCGATACCACTCGAGCAAGGACTTCGAAATGTTGGAAAAATTAAAAATTAGAGAGAATCAAAATGACAATAAACAAAAATCTGTACATCTTGAATCTATAAGATGTACAATGAAAGGGATTTCGAAAAAATATTTAAAAAGATTATTTTTCTAGACTGAGACTTTTTTTTTTTAGAAATGTACCTTTTTTAAGGAGATACTCTATTTAGAAAGATACTTTGTTCATTACCAGAATTAGATATCGATGCATACTTTTTGTTCTTTTTTTTAAATATAAATCAAATTGATCAATTTTCATCATTTAGCGATACCGCCAGGATTCTCAATGTTAACAGATTTTTTTCTTTACTGTTACACTATGAAAATCCTTCCTCTCGTTTCATTCGGAAACTTGCTTTTCTGCTTTACGGCGATTTCATTATCGGCGTTTCATCGGTGGTTGCACCGATACCGTTCTCCGCTCGGCCGCCCTATTTTGCTGTCTATCGCTGGCCGTGACGTTCAATAATAAATTTGCATAACACGACGAGCACATAGGAAACAAAGAAGACGAGAAGGAAAAACAACGCCGCAAGGGGGGAAAACCGACTATCATGCCCTGTCACGTGGAGTCACGCTTGCGAGACACGCGATAACGAGCAATTAAACTGTTTTCATTATTTCCTAAATGGACCGTTCTCGGGCGAGGCAGAGATGCGAGATACACATTTTCATAGAATCCGCCTGCACGATTTGATGCTTCGAAATAACAAAGATAACTTGGTAATGACTTGGAGATTTCTTCGAGATCATCGTACCAAAATAATTACGCCGACAAACTGATATGCGTTCGGTATGTCAATCAGTAGAACCAGTCGAAACTAGTATATAACCGGTATATACTTTTCGTTCGCCTGCAGTTTCCAAATATTTTTTTCCTCGCAAAACTCCGGTTGAATACCTTCAAAATTTTCTCTGTGCAATTATCGGATAAATAACTCGGTGCTCGATCGATTTGAGGTCTCTCGGTTGCGAATTTCTCAAATCGATTGACACGTGCACGAAATGCCATTAGGGGGACTCGTCGCGCTATTACGGTTCCTTAATTGCGTTTGTAATTCGCTTTACGCGACGTACGGAGGAGCGGCAGCGCTTTTAACACAGTTCTGACCCCACGATCCCTCAAATTAAAATCGATCGAGGTCATCGCTTGCCTCCACCCGCCTCGATCTCGCGCGACGATTAAAGAAATCGTCGGTGTATTGATACCGTTTTATCGTGCGGCGGTTAAGCAACTCCGGCGACGTACTCTCCTCCCTCTCGAGATAAAACAATGCGCGACGATCTCCCAATCCCCGCAATCCCGGACGCATGTGCGCGACGGGGGAAAGAAGCCGCCGTCGCTTTCCCTGACCTCTCTTAATTAATGTGCCCGTAAAGCGGCGATATCCGCATCGGAGAAACAACAAACCCGACAGCCGCGCGATTGGTTGTGTCTATCGTAAAAGTATTAAACCGCGTTATCGCCCGTCCGAGAGCGATTGCTCGCTTGCGTCAGGCGAGCGATCACTCTTGGCGCGCGGCCTGTTTTCCGACTCGCGGTCGGAAATAAAGGAGGCAGTGTCGTGGGCAAAATAACAGAGTTTCGCGAGGAGCGACGTTGCGGCGCGGCATTGAGAGCCGGAAACCAAATTCGGATTTTATGCACTTCCGATCCGACGGCCGGTTTTTACTACTCCCCCGTCCTATTTCTTATTATCAGGCCAATTTCTCGCTCCGCGATACCGCTGCCGTTGAATGTTTGATTCTCGACTTGAAGTCTGCCTCGCGATATCGTATATATATTAGAATTGTATACGTCAATGTATCAGTACGTATGAATCCTTGAATAAATCCGCAGTAATCCGAAATAAAGAATAAAATTTAATCCTTTAGTCTTTTTATTTTTCGAATTATAATGAAAGGAAACGCTTGAAATGCGCCTGTCGTAATCATAATTCTGTATATACAACGTTATTACTAGACATTGTTATTTTAAATGACAAATATATAATTATATATTTAACAGTAATTATTGTGATTAATAATTAATAACAATTAATATATATTAATAATTATTATTAACAATAACAACTTTATATATTTATGAGTATGCATATGCATACGCGGCTATAGGAGATCACTCACTTCACATGTGGAACACCTAAAAATACAATTACACTCATTGGCAGGTTTGCCAAGGTGAATCTGATTCGTATTCTGACGCTATCTGCCATGACGATTGCAACTGTACCAATGCGCTTGCAACTTGAATCAATTTTCTTGAAATAACGATAGAAATGTACATTACGAGCGCGAATAATCGCAACGAGGGATTTCTCAATCTCAAATTTCCTCTTTTTATTTTTAGGTTGTCGCGGTGCACGTGGATGCTGGCATTTTTGACTCGTATTACAACGGATGCTGTAATGGAACCTTCTGGCCCCTCTTCCATTCTATGCCAGATCGGGCGACCTTCATCGCGGATCATTGGCGCGCGTATTCCGCAGTCAATGAAAAGTTCGCCGAGCAGACAGTACGATTTTATGACAATTATCTATCGCGTTTTTGCAGTCTAAGAATATCTTTTATTATTCGATATCCGGATATCATCGAATCTCATTAATTCGCGTTTTGCTTTTAATTCAATATTTCAATAACATGCAAAATATAATAATATCATAATAATATTTACTGTCCTCATAATGCAAAGGGAAATTGCAATAATGATGAGATAATTATCATGAAAAATACTATATTCGGTATTCTTGTCGTAATTAAATGATTAAATTTCTCAGTTCTCCTGAACATCAAACGAATTTGTTTGATGACGCAGGTTGGCGCCTTGGAACAAATTCACAAGGAGCAGGAAAACCAGCAGAACGGCACGCCATTGGTATGGGTTCACGACTATCATCTGATGTTAGCTGCCAACTGGATCAGACAAGCGGCCGAGGAGAAGAATCTCAGGCTTAAATTAGGTTTCTTCCTTCACATACCCTTCCCGCCGTGGGACATTTTCAGGCTGTTCCCATGGGCCGACGAGATCCTGCAGGGTATGCTGGGTGAGTGATAGTTCTTCTGGTAGTCTCGCAGGTTGTCTCGATAACTCTTCTCATATCAGTTTCTAACGTGACTCCCTTTGTGATAACGTTTAGGATGCGACATGGTGGGTTTCCACATTCAGGATTATTGTCTGAACTTCGTTGACTGCTGCCAGAGGAGTCTCGGCTGCAGAGTGGACCGTAAGAACTTGCTGGTCGAACACGGCGGTAGAACGGTGCGGGTAAGACCGCTACCGATCGGTATACCGTTCGACAGGTTCGTCTCGTTGGCGGAGACCGCGACAAAAGTCATGCAGTCGAATCAGAAGATCGTCCTCGGCGTCGACCGGCTCGATTACACGAAGGGCCTCGTTCACAGACTGAAAGCCTTCGAGATGCTGTTGGAGAAACATCCCGAGCATCGCGAACAGGTTATTATCTAATAATGCGTTTACTTGCGAGCGTTCTCTCCTCGCGGAGCGATTGCCGATGGTACCAGAGCTGTCGAACGACCACATTCAAATCACGTTACGTGGCGTATGTTAGGTGACGATGCTTCAAATCGCAGTACCCTCACGCACGGACGTTCGCGAGTATCAGGACCTGAAGCTCGAGATGGATCAGCTGATCGGCTGCATAAACGGTCGTTTCACCACGCCCAACTGGTCACCCATACGTTACATTTACGGCTGCGTGAGCCAGGACGAGCTAGCGGCCTTCTACAGGGACGCCGCCGTCGCCCTCGTCACACCGCTCCGGGACGGCATGAATTTAGTCGCCAAGGAATTCGTCGCCTGTCAGATCAACACACCACCGGGAGTGCTGATAGTGTCACCGTTCGCCGGGGCTGGCGAAATGATGCACGAGGCCTTGATTTGCAATCCTTATGAGATCGACGAGGCCGCGGAGGTGATTCACAGGTACGTCACGACTGTCCGTTTCTATTGTAGCGGAACTAGTCTGAATGGAATAAATTACTTGTCGACTCGAGGTTTCACTTTTCTTTGTGATCGAATTTTAATTAAGATACACTTTGATATCCGCAACAAAGTGACTCAACGATTTAAACCTGCTTTGACAGGGCGCTCACCATGCCCGAGGACGAACGCACGTTGAGAATGAACCACTTACGTCGACGAGAAAGGATATATGACGTTAATTACTGGATGAAGTCCTTCCTCCAAGTGATGGGATCCCTCGAGGAGCACGATTCCGTGGGCGCTACCACGATGCAGCCCGTGACCATGGACGATTTCGATGATTATCTGAGCAAGTAGGTATCAGTTCTGTTAAGAAATGTGCATGACTGGGGCCCGACCAGCGCATGCGCATGTACAGGAGATATCCATAAGGTGTGACAATACACAAATATTTACGTAAGTAACGTGTATCGCGCGAGTTGATTATTATCTCATGCGAAACGAGTACTTTTAGAAACATAAAAGGCTCATTGCATCGATACTTTAGATTAAATTATTAAGTGAATCAGCTACGCTTCTTGATACTTTTAAGCTGCGCATGAGTTTGGGTACGTCGCAGCGTGATATAATGCGGCTATGCTTATGACGTTGTCGCCGATGAAGGTGACGACGATGAATTACAATGCATTCTCTTGCTATGTGAGATATGTATTGATCCTAAATACCCTGTCCAAACATCCCCACGACCTACAAAGTCGGGGTATACAAGAGATTGAGAGATGAAGAACACGCTTTTACATGATGACGGCGGGCCCGCGCGAGCGAATGTTACCTGACTCATGACGAAAGCCGGATAACGATCCAGTGACAACCACATGTCCCCTAGGTACATCGGTGATAATCATAAATTGGCGCTTCTGTTGGATTACGACGGTACATTGGCGCCCATCGCCACGCATCCCGACCTGGCGATCCTGCCGCTCGAGACGAAGAATGTCCTACAAAGGCTGTCCAACATGTCGGACGTTTACATCGCGATCATATCGGGCAGAAACGTGAATAATGTAAAGTCGATGGTAGGAATAGAGGGTATCACATACGCCGGGAACCACGGACTGGAAATCCTGCATCCAGACGGCAGTAAGTTCGTCCATCCTATGCCCGCCGAACTGGAGGACAAGGTGGCCAGTTTGATGCAAATGCTTCAAGAACAGGTACGCGAAATTCTTGTAATATAAACACAGATATAAATGTAATTACTGTTTAGAACGTTTCTCATTAATAAAACATGATAGATGGTCCACAATGATTATAAAATCGTTAACGACGCTATCCATTTAATAAATATTAAATGAACTAAATATTTAACGAATATCACGCAAAGTCGTCAAGAGATTCGGATCATACGTTCTTTATATTTATCCTGACAAAATCTACAATGTATTTATGTGTCCTGTCTGCTGGGCTGATAAAGCTTTGCAGGGACGGTGCTTGGGTCGAGAATAAAGGCGCGCTTCTCACGTTCCACTATCGTGAAACTCCGATGGAGAGTCGCCCCAAGATGGTCGATCAGGTTAAAAGACTTATCGAGAGCGCGGGATTCAAGGCCTGTACCGCGCATTGCGCCATCGAGGCGAAACCGCCGGTCGAATGGAACAAGGGGCGCGCTTCTATCTACATCCTGCGCACGGCATTCGGTCTGGATTGGAGCGAGCGTATCAGGATTATATACGCTGGCGATGATGTTACAGACGAGGACGCGATGAAGGTACAAACTCGATCGATTCTACCGCTCCTGTCCGAGCGAAGATATTTTTTAATTAATGAAAAAAATATTCACATTAGTGTCATCGGTCATCATGAGAATTTAAATCTGTTTCCACCTAGGCATTGAAAGGTATGGCTGCTACTTTCCGCGTAGCATCATCGGACATTATTCGCACATCGGCGGAGAGACGTTTGCCCAGCACAGACTCAGTACTGACGATGTTGAAGTGGGTCGAGAGGCATCTCAGCAGGCGCAAGCCCCGCAACAGCATCGACATCCCGGGAATCCCGTCACGATTTCGACGTGGAAGCGGCGGTATCACGATGGAAATGTCTTACACCCCGCCAAAAACAGCTCTCGAATCATAGGTGATGCTCAAATGTCCCTTGTTAGCATATCAGGTATATACCCAACGCGATTTATATCTATCATAAGGTTAAAATGTACTCGTAGCGTAAAGTCAATAAATACAGACGGAGGAGCAAGAGGTAACGAAGGGATCGCCGCGAGCGATTCGAGAGCAGATAAAAGAAGTTAACGAGGCTCACGCCTAAACTCTAATGTAGCCAAGTATAGCCGCTAAAGAGACTGTCGCGATTGGAAAGTCCAAAGAAACGAGACTCTTCCTAATTGAGTAGTGTAATAATATTGTATTACCAACATACAGAATCAACAACACAGAGTTCAACTGAGAGATATGAGAAATCAAATCGTTACGTTGACTCTTTAGCTCGATCGATGTACTTTCCGGTTAGACCTTGGTCTGAAAAAAATATTGAACTCGTCCGAAGTACATGATATCTCGATAAATGTTTTCCGTACGACTGAAACTTCTTTTTTGATTCTGCAACAGAAAGATGTATATATTATATATCTATATTTTCGATGTATGTATTCTTATCGAATTTATAATTGTATCATGTGGAATACGTATATTTCTCTACGGAGATATAGCATTTAAATACTTAGATTTTAGATCCGCGTCGCTCAGTAAAAAAATTAATATTCGACAGTCACAGCGAACCCTGCACATTACATTTAATAATTGTGTTTACCTCGTTAACGATTTCTATCGGTAGCATAGATATGACAAAATGAAAAACTCATTGTCTTAGGATAATATTTACAAAGTACGTTTTTGTTTGGAAATGTCTAATTAATTTATTTGTTTTTTTCCTCTTTCTCCTCCTTATTTTTTTAAAGATCAACTGCACTATGAATATTAAAAATATTGATTGTTAACTTTCGGATAAGCGTGACATTAAATTGTTGTTTTGAAAAAAAGACGCATCGTGAGATAAATTCGCATCATATTAAGACTCTCCTTAACAGAGCAATCGGAATTATTCATATCTAAGAATAAAAATTTAGTTCACCATATTAGACTGTCTCCTTATACAAGTCCAACAGTCGAATTATTAAGAAATGGAGTGCCAGTTTGTATTCCGTAATTTACAGCAAAATGATATCAATATGGTAATAAAGAATCCTAATACACTTCCAAGAAATGAGAATTCTGCGCTCTGTACGTAAATCTATAGCGAATCCGTAAAACTTTGGATGCGAATGGTCGTTTCGTACGGGAGAGCGAAAAAAAAGCAAAATCTAAGTAAAGTAGGTTCAAGCTAGATTTTACACTTTTTCTAAGTAGAATAAGAAATATGCAATGTGTGAAAAGGAAAAATAGGCGAAAGAGGGTTACCGATATTTATGCTGGTATAATAGCTTTGGTTGTGTGTGTGTGACGATTAATGATAGTAAGAAACGGCTATATTAGGATCTATGCCTTCTACGTATCTATGTAAAAGATATGTGTCGTTGCGCATTTCTCCGTGCCGCCGGATAACACTGACTACGAACTGGTACAAACTGGCAACGCGTATCCGTCTCTTGTCGCACGAGCTTATTTTGAACTGAGAAACTTTCCGAAAGTAATTCATTAAGTAAAGTAGTATCATTAATTGTGTAAAAAGCAATTCGTCACGAAAAGGCGTCTTTGAAAACGCCTTTTGATGAAACCTAGCGATTTTACAACAGATTACAATTAAGCAAAGGTAGAGATAAATTTGTTCTGGCGTGAAACCGTATGAAATTGTACAAATAATGTATTATTTATTGAAAATTACTTTGAATATTTTAGAAGGGACTATTACAGATTGATGCCACTTTATTCTTGCCACAGTTTTAAAAACAGATTCTTTTTAATTCGTCTCTTTGAAGCGTAATTTTATTTTATAATTGTTTTTCCTTATCCCTTATTTACTTTTGTAATCCGCTTAGCGTCCGGCGTGTTTCTTTTTCATCTGCCACCTGCAATGCGACTCCGAAGCGAACGTTTACAAATTAAAATATGTATATTCGTTAATAAATCACTGATGTAATTGTTGCCGCTAGTTGCACATAGAGTAAAAGTGTTTAGCTCAGTCGGAAGGTCAAACGTTGTGTAACACCTAATGAAAGCGATTAGCAATTAAGTATATATATCAATTATCGGTATCTCGGAGGCTTCGCGTGTTGCGTGAGCACAGGCTAGATTCTGTAATCTCGTACTTTCACCACTGTATTTATTAATCAATTATAATAATCGCCGGTCAATGAATAACGAGCGAGAGAGGCTGACGATCAGGTGGACGAGGGAGAAGAGAACGAAATGAGAAACGTAACGGCAATAATAAGGAAAATATAAGCACAAAGCGAAATGTTAATTACTGTTGCATCGAGTCTATATCTATCGGAAATACCATATCGTATAATGTCATCACTGTTGAAAGTATACATAGAAAAAAAAGGAGTATGTGTATATATATATATAAAACGAAATATATTATATATACATATATATAAACATTACGCGTACGCGCGAACGGAGTCCTACCACGTGCCCTTAAAACAAAAATCTTTATCCCTCTCCCGACTTACTTAAAAGAAAAAAAAAAGAAAAAAAGATGGAGAACAAGAATATTCTACGTTTTGTACGAGTACTTAGTCTTTACCTCGTTACCATTGTAGTAGATGTGTATGAGAACGAATCGCGCGAGATAGTGTGCGGGTGAGCGATTAAAAACTGTTTTGCTCCCGTCATTGTCGAGCCGACTACGTAATACGCAGCGCAGAAATAAACTGATGTTTATAAATCACTCTCGCCTGTTCATTTTTTTTCCATGCTACGCTACTTAGATCCGCTTTCGACAATCTGGAATTGGAGTCGCAACCCGGTATACAATTTTACTGTGTAATTTTACATGTCATATGTGACATGAAAATTGCTCGAAGAATCAGAATACATATTAAAACGCGTATATATCAAAATACGGTATATAAAATGAAACTAACAATAAGTAGAGAATCCAGATTACAATTGCATTTCTAATTATGTGTAACGGATGATTTTTTAAAAATCAAAATGCACAATATATATAAAATAAATATTACAATGCATACATATGTCGAATATATGTATACACGGCATAAAAATTCCATTTCTAATTGGATGTATCGTGTAACACGAGAAACATTTAAATTACAATATATGCATAATAAAATAGTTTATTATCAACCAACACGTTATAATATTACAACGTATATGTTCTATCTTCAAATCCGACGCGAATTATTTAAAGTGGGCTCTTACAAAATTCCAAGATCGAATAATTGTAAATTTAAGCATCGAAAATCAAAATAAATCAAATCATATTTTAGTGTCGAATGAAACAAATATAAACTATCGTGTGTAGTAAAAAAAAAGGAGGAAGTCCTTAAAGTAGCAGATCACGGGAAACGCCCGTACATGGTCTACATGGATTATAAAAAGGTGCTTTGGGCATTGAGTTTGTCTTTTTCAAAACTAATCTGATCTCCATTTGTATTGATGATAAACGCATTTCTAAAAACCTGTCAAGCAGATAAACTACAGATAAGTACTTTTTCATAAAAATTAATGCTCCTCTCGGGCGTCGATTGTTTCTCGGGAGAAGCCTAAGCGACGCTTAGCCTTGTTTGGCAACGAGTAAATTCGTAACGAGCCACGAATTTTACAATTTTTGTCTTCCCCCTCGCAGGTGCTCCGCACCGATTTCCACGGAAACGGCCGGGGTATTATTCGCGACGGCGCGACCGCGTGTTTGCGTGCGATTTGATCGGGAGAAAAACGCCCGTCTCTCCTCCCTCCTCTTCCAGGAATTTCATTTCTGCCCCGGCAATAAATAACGATAGAACCGTCGGGCCGCGATATCGCCGTTATTTTTCACGGCGTAACCTCTGATGTTGAGACATATCTCAAGCCAGCGATTAAAAGTGTTTTTTTTATAAACCGATGTCACCGATGCGTGCCCGAGAGCGGCGAGCGGGGCGGATCGGGGGGAGAACCGAACGCGGTGACGCAACGAACCGTTACGAGCGATCGCGGATAATAATAATCGTCGCGGGTAGACGGTCGCGGGAAAACACACGCAGATTTTTGTTATATTTTTTTTTATTTATTGTTTCCTAATCGATCCAAGCGAAGCCCCCGAACGAAGTGTTAATATCCATTTATACTTTCGATTCTCCATCGAATAATATCGAGATGCGTATATATTTTTTTTAGTGAAACGTTACGAATAAAGCGTAACACGAATGTCTTTTTTAATAAAAAACCTCAAATAATCGTTTTAAAGTGATTAGAGATTCGCTTTAATAATCTGTGTGTAACACGCGTCAGATTCTATGACAAAATTTCATCCATACTTTTATATACGATCGTGTATTTTAGTTTATACATGCACATGTAGTGTATATTTCTCTTTACATATTTTTTTATGTTACACGAGTCATAAAAGCGGGAGTAGAATTTTATTCTCTGACTCGAATTACCGTAGAATTACAACATTATACTTCTATATTGCATAATAATTCTACTTTTACATATACAGTATACGTATTGTATACATAATTATCCGCTATTTTCTGATTTGCCTTAAATGTTCTTTATATCAAACAATACATAAACTTAGAATTATGCCGTACATTTTTATACAAATTGTAAATTGTTTAAAGTAAACTTTATTAATTCTATATATTTTGATACATATACATTTTGATATATACTCTCTAAAAGTGAATCAGTGAAATCAGCGATTATACACTTACAATCAGTGTATAATCACTGATTGACAGTGAGTTTCACTGATTCACTTTTAGAGAGTGTACAATACTTTGCATTGTTGCATTTCCTGAGTCTCTTTAAATATTTTTCGTATTATACGGCACAAAAGTATGAATAGAATTCTATTACATTCTGTATCACGGATCATTTAAAGTGGTCGTGATCCTCTTTCTCGCGTGTCACAACTATGCGAATTAAGATGTGCAGCCCACTATAAGAAGGGACAGCCTCACCGAAGGGTTCCGCAATCGTGGAGGAAGGGAGCTCGATTTCCAGCCCTTTGAGACCGAAACGGGGTCGTCTTTCGACGACCGTGTCGATCTCGAGTTGGAAACATCCAAATATTTTCGTTGGACGGGCCCGTTTTGCGGGAGGGTGGACCGCGTCGGTGTTTTTCGCGGAGGCTCGCCTTTTCATCCCCGAGAAATCGATCTCGGGGTCTCCGATCGGGGGGTGAAGGGCCACCTTTCACGCCGGGGATCCTCCTCTGCGCGAGCGAGATCCTCCGGCTGAAGGATCAGCCAGGGCGATTCCCGCAGTCGCTGCATAAAGAGGCGGATTACACGGTGTCCATTTCAAGACGTACAAGGAGCTAGTGTTTGCGGTAAGTCTACCTTCTCTCTACCGCCCTCGCCCTCGTCTCTCCGCTCTGCCTCCCCTGCCGGGTCCTGCGGGCGTATACCGAGCCGGTAGGGGCATTATCTTCGCTGTTTTGCCGATTCAATTGTGTGTGCGGTGAAAGGCGGCGTTTAACAAGAGTTTAATAAAAGGCAAACAGCGCGGGATCGTCGGTCGTCCTCTTCTCTCGCGGGCCATCCTCGTTTCTTCCGCTCCCGCGCGCGCGAAAACCGCTCTGCCGCCCTCCCACTTCCCCTTTTCTCTCTCTCTTTCTCTCTCTGTTTTCTCCCCTTCCCCTCGCCCGTCGTACGTTCTTCCTCGAAGGGATTACCCGGGAAAAACCTGGGCCTGTCGGTCCGAAGAAAAGAGGGAACACACGCGAAAGGAGAGAGACTCGAGAAAGGATCGCAGCTGCCATGCACCGATTGGCCCGACCGAAAAAAAAAAAAGTAGCGATTCCTCTCGCTCGCCCATCGTATATTTCTGTTTTCGCTGATCCGCACGGGCGGATGGACGGGCAACAGAGCGGCATGTATTCTCGTGGATGAAGAAGAAGCCACGCGGGGAGCGCGCGAGCGGATGGACAAACGTTCCATCGATCGCGACCGAGAGAACGTCGTTCGAGAGAACTCGTCGATCGGAGAGCTTTACGCCTCCAAAGCGTCTTAAATTCGTACCTGTAGAAATGTGAATAAATTCCCGAACAGTAACTCCCACGTACACGAACGATTGTTAGATCTGTAAGATGTAAGAAGCGTTTTCAAAAATATGGATTTGTAAAAGTGGCTCGAAAAAATCAGCTCTTCAATCGCTAGAGTTTTTATTCTTTATGAATTATCGAGTTTCTGTATCATGTGCCCTATTTTCTTTATATGTAACTTTTTCTTTTTCTTTTAAATAGACAAGTATTATAGGATATTTAGGGTCGTTAGGCCAAAATCGAGACTGGCGAACGGAATAATAAACATAACAAGAGGAGTTTGGCTTATCAGTGAGAGTGCTAGCCAAATTTCGGAACGAAGGCTCCTGAGTTCAAATCCGGACGGGGCTCCGAATTATATAAAAATTTAAATTTCTTAAATATTAATATTGCTCATTCTGAAGGTAGTATCAATCACATCAATGATATTGTGAAATATGACAATATCATTGATGTGATTGATACCGATTGGTATCGATCGGTATCGAACACATTAATGATATTGTCATATTGACAATATCATTGATGTGATTAATACTATCCTCTAGATGAGTAATATTAATGTTTAAGAAATTAAAATTTTTATATAACTCTGCTGCTAGGTTCAAGGTTTCCGACCAACTTTTTGTTCTTAATTTTGAAATTAATAAACCTTCTTCTTCGTGCAAAAAATAAGTAATGTCCGTACTGAGTTCCGATAACTTACTTTCTTGCCTACAATTTGGTGTCAGAAGTGTTAAATTTTTCAGTTGCCTACAGTATTAAAGATGTATAATAGTCAAATGACAATCTACATTTAATAAATTCTAATAAATTATAATTATTATTTTATATATAATATTAATAAATATCTGCATTATTTTTGTAAAAAAACTTTATATTATTGCAAATACGTGGTAAACTGATTATTTTTTTTATCGATATGTTCATTGAAAGATCGAGTTTATATTAATATGTTTTTTATTTCGTTCTTGTTAATATACGAAATATTGTAATAGATAAACGGTCAATGTGTGCACTGTTTGCCATAAGAGATTATGTTTTACAGACAATTTATTTTCTCGAAAACGGTACGGTAAATTGGTTTCAAATTTTACATATAGAAACAAAATATATTAATAAACATCTTAGCCAAATATTATGACAATGGTGTTATCTTTGAAATTCTGACATACATCATTAATTGTAAATAGGAGTGATGCAATTTTTTTAACAAAAAAAATACCTATATGTCGTTATACTAGAAATGTGATATAAATAATTTTTAGAAGCATTAAATAGCAAATTTTGCAAGATTTTAACAAAGTGAAGCATAAACGAGAATTTTGAGATATAGAAGCTTTAATAAAAAGAAATTATTAATATATCGCAAACGTTCTTTTCAGTGTCACTGGATCTTCAAAGTAGTCTCGATATATATCCTTGGAAGAATATCTTCTTCTCTTACCTCTAAAAAGGTCGACTCGTGTTTCTTCATGGCCGATAAAACGCCTGCGAAACTCAGCCGTTCAATTATCGCTCGAAGACGTCCGAGCCATCTCCAGCCACCGATCGATCGATCGTTAAACCGCAAAATCCGCCCCTTCTTTTCTTCTATTTTTTCTCTCTTTTTTTCTTTTGCGCCATGCTCAGTAGAAATGGGCGGACTAAGTAAGTCAGTAACCCAGTGGAAACTCGCCCGGGGCGATCTCCCCACCCCCCCCGTTCCCCTCCTGTCCCCTCTGCCGATCGATCAGTTCTGATGTAATTATCCAAACGTTGAATTTTTTATCGCGGTGAAACAATAACGCATTTTCAGAGCAAACAGCATCGCTCACCGGAGGTCGCGGAAGGCAGCTCGCGCCGCTCCGGGGGTACCCGCGTCGTCCGCTTGTGCCTTCGGTGTTTACGCAACGTGTAATAGAATAATCTGCGCGTTACACGGGGCTGCGAGGGGGGGGGGGCAGGGAGGGAAGGGCGGCGGGGCGGGCGATGCACCGCGGGGCAGAAGTTCCGCGGCACATCTTTGTTTACCGCGCGCCATTGGTTTCCGGCCCGGAACATCTCCCGTAACGCGAATTTGCGGAAGAATGGTAATCGCGCGATAAAACGCGCTTTTTTGTCTTCTCTCTTCGTCCAGCCACGCCGCTGTTCGCATTCCGCCTGTAATTATCGTCGTCAACCCTTCAACAATCTGCCGAAATCCCTTCTTAAATTGATATTGCCATGTCAATTTAAGAAGGGATTTCGGCAGATAAGAGTAATGTTTTAATTGAATAATCTATTGAGATTTTTTTTTTTATTAACTTACAATCTCTAGATTTATCTAATTTAGTTTTCTTTTCATTTTTATCTTTAAGTTAAAACTCGGCTGAAACTTTTCTGTTTGCAGTAATAATTTTCCAGATTTTTTTGTAAGTTTACGGCAATAAATTTCTAGATTTATTTGAAGATAATAATGCCTGTGGACAAGTTCGAAGAGCATTTTTATTTTCAACTTAAATTTCTCGTTGTCAATTTACAATTTCCAAATAAATTGTATAGATTGCTGGTGAACAATTTCGTAGAAGAGCATTTCTACTGAAGGACGAAGTTTATTCAAATGATTTTTCAGCAACTTGCGGCAACGAATTGTCAGCAAATAAAATATCAATATCTATTTAGAAATTTCCCAATGTAATATATAGGGGTAGTTTCGAATAAAATCCATGTTAATCTCGTGCCTAAACGTTTTGAATTTCGACAGTAACATGCGTCTTGTCGGGAACGGTTTTCCAAGCGAGATATTAAAGAGCATCCTTTATCGGCCGTTTAATGCCACTATCACCTCCAATTAAGCCATTCCGGCTATTAACTCGCACCTCCGGATTTAATCATTATGCCGCTGTACAATCGCGTTGTATTGTGCGCCGCTATAATGTGCCATACAATATTATTATGCTATTATACGGTTTACGGTGATAAGTTAATGCGCGCGTCGACGGAAAATCTTACGCTCTTACGTTAACTTCAACGCGGGGTTGTTTTGCGACGAACGGGGAAACCGTACCCGGCGACGCGTTGTGTTTCCGCTAACGCGGCGAACGTCGCATCACTCGAGAGAGGGCGGGACGGGGGAGGGGGTGAGTTTAGGTCGCGGAAAATAGGGGTAATCCCGTTGCTACACGAAAACCTCATCGGGCTTTGCCGGGCGCAAGACGCAGAATCAACAAATCCAGCGGGATTAGATAACATCCCCACGAGATTGCCGCGGTCCTCTCCGTCTATATCCTCCCGCGTCGAATCCCGCGGAGAAGTGCGCCCCGTTGTTAGCCCAGCGAGTTATTGGTATCACTTAGCGAAATCCGTATCCGTCGGATACGGCTTTAAAGGGCCACCCACATTCTCGCCGCCCCGGCCTGCGAGCGTACCCTCACGTACACGTCGAGCACTCCTATTTATTTATTTGTTTACTTGCTGATTTATTTAGCCCGATAGCCCCGTGCGACCATTAACGGGGCCGAACTGCCGGGTTCTCGCCGTATATCCCCGATAATACACGCCGCTTGATGATAATGCGCATTCTGACGAACGACGGTCCTCGCTTGTATAGTTCTTTCGCTCTTCATAATTTTGAGGAAAAAAAGCCTCAACCGCGTCAAATTAGAATCCCGTTAACCAGGGAGAAAAAAATATCGAAAGCTAAGATTTTTCATTACGATCCACCCGGTTGTATCCAGTGTTTATTTTCAACCGAGGATCGCCAGCTCGAAATTGTGACGGTACTTTACACGAGTGTGCGTTTTTGTATTTTTCCCTTCATTTTTTTTTTCGTTCATTCAGCCGTATACCTTACGGCGTCGACTAATTACGCCTGCCGCTTGTCAGAAAACGCACTATTTGTCAGTGTCGTGTATCGAGTCCAATTTTAATGGCGTCGACATCGAAAAATGTGCACTCGGCAAGAACCGGGAGTTGATTTTTCCGGCGAGGCCGCCCCACACACCCGCGCGCTATTTTTTTCGCTCCCTCCCTCGTCCTCGCGCCCTCGTCCCCCGACGTCCCCCTACCCCCGCCCCCCCGCCTCGTCCCGGCGTTTATTTCGATTTTTTGTTGGGTACGCTCGGTCACCTGAAAAGGAATAGGTGAAAACTGTTAATTGGTTCCCTGCTGAAAATACGGCGGTGTGGCCGGCGGCTGGTTGCGACGCGTTTTAAGCAGAGACGTGTGCGTGGGACGCCAGGTCCACCAGCGGGGTGTATGTACGCACATACGCGCCTACATCCACATGTGCATATATATGTATATATATATATAAAATATATATATATATATATATATACACACGCGCGCGTAGCAAGCGTGCAACGAGCGTCAAGGAGTGTAGAGCGTGCTCCGGCAGCGTGTCCGTCCAATTATGGAAAATTAATTGGCGATTGGTGACTCGGGGCGATGCGAACATAGTTCAGCGTCGAATAAACTTCCTTTGTATTCCGATCAGCCTTTGACAGCGGTGTAATAATTAAAGTAATTAACGTGCATGCCAATAAATTTGAGATCGTTGCGCATCGTCGCGCGTACGGGCGCGGACAATTATTCGTCGCGCGCGCGTATCTACGTACATATATATATATATATGTATATTTATATGCATCGCGCGTGTATAAATGTACATAAGCGCGTACATAAGATACGCACGTATCCGCGCGTACATATGTACGCATCGCGCAGCGATCTCGAGTCCCCGATAATAACTGGCAGAATCCCACATAATTAGGGAACGTTGTTTCGTGTGCATAAAGTTTGCATGATATTTCTCCGCTCGGAAATCTTTTATCTGCGACCGGCAAGCGGTGCATCTTCATAAGATTCTTCGTGAGTCAATTCCAATTGTATTATTAAGATCGTAAACATTTCGTCATTTCGGAGATTAATTAGCGTTGTCGCGCCTAATTCTCGCGCGATTCGCCCTTAAATCATAATTAGAACACGGAGGTCAAATGCGGATCAAAAATTGACGAGAGTCGCTAATGAGCGATATTTTTAAAATATTTGTTCAAATTTCGTTTTCTTGAAATTTTTCATTGGCATTCGATCAGAATTTAATCGCTTTATAAATAATTGTAATACCTTGAACGCTTCCCTCGCATCCGCGCGGGAGCGGCACCGGTTCTTACCGGACCTTACAAACGGCCGAGGGCCTTTCACAAAGGGTGAAAGAGGGAGCGTAAAAATCGTCGGGGCCGCCTGAATCCGGGAACGGAGCAAATATTTACCGCCTGAATCCGGGAACGGAGCAAATATTTACGGGGAACCGTAATCGACTACGCTAATCCTTTGTGAAACTCACGTGAACAACGCGCCGGACGCGGTAGGATAGATTAAGACACGACAGTGCCTGTGCCGCCTTCTCCCTCCTGTCCTTTGAAATTCGGCGTCCTTTGAGGATGCGCGCGAGCGAGGGTGTAGTGGATATCCCCCCCCCCCGCGCGCGCGGGATATAGGAACAATATTTGCGCACTGCATTATGAACCGCGCGAACGCGCGGTGAGGCTATGAAAATATTAATTTTGCGAGACACATCCGCGACTCGCGGCGGAAGTGCACTTTCTCGGAATCCTCTCGCTTAATCTCGCTTACGATCTTTTTCCACGCCGCACGGTGTCCCGCTGTTTTTACAACTACTCGCACTAATGCGCAGACTTCGAGGGATTAGCGGATAAAGGACCAGAAGTAGACAGCACTTTAAGTCGCATTCATTTCGCTGTGGTTTTAAAACTATACCATCCTTCACTCCCCGTCAGAAAAGTTTCCAGGATTAAGTAATGTAATTGTTTCAGTTACAAAATGTTGTACAAAAGTCCTTTGCCCTGTCGTTTATGAAGCAAACTTTCATATAGCAAACACTCATATAGCACGCCGAGTCATATAAGGATGATTTATTTTAAGTGACACAAAGTTTCTTTTGAGCTAAACACTTTCTGGAAAAAATGTTTTACACTAGTTTTATGATTTTAGAAGGATGACGCTAATACGATAAATTTTCATGTTACGCGTTATTATGTTATTATCATCGTTATAATCATTTCTTAAATAGAATTGTATTTCTTTCACATAATTCGGTTTAATTCCATTGGTATAAAGGAAATGTATAATTTTTTTAAATGTACAAGTGTAATAATTACTTCTACTTTATCCTACTGATATGTTATCACTGATATCAATTTTCATTCGATGCTATTAATTATAAATCCATTTGAGAAGGATATGAATGAGACAGAAAGCGTCTGGTCGAAATGTTGTGTAAAATACAGTAAAGATTGCTAGATTTGTCAAGTTAAAAAATAGTCTATTTGATTATGATCTCACTAGCTAGCATTATAAAATTGATGAAATAATATAATTGTTAAAAAAATATGTACAATTTACAATGTGCAAAATTTTACCTTTTTCCATATATAATACACTTTAAAGCTATCGTTTACAACGTTCCTCATTTATTGAGAGTCAAGGATCAAATTGGACGCTTGACGGCCGATAATTGCCTTCCATTTCAATGCTTGTCGCTTTCTCGAGAGCATAAGAAGTAAACGAGCGTGAAATTCCGAAAGAATCGACCAGCAGGCCCGGAATAATCATTCAGAATGCGAGCCGAACAATGTCTTAGGCCGGCAACGTCAACAACGTCACGCCGTTCGTCCCGGCGAACGATACCTATCAATAAGGGACGTCTCACCAGGACAGGAAAATCTCCCTCCGGGTGAAAATGGCGCGCCTGAATATATTTCACAGCCGCGGTCGCGTTCTATCGGTTCTACTCCAATTATTCGGCCGGGAAGGCAGGAAGGCATGCAGTCAAATGTAACCGCCGAGTCCGTGCGAGATGGCCGGGAAGAGACTTCGGAAGCTGGAGAAGATCAGGTATCGGCCCGCCCGACACCCCGCGGCTACGCCTTTAAGAATATCGACGCGGGCGCTTTTTCCAGCGCATTCGCCCTCACGAGGAACGAAAGGGCGAGAGCGAGAGCGAGCGAGAGGCTGGGAGGGAAAGGCGGAAGAGGGGAGGGGTAGAGGGTGAGATCCACTTAGCACGCCGCTTAGACGCGAAAACATCTGTATTGTCGCTGCATTAGCGTCGAGGATTCATCCCCCCGTGATTGCCGGGGAAAATTGTAATCTTTTTCGTGGAAGCCGCCCCGCCGAGAGCGAGAGAGGTTTCATCGGCAGAAAGAGAAAGAGAGAGAGAGAGAGAGAGAGAGAGAGAATTCGACGAAGGACTCGTGTGAGTCGCTAAACGAACGACGAAGGTCGAGGAGGATGCGATATTCTCACTTCACATCTCTCTTATAGTTTACATCTCTTTTTCGTCGCGCGCGCCCGATTGAGATTCATTGCGTATCAAGACGGCGCGACTTACACCGCCACGCGCCCTCCCCCGGTCCAGCCCGCTGGCCGCGGGGGGTCAGAGTAAACTTATTTAACTTGGTTACCTCTTCTTCTCGGGAAAGAGAAGTAGCATCTCATTTGTAATTCATGATATTTGGAGGCTGGACTCCGCGTAGCGATTTCGAAATCGTAAACTCGTCCGGCATTGCCGTTCGCCATTTCTCGTTCTCTCGGGGGAACGGCGCGAGGGAGCGCCGGGCGCGGATCGGGCGAACGCAAAAAGACCATCAGCAGATCAAGAGATATATTAGCGCGATGGCCGGTTCTCAGTTCGTTTCTAATAAAATTCACGACGTACCGGCAAACAATGCAGGAAGGGAAAGATGGACCCTCCTTCCTCGAGAATTCTCCTCGTGGATCCTCGCGCGCGCGCGCGCGAGACAAGCTGTCTGCGGTGGTTTCCTGTCTCTCCTGATTCCGACAATGACCTAAACCGGTCGTAGGTAGGTAAGTAGGTAGACAGGCAGATAGGTGGGCATAATAGGCGTACACGAATCGCGCAGAATGTGGGATCCGGCTCGCCGGATCGGGCATACGATTAACGTACGGATTAGGATTAAGCTCCGGCATGGATCTTGCTGCGCCCGAGCGGAGGCCGATACCTCGGCCAGGATGGTCGAAAGGAGGGGGCTCGTCGCGAGGGGTAGACACGGGTGGCCGCGCGCGCGCGGGGTAGTTACAATGCACGGGGTATGTACGCGCCCCACGAGGGAGAAAGAAAGGTAGAGAGGGAACGTTTTTCACGCTCGATTCTTCGTGTATCACGATGCTGCGGTCCCCTCGGGCCCTCGCTACGAAGACGTGGGGGGAGACGACAGTCAATGCACATTACAACGGTTTTATGTTATTAATACGGATGCATTGGCCGGGATTTGAATAATTGAACAAATCCACGCGGATTCGCTAGATAGGTAGGTATGGCTCTCTCTCCTTCTCCCTTCTATCTCCCTTTCTCTCTCTCTCTCTCTCTCTCTCTCTCTCTCTCTCTCTCTCTCTCTGGTCGCGCGCAACCGCCATAATCCAGATCTACCAACGCCTGAGTTTCCGCGTGGGGTTCATCGCGTTCGGATTGGGGCATTTGCGCTCGCTATTTGATCCCATAACGTTGACAAATCGATTCGATTATTTAAAATTATATAATCGCAAATTTTCTAATCTTAGCTCATACCTAAGATTACCAGATTATTGATTTTCCAACGCAAACTGCGAGTAAGGAAGTACGAACATTGGTACACATTGAGACGATGTTAGCCGACAGAGAAGCATTTTGTTATAATCAAATTAATCGACGAAATTAATAGTGTAAGCGTACATCTTCACTGTAAACTCCTATGGATTGCCACTGCTCCTATTCAATATTCGATTAACTTGACTAAAACAATAAAATTAGCGAGATATTGAGTAAGCCTTGTTAATTTATCTAATTTAACTTCCATGTTAGTAAAAATTTTACCTTCCTTTTAGTTAAAATTAATGAAATATTGAGTAGGAGCAGTGGCGATCTATGGAATAAAAATAAATATGGAAAAATGAAATAAAATTAAAAATGACTCAAATTGAGTATAATATAATACTACGAGTTTAACAGTGTTTGATGTTATGTTTCTCAGTAAATTTGAAGAAGATTTAGTAGTAATACCGGACATGCCATTTGCCAGTTATCAAAAAGCATGGTACTATTTGCGAATTAAATTTCGGGATACAAAAATGGATAACAGATTTAAGGTAACTAAAAGGATACAAAAATGGATAACAGAGATTGGTGCAAATGATCAAGTTTTGTATCAAATGAAATCAAAACCAAAGTTTTTTTAAAAAGAGGATTGAAAAACTTCTCTCTAAATGGAAAAATGAAAATACATTGAAGCCCGTGGCGATAGATGCTTTAATTTTACTGAAATTTCCAACTCTATTTGACAAAAAGATTACAAATCTTTTACATTAATCGGATAAGATTGCCAGTTTTTTCTTTATTTTAATAAAATTTAGTTTGACATCTTGCAACATTGGATATTACAAAGATAATGTGAAAAATCTGAAATCATTTGCAATGACGCTTCTCAATGATTTTATTGATTGCATTGGCTGTAAATTAATAACAATGTCTTATAAAGTGTCTTACAAATAATGGAATACTTATTATTATTAGAATTAAAAACTAAAGTTTTAAACTCATCATTTCTACTCTGAAAAGTCATCTTTAAATAATCTCTTTTGCTTCGCGATATGCTATCTCATAAATAAACACTAAATAATTAATGAATAACACAAAACAAATGCTAACAAATATCTAAAGTCGAATCAGAGTTGTGAAAAGTTCCTTTCAAAGTACTCTTTTTTTGTTTTTTAATAAATGGAGATTACGTGTTGAACCCGTTGGAACATCTTCCAACGCCCCGTCTCCATTTTCGAAAAGTACGGATTTAAGACGGTTTGCAAAAATAAGCTGTTCGATTCGATCGCGTGCTCGAGCGACGGCAACGAGGGGGCGAGAGGGTTCGGTAACCTTCGTAATATGCATCGACAAATATGTCGTTCGCTTCCGCGATGCTTTCCCCCATTCCCGCTCTCTTTCTCTCTCCGCGAGAGGGTTATTTCGCGACCACCCTCTGCCGACACAGGCGCGCGTTGCCTCGCGTGTGTCTGTTGCCGCGCGGCGCGGCATCTGAAAGGGGTGCGTTGTCCCCCACCATTGAGCGTCGCGACGCGATCGCACCCTCCGCGCGAGAGAACCGTCGTCGTCGTCGTCGTCGTCGTTGTCGTTGTCGTCGTCGTCATCATCATCCTCGTCGTCGTCGTCGTCGTCGTCGTCGGCCCTCCACTTCGCCCTCTCTCGCGCCCTCCCGCGCGCCCGCATTTCGTAACGCGCGGGGAAGAGGGTGCCTCGGGAGCTCGCGCGCGGCGAGAGAAAGAGAGAGAGAAAGCTCGGCCGGGTGGTGGAAAAGTGGACGGAGCCAGATAGGGCCACGCCCCGATCGCGGACAACGCACGCCAACCCGACGCGGCACCCGAGGGTGTCCCTCTGTCCGCCACCGACGCGGCTGGCGCGGCTCATGGGGGCCCACGGGGGTGGCTTTGTTGGTTGTGCGCGAGGCACGGCAAACGGCGCGGGTAGGGTAGGAAAGGTAGCGCGCACCGCCGTCCACGCGGCATCGCGGCGGCCACCGTTGTGGCTAGTCCACGTATAGTCCTTTATCGGGAAGATGTCAGTCCGTGTCCGCGACGCACGACGCTAGGCGCCCTGCGACGCCTCAGCGTCCCAAGTGGATAAAGTGCGGTCGGCGTAGCGGCGGGAGGGTAGATCGTGCCGCGGATCTCCCGCGGCGGAGATCGGAAATTCGCGCCTTTCCCGTCTCTCGATGACTCGACGCCGGTGAGCCGATCGTCCGGCAAGGACGGAAGCCAGGATCGCACGAATCTTATCCCGGCCGGCTGTAAGAAGCGAGAGAGAGAGAGAGAGAGAAAGGAAGAGATTCGTGTTGCTCAAAAATTCGCGATCGTCGCACAACAGGCAGTCTCCCTTTTACACGGGATGCGCGCGAGAACGTAACGTCGCCGGTGGACGGGGACCGAACGGGCGGCCGCATCCTTGGCGTCCTCTCGAGCCCTGGGGGCTCGGTCGACGCGCAACCCGCTGCCGCCGAGTGGCGCCGGTACCACTTGTATAATCGCGAGTTCGTACCCCGCGTTACGTAACATGGTAGAGAGCACCTATGCGAGCGACTCGCCGAGATCACGCTCGCCCATGACGGAGCCGTCGAGTCCGCTGCACTCGGACGGTCCCGGGATATCCGGCTACGGCCACAGCTACCTGTACAGCTACTCGCCGGACGCGCAGAATCACATATCGGCGGTCGCGACCAGGCGCAACAATCAGAACGAGGCGGGCGCCGATGGGCACGAGCGCGCGTTCGCCAGGAGTCCGATCGGCACGGAGGAGACGATGCCGCGGCACCGCCACGGCGCCCGCGAACCGGTCGTCCCCACGCGACCCGCCACCGGCGGCACCTCGGCCTCCACCATGTCGTCCCCCACCTCGCTCTTTACCATCGACAGCATCCTGGCGCCGAGGCCGATCGGCAACGTCGTCGCGCCCACGAGCACCACCACCGTCGCCGCATCCGTGATCCAGACGCCGGAGACGATCGAGTCGGCCGCCGGCCGCACCGCCGCGGCGATGCATCCGCTGCAGCAGCAGCTGCACCACTTGGCGTTCACCTCGGCGGATTTTCTCGGTGGGTAACGTGCCGCCCCCGGAATCGCATCTCAGCGTGAATCTCTCTCTCTCTCTCTCTCTCTCTCTCTCTCTTCTCTCCGAAGCTCTGTCAAAGGGCCCGCGCGCCGCTCAAAAGACGCCCTTAATCCTTTAGACTTCTCCTACGGACGCCTTTCTCGACTTTGAGTCTCCAACTTCTGTCATTCGGGTTCTCCTATGCATGAAATTATAATTACTCCGTTGAGCTCTCTGGGATCCTATAAGCGCATCCTCTTTTACCGTTTTGTAATCTTAAATGGACCACGCCGTTCTCGCGATTCGCATAATCGTTAACGAATTAAGCTCGTATTGTTAGATCGCATTAAACTCCAACGTGTGACAAGTCGGCGGTAAATGGAGTTTCCGAGCTGCATCGATAGAAATAACACGCTCGAGCAAATGAAGCGTTCGGGATTGCTCGTATTGAACAATTACGCGAGGTCGAACGATTAATTTATGCGTGCCGCTGGAAATGTTAATTGCATTTATTCGATTACATTACAGTTTTATCAAGCGATATCGAGGCAATATCGCGTTCTTTGCAATCTTTTTCGCAATACGGATGAGAATGTCGATAATGTTCAGAATGCCGGCCATCAATTTCGCAGCGTTTATGGAAAATCGAGAAATGCGGTAGAGCCCAATCTCGTTCTTTTACATTCCGTAAATAAATTGCTCATTCTCCCGACACGAAAGCGCTATATGAAATTGGAAAAAATTATTTATTAACTCTAAAGCGAGAGAAAAAAATTTGGCGAATTGTAAAGCGTTAAAGCGCGTATCAGAGCAATTATTCGACCCTATTTCGCGTCCGTGACGCGTGAAATTTCGTTCGTTTTGTCCGATTTATGTGGATTATATTTTTTTCCAAATATATTTCTTCATCAATTCACGTATAGAATTTTGAAGCGCGCACCATAGTGAGATTGTCGTTTTACGAATATTTGAAACATTCGTGCATTAAGTTTTATTGTCATTAACAGATCCTACACGATCGCGTTTCGTAGTTATTTTAAATTAGTATGTCATTAAAGACCTACGTATCAGACTACGGATTGGAATTGGATGGAATTAGATTAGAATTTGACTAATCAGAATAAAGCTAACATAAAGTAATTCTATGAACATTGTTCTGATAGTCAAATTCCAATCTAATCCCAATCCCAATCCATAGTCTGATACGGGCTTTAGTATCTTCAGTTTTTTTAACTTATTAGTGCTGGTCTACAACGTTGCTTCAAGAAAATATTTTAGCTCTAAGCTGTAAGCTGTGACCAATCACAATCGAATGTGAGCAGAATAATCGACTGTGATTAGTTACTGTTTACGGTTTACAATTAGAGCTAAAATATTTTCTTAAAGCAAAGTTGTAGACCACCGCTTATCATAAATAATAAATAAATAATTATGAAAGTCATGGAACTTTTATCGTGTTTTTTTTGTCTACGATTTCTTGTGAAGCGCGGACTACGCTTCTTATCTCATCTTATTCGCCTCTACAAAGTAAAGAATCTAATTCGTTTGCGTTTCGTCAATTCTCCGTAGACCGGTAAACGTATTTCGTCCAACAGAGAGACGTTTAACACTTTTACAATGTAAAAATGTAAGACCCCGCGCGAAATCCTAAGAGAGCCGGGTGCGAAACACGCCAAAAATTTCTTTCATGCCCGCAGGGGGCTTTAGGTATTTTTCCCTCAAGGAAACTTGCGCTCTCTCGCATTGGGGATACGCGAGATGAAATCCGCAATCCGTTTCGATCATGCATGAACGATCTAGCTCCTTCCGCAATCCCGCTAGAAGACGGAGAGAACGGTGAAAAGGAAGCATGCAAACGCGAGAGAATGAGGCGAGAGGGGAGGGAGGGGAAACCCATGCTGCGGGTAAAAGCAGAAATTTTTACCGTCCCCGCATTTTCATACGCAACGTCGCGTTTAAGCAGCTTTCTTCGAGATTTTAAAGTAAAACGTCCCCCGGGACGGGGGCGCCGGGCGGGCGACCTCTTTATCCCCGAGGAGCGTGAATGGGGTCCGCGAAATTCGTAGTATCGCGTAGTATCCGACAACAGCAACACACAGCGTTCCTCGGCCTCCGCCATCCGGTTAATTCTCCATCCCGGCAGAACGTTGGAAATGCCGGTCGCGGGTTATTAGGATTGGCCTTGCGGGCCGCAAAGGATGGTAATCCTTTTGTCAATCGCGTCGATTTAGTGGCCGAATTACCGCGATTGTTACAATTATCGCTCGTCGCACAATCCCGGGCTCCCCTAAATATTATAATCGCGGCCGCGAGAATGGAATGGTTTGAATCTTTAATGCGCCGCGCAAAGTTCAAATGGCGTTTGCAGCCGCGCGGATAATCTTTATTGTCATTTCGCGGAGGCGTGCGCGATCCGCCGGGAGGGACGCGAGGGACTCGTAGTTTTTCTAAAGTAGTGGAGCTTCATCACCCCCTCTGTCGTTTTCGGATTTCAGCCGCGGCATACCCAGGATTGTATCCCGGAGGATACGTGGCGGCGATGGCCGCCGCCGGGGTTTCTCTTCACGGACAGCCGGCCTTCTATCACACCGGCCATCCCTACCAGATAAATCCCAACAATCCGGGAATCGGCCCAATGGCCAAGAGGAAACGTCGCCATCGAACCATCTTCACGGAGGAGCAACTGGAACAGTTGGAGGCCACCTTTGACAAGACACATTATCCTGACGTGCTCCTGCGAGAACAGTTGGCCCTCCAGGTCGACCTCAAGGAGGAAAGGATCGAGGTCAGTCGACTTTTACATTCTATTATATCGAGGAGAATTCCCATTTGAATTCTTTATCTCTGAATGCAAACGAGTTCTTCGACGAAGAGTCGATTACGCAACGTTAATAATAAAGTCGTTACGATTCATTAGTACTCACCGTTAATCATCTTAATAATTAAAATGCACTCGAACTGAAACGAGAGTCAGGTCTTGTCGTTAAAATCACAGTCACGGACGCTCCTTTGTCGCCGAGGCGACAATTTCAATCATGTTGCGAAACGCAGCCGTTTAACGAAAAAAGTAGTATGATGAAGGAAGAAAATAGCGTGGAAAAGAGCGTGTGTTGACAATTGTGGCGGCTCCCGTTGGTCCGCAGTCGCTTTCGAAAAACGAGAGGCCCGGCTACCGTTTCGAGCAAGCCACGGCGGAGTTACACCGCGCGGCGCGGCGGCGACGGGCCTAAGCCGCCTCTGCCGATGACAAATTACTTTCTCGAGCCGTGAACGGAATATTGGATTTCGGATCGACAAACATTGACCGTCCGGATGGCCCGGGTCCGCACGCACAATTTGTAATGTAATGTCGGCAAACTACGCGCCGTTACCGCCGCCGCCGCCGCCGTTCCTGAGTGGGATGGAACGGCCTGTGTTTGTCGTCCTAATGCATAAAAGCCCATAATATTTTAACGCGGTCATTAAAATTTACCGCGGTGGGTATTTATCGGGGCCTCGGTCGACTTGAGCTAACAAGTTGCATGCTAGATTAAAAGCTTTAGCGATAATGTGTTTACTTCAATTATACATACGCTCGCGCGCGCTCTCGTTCGCACGCACGCACGCACGCACACGCGCGCCGGACAGCGCGTACACGCGTCATGCAATTTATAATCTCTAAAGTGGTGTACTCTCTGCAGACAAGAGAGCGAGAGCGAGAGAGTAACGCGCGCGTTTTCCGCGTCGCCGTTAATTTCGTATAAATTTACCTTTCAATAACCTCATTGTGTCGCCGATCGAGCGTTATTTTTCCAGTAATTAACGATCTAGCTTCTCAATCTGGCGGCGAGCGATATATTGTGATTTCTGTGATTTTTACGCAGCATTCCCGGGGATGAAAGCAGCATCCTTTCACACCGTTTCGTACACCGCAACGCATTCGTTTCGATTCTACAAATCGTCATTAGCGATTTCACGTATTAAAATATTAAAAGTGTTGTTGGAATCGATTTTCAATGCCCGAATAAATTGTGCCTAATTAATAGACTTAAGTCTCATACATGTTTTATTAGTTATTAATTTAAAAGTAAAGTAGTAATTGAATTTGATTGAAATTTTTCAATTGACATTTAAGGATGTATCGGAACTATCTTCGAAATAGTACTACCAAGTTGATAAAAATTTGTGAGATTGTTGTTCTTTTAGTCCCTTCCTGATGTGCTGCAAAAAACTTTAAACAAATCCACTAAATAGTTGCTGAGTAATAACGATTTTAATTTTTACTTATTTTACACGTATTCTTATGAAAGAAGACGGTTTTGAAGGTTAAAAATATTGAAGAAACGGTACCAATGTTTTCAATTTTTTTATACATCTAGTATACGGATAGATGAAACTATTTACCAAGAGAAATAAATTATAAACTGGCAAAAATATGCTATCAGTGCCACAAACAATGTTGGAAAAATCATTTGCAATATGAAAAATACCTTTCTAGGAGTAAAAATAAGACTCCAATTATAGTTCGAGTTCCTTACATCTAGATTTACTATGCGTAAAGCATAGATATTCAAGTATTTCAAATTTCATGCACTAAGATTGTACATCCTTAATGTGATCTCGAAAACACGAGATCGCGAGAACAAAGTCGCGAACGAGTTGCATAAAATTCGTCTGACATCCGACGAAATTCCGTTGAGCAATCGCGAACTCTGAGAATCATTGACACTCGCGTGGGACCACCCGCGTCGCGTCGGCTTTGCCAAAGAAAGGTCTCCCGAGTCTCGAGAGTTGTTTAAAGACGGGAACAACATATACCTGCGTGTCTGGTACCCGGGGCCGCCTCTCCGAGTGAGAGTCCACGGTGTTTGCACAGAATTAGTAGAATAGCGACTCTTGGTGCGACCGATGGAGGGAGCACGGGAGAGGACAAAGAAAGAGCTAGAAACAGGTCGGCCCGCGGGGAAGGGAAGGGTAGAGGAGAGCCTAGGGTGAGAAACCTAAGGCACTGTTTTGTGTGCCTCCAAGATCGCGTCGACTCGACGCTGGATCCGAGGATCCGACGCGGGACACAGGAAAAAACAACATCTCGGAAATTATCGGTGCTTCCAGACTTTGTGGAGGAGGAAAAGAAATCACTGTACAACACCGATTGATCAATTAGTAACGATGCTGTCATTAAAATTTCCGTTAACAAGGCGTGAAACATGTCGCGGGATCGTGACAGATTTCATTTCGCATCTCGAGTTAACGGGATCTAGCGTCCTCGAGTTGAGGAGAACTCTTCAAAGTGAAACGAGGGTTAAACTATTACAATAGCTAATGCAGCAAAACGAACGAGCGAGCAGGGGACGAATATTGATTGTCGGTTTTCATTCGGATTGATTCAGACAGGCGTGAGGGATAAATACGTGTCCCGCGAGTACAACGGGAATTCGTTTGATGTCTCTCACGATGTCTTTTCTTACGTTAAGTGATATCACGCAGCACGCATATTGATGTGTCTCGTATAATCGCAATGTAGAAGGCATTATATATTTTCCAATTATATTTATTTGTCGTTCAAAGACTGTTGGTCTTTGGCAAACAATCGTTTCAATTTATTTAACTGCGTGACAATTAACAATCGGTGACACCGCGTTTTCACTTTGGAAAAAATGTAACTATATATTTATAATTTATTTATAGATATAGATATATCTGTTGTAATTTGTTCTGTGATTATAAAAATAGGCAAATAGCTTTATTCATTGTTAATCTCACTCATTAATGATCCGTTTCATTAGATTGGTGCAAAAAGTTTGTTACATTTGTCAAATAAAGTTGAAAATAAATTTTCAGCAAAAAGCAAAGCAAATTTACTGCCACGGGCTTCAATATATTCTTTTTTTTTTATTTACAGGAAAATTTTTCAATTCTCTTTTCCAAGAATTCTAATTTTTAACTTTTAATGCAAAGCTTGATGGAAAAAAGAACCTTTTACACCAATCTAACACTTTTATTCGTGGGGAAAATAAATCTCTTTAATTCTTTATTTGGTAATATTGCTTTCAAGTAACTTGAGATCTTCCTATCTATTTTCTACAATATTCTTGCTCAAATTATAATCGAATTTTAAACAGTATGAGTTTTTTCTAATATTTAATTTTTCTTGCATCTTTGCTAATTTAAAGATAATGGCAACTAATTTATACGAGTCCCTCTGAACGTCACGTTGAATTATACTCATTTCAGGTGTGGTTCAAGAATCGTCGGGCCAAGTGGCGGAAGCAGAAGCGAGAAGAACAGGACCGCATCCGGAAGCTGCAGCTGGAGCAGCGTCAGCGCTCTGACGACGGCGGCACCGCAGCGACAGTGATGATAGGCGATCGTCTGGGCCTAAGCAGACAGCAGCAACAGCAGCAACAGCACCAGCAGAAGCTCGAGCAGGACACGGACAGCTCCGACCTCGAGGTAGCGTAGTGCGGCCGTGATGACGACGGGACGCGACGAGTCTCGCCCATCCGTAAATCGAGGACGATGGAAGACGGCCCGGTGTTTTCGCGCTCTTATCGGCAATGTGTATGGGCATGTACATACGTGACTGCACTGTAAATACCATTGTAAATATGACTAACGATGAATGTGTACAATACCGAAATAAATTATTGCATCGAAGAACGAGGTGCGGTGTGTCTGGTTCCCTTGCGCGTTGCGACGCATCCGTGAAAGATATACTCTTCTTTTTATGTATTGAAGTAAACGAATCTTTTTATTACAGCTTTATGATTTCTATGTGGAGTACATACATATTGTGTGTATGTACATATTCTAATCAAATATTCGGAGATTGCGATATTAACTGAGTGAATCTCCTTTCAATTCTAATTATCTCTTTGAGAGTAAAATTGATTATGCCAAATTAATTTATAAAATTAATTTCGTCCGTCTTCCATCCTAGCTTCTTTGTCGTTACTTTGACTTAAATGCACGTTAGTTTCTTGATTCACAATTTAATTACAAGTGAAATTAAATCGAGTTAAATTCAATTTACTTCATCGATCTCGAATTTTTCGCGATTAATTTCCACTGACCTTCAGTCTAATCCGTATCGATTCTCCTCAATGCGATACCTTTATTGGAGATTCTCCGATTTACATATAAGCGCAGCGAGGTGTCCATTTAGATCGCGAGAAATTTAAATCCCACGACACTCTTTCTCTACTATCGCTTATTTTTATTGCTGAAGCGCAACTCGGTTTTACAACAATATTTTCTTATTGAAATCGCTTCGCTGTTGTGGAAAATACATTCTCGTTTATATAAACATTTACACGGAGCTTCGATATTCCATCACGCATAAATATTAAAGCCTATCGATCGTTTAGGAATTTCGAAACGGTCGCATTCGGAAGTTTCCGCTCAGCAGTTTTTCCGGATGCAGGATAAGTGAGCTTGAACAGGGGGAGGGGGGACTCAATTGTATCAGAATAATTGCTCTGATATGAATAATGCTCAATTATAAGTTTTATTTGAAATAGTTTTTAAAAATCCGCGATTATCATCTTTGATTGTTATATGCGTTTATATTACGTTCGGATTTTCTATTTTTCATTCTCTTCTTTTGCTCGTCGAACACAAATCTCGGCGTTTCCTCCACGACTTCCCGAAACGACTTTTTCTCTCGCGCGTCTTCGCACGAGATTCGAGCGCAGCGTCCATTTCGACAATCCTGAGGATCTCAATGGGATTCAGGCTGAACGGGCTGCGCTCGGACGAGCCGACGGTCAACACCAGCACCGTCACGAATTTGCGGAAGGACGTGGCTCTCAGCAGATACGCGACGCCGTGGCCGTATCGGAAGACCGGCGGGCCGAACGAGTTCGCGTCGCACATGTAGTACGCTCCGCAGAACTTGAAGAGGCCAAGACAGGCGCTCTCGCACGTCAGTACGGCGAAGTGATAGCTCGAGAACACTCGCTCCAACGTCCTCCACAGGCACTCGCTCGATCTGGCGTACAATCGGCCGCGAACGGCCGGCAGCATCCGGGCCTCGAACAGAATCTCGCCGATCTTGAAGCGACCGCAGAGATACTTGAACGGGCGATACGCGCCGACGTACTCGCTGACGGATTCGAGCTCGCGCTTGCTGCGCGTGTAATAACGATCCCCGCACACGACGATCGCGTCGAGGGTCTTCGGGCTCCAGTATTCCGGCGCCGTGATTCTGGTCATGCCGGCGCACACCACGTAACAGGCGTACACCTGCATGCCGCGGTTCGCCTCGTCGAACGTGCTGTCAGTCGGGTGTGTCTCGCCCCACAGGGAGAACAGCCGGTTGGGTTCCTCCACGTAGTACTGATGCCACCTCGCTTTAGCGACGGCGGTGACCTCGGCCGAGTCTGGTTTCCCCGCGGGCGCGTACCAGATCGCCCGGCAACGCCTCAGCCACGCAGTCATCTCCCTCGGCTTCTTCGAATCGCCGTCCTCGTCCTCTTTTCGATCAGTCTCGTCGTCCCAGCTCTCGGGGTAATCCGACGGACGGTCGTCGTCGTCGTCGCGTCGCGGCTGCTTGGGCACGCCGCGTTGCAGCAACTTTGGATTGTCCAGCTGACAGTCGTGGAAAGTCACGTGGAAGAACTGAACGTCGAGGTAATAGTTCTCACCCATAAAACCGATCTCGGATATATTATCGAATCGCGAGTGGAGCTCCTCGTAGGCGTAGCCTCTCAACAGAAGTATCATCAGGTGTCTCCGTAACGCGTCGGCGGAGCAGAGCTTTACGATGCAAGCGTTGCCGAAGTAGTCCCAGAAGCCGTCCGGGTCGCACCGATAGGGGTTGTAGATATACCAAAAAGGGCCGTCCTGCCAGAACGCTAACGAGAACCTGGGCGTACGCACTATGCCATGGAGATACTGCGTGATAAATTCGCCAAGGTAGTTCTCGAGCGTCTCCACTTTCTCATGCAAGGACACGTGTCCGAAATCCGCCAACGTCTCCCTACCAAATCTTATTTTAGTCTTTAGAGGATCTTGTCTGTTTAACGTAATCTTCTTTCTCAGGCCCCTCTCCTTAACATCCATATCGATGAAGTGCACGGGAATATCTTCCAGTTTGTCGATCAACTCTATCTCGACGCTGAATTTATAATTGAACACGACGACGTCGTCCAGACGGTGCTTCGGCATCACGTTGATAGTGCCGATGTGGGTGAAAAGCATCCAGGCATGGTCGTAGATGTAATCGATATTGACGCTTGATAAGTATTTGTACCTTTTATATTATAAAGACAACATCATTTTTTACTGTTTCTAAAAAAATATGACGATTCTAACTGGATCCTAACTCTCGTAAAAGTACAGCGCACTTGAATTCTCATTCTTTTCACGCGAGACATTACAATTATATCACGTAGAAATTTCACACGCGTATCCCTTTACGAAAGTTTTCTTTCCAAACAAATCTCAAATGAAAGAAGCAAATCTCGGATTAATCGGAGAAAGAATCTGAATAATTTAATTCTTTAAAATTAGCGAAAGGATGAAAACTGTCAAAACTAAATATTCCATATATACTATTCAATTATTTTGCTACGATACATATTGATACCTGAACTGAGTTTTCGCTAACAGTGCCACGATTGCTTGGTAGAAGCAGAACTTCCAAGTGTTCCTGCGCTCTCGCAGCGTGGTAATCTCTAGTAGATGCATACCCTTTCGCCCATGAAGAACCACATACGTATAGATACGGCGGGACGGTAGCTCCACCATGACATAATCACCATCTACCAAACCGCTATGATCGCCAACCGCGCGATCCACCAGTAACTTTTGCTTCGATTCCGGAATCCACACTGGCACATGTGCGTGGCCCAGCTCCTTGCGAGTAGCAAAATCGTTTCTTTTCTCGTTGACATCGGGCAGATCGAGAAAATCATCTCTCTCTCGTCTCTCCAGCTCGATCGCCACGTCTCGCATAGAAGTCAGCAACAATCTTTTGCTTCTATCTCTCGACATCCTTGCTACTTTTTGAAACATCTGCCGAGAATATCGCAAATTCGTATTAATTTATATTAATGTTGCAAGGAATATGGCGCATCCGCGAAGAGTATCTTCGAAATAAATAAAGTGAACGACGTACGATTTTTACGCATTACACACAATTTTACTGAGATTTTAATTCTATAACACTGATATAGCGTTTTCCACTGGAAAAACTAGTGCAACACTAGTGCAATCTTATTGTTCCTGTGAACGTCAGTTCACATATTTAGAAAGAAAAACTAACAAATTTACAGATGAGTATTCTGGTATCCTCATAAAATCTTAGAAAAGGGCGATCTCCAGGGAGGAAACCAACACGTCAACTCCGGAACCACATGGCACGAGATAACCTAACATGGCACTAGTTCTGCACTAGTTTTCTCAGTGGAAAACGCTATTAAACTCGTAGTGTCAAATTATAGTCAATTTGAGTCATTTTTAACCTATTCCATACGTCGCCACTGCTCCTACTCAATATTTCATTAATTTTGACTAAGAGGAAGGTAAAATTTTAACATGGAAGTTAGATTAGATAAATTAACAACATATTGAGTAAAGGTTACTCAATATGTTGCTAATTTTATCTCATTGTTTTAGTCAAATTATCCGAGTATTGAGTAGGAGCAGTGGCAACCCATAGGAGTTTACAGGAAAGGATATGATGAAACATCGCCAGAAATTAGAAATGTGAGTTGACTTAAATAGAAAATAATTTGAGCGCGTGATCGTAACTGCCAGCATTCCTTTTTCAGTCGGCTGTCTTATTCTCATGCTTCTCCAGATTCGCGGTCTCCTGCGTCGATCTAGTCCAACGGCCGTCGTCCTAGCCCGGCGCTCGAGCTGGAAACCGCCGAGCGGAAAGTACTCGTGAAGCGGAAATGTCGCATTGACGGCTTCCGCGTTAAATACTCCCGCGACGTCGAACGTTGCTGTCTTCTGGTCATTTTTCTTCCCCGGATTCCCCGGATTCCCCGGATTCCCCGGATTCCCTGGATTCCCCGGATTCCCCGGGTTTCCCGGATTTCCCGGATTCCCCGATTGCGACTTCGCCGATCTACGCGATGCTTCGTGCAAATTCATCAATCTATCTATCTAGGTGTAAGATAACGTTCGCGATTGGAGAAGAAAGAATCTCGCATGTCCCTTACAGATTCACTTTATCAGCCTCCTCGTCCACTAAAGGTTTCTTCATCCTACTGCCTTCATCCGTCTCACTTTCGTACTTGGTGCTCTTGTAATCAGTAGATATTTGGTCCTCGCTCTCATTCGTCGCGACTTCGGATTCGGTCGGTCCCGATTTAACCGATTTAACCATCACTATCCTGTCCTTGGTTTGAGAGTAAAGTTCTCCAAAGTCCTCCATGTCTTAGCAAAATTGGATTAAAACAATCTTACGGCATAATTTTTCAATTATAATGTTACGCGGTTATAAAAGTTTTGTTAAGGAATCGCAGCGAGGATTCATATCTCTGGGTGTATCTTCACGAATTCGGTTAATTCAACATATATCAGACTTTGGAGATTTTAAATGTGCTGTTGCCAGTATAATGGAGATATTACTGTCGATGTGAAATACCACGCGTTTACAATTTTGACATAACCGCCGTGCGAATACGTGAACTTTGCATTCTTAACACGCACGCGGCAATCCAATTGAACATCTAGATACGTTTATGTATGAGAATATATGCAAACATATATTCTCATACATAAATGTATCTAGATGTTCAATTGGATTGCCACGTGCGTGTCAAGAGTGCAAAGTTCATGCAAACATATATTCACACAATACGTATGTAGTATGTACACTAGCCGTCAAAAGTACCTTCCTGTATGAAATAAGCCGCATTTAGGGCCAGTAATAACTAGACGCATCGCAGACGCATAGACATAGTATATCATGTCTATCATCGCATCAAGCTCTTCGTGTATTATGATTGTTGTCGAAAAGGAATTATTTCGAAATTGTGTCCACGCGTGTTTGACAGCTTTAAGTTCAGTTCGCAAAACATTATACATTATACATTTTTAAGCTGTCAAAGACGTGCGTGGACACAATTTCGAAACAATTCCGTTTAGACCAAGAGTCATGATACACAAATAGCTTGATGCGATGCGCCTAGTTATTATTGGCTCTGAATTTGGCTTATTACATTGGCTTACAGACGTAGACAGATATCTATGATTTAGATATCCTCTTTATGCCAATGATTTAGATCCGCTTGACTGTGCGCGTAATTACGAATTTATAACAATATTATTATGGGCACAACAATCGAGGATCCAAACGTAGCTATTATACCTTACAATAGACGTCTTTTGAAACAAATCCGCTCGGATGTGATCCGGATTCGAAGTGAGAGGGGGCAAACACTCGAAAATGGCCGGTTCAAATTTGTATAGGCCCTTGGAAGACCGCAAAAAGACAGGAGGGCTCCTCGAGAGAACGCGGATGGCTTCCTGAAGCTGAAAAAATATCGGAGCCAATGGGGGGAGGGGGGAAGGGGGAGTCGGACGCGCAGCCTCGATTTATCCCGTTTCGTTCGCGTACGATTTTGTAATTATTTTGCTGCCGGCGCAGACGAAGCCGTAGGAACGGCAGGCAGGCAATCTCGAACGCGCGAAGCCCGCCGGTGACGCAAGATTTTCAAAGTGTTTATAAAATTACGGGGGCGCGATACCGACGCGCGCGCGACCGAAATAACGCGAAACCGTACGATCGTACCGGCCCGCCCGGTATTCAAATCATTATTGGATTTGGGAGCCCCGCTCGTGCACGGATGACGAACAAATAAATCGTATTTCGAATGCGGCAAAGTCGCGCCGCGCCGGCGGAGGTGCCGAGATCGTTTTTTGATGCCGAAACGAGCTTTCGGCTCTCCCGTCTATCCAGACGCGTCATGCCCGTCAGACCCGGAAGCTCCGAGGCAGCTTAAGATTAAAGTTTGAAACATCCGAATCGTTCGACCATGGAAAACTTTCGAGCGCCACGAGCTGGTCGAAAACTCATGAAAATAATATTTCAATCCCCCGTTTCACAGATGTTATCGGATTCAAAACGTACATTTCGCTCATTTGTTACAACAGCGGCATAAATCAAAAGTTTCCTAGAAAATAAATAATGAGAATGCTTTGAATCATTAAAATTTGGCAATATTATTTTTAAATGTGATTTTGGTGCAAGAACTGATTGATGAAAATATCTAGTTGTATTATAGCTCTTCGTAGTGGATTAGTGCTGGTCTACAATCTTGCTTTAAGAAAATATTTTAGCTCTAATGTCCATTTCTATCAATGCAGATTAACTTTAATCTTGGTTTAACTTACTTTTCATCTCTTTCTAATGCTTAGGACTAAAAAAAGGTAGAAAGTAAGTTAAACCAAGATTAAAGTTAATCTGCATTGGTAGAAGTGGACGTTAGAGCTAAAATCTTTTCTTAAAGCAAGGTTGTAGACCAGCACTTAAATTTTTATCATTCTTTAACAAAAACAATTCCAAAATGACAGTCTTTGAGATATGTCGTTATAATAAATGATTGGGGCATATAGTTTTACAATTTTAACTATTACTTTTAGATTACAGCTTAAAGCACAGAGATTTATTTCATTTTTGCACCAACGTTTTCTGCGTCGAACGAATGGAAACTGCGAATGAACTCGAGCATCGAACGGATATTCGACGAAAATCGCTTATCAAAATGTGGCCGATATGCGTTAGCCGAAAAAATGGGTAACAACTTGTAAAAACCGAAGAAAAAAAACGCTATACGCGCTGTTGCACCGGCCGAAATTAATATCCGCGGCTTTTGTGCGACGTTTGTTTGGAAGTT
Organism: Tetramorium bicarinatum; assembly: GCA_928718305.1. Taxonomy (NCBI): domain Eukaryota; kingdom Metazoa; phylum Arthropoda; class Insecta; order Hymenoptera; family Formicidae; genus Tetramorium; species Tetramorium bicarinatum. Next base: position 19,878,271 of record OV788329.1, on the reverse strand, counting down.
TGCGTTTCGCCGACGGTTAAAGCGAGGCGGTTTTGCGCGAGAGAGCGCGTCGTAAAGTTTTTAACGCCGAATGAATCGGCAACGCGCGCAAAGGGCGGACCGGAAGGTGGGTACGCGTATTTCGTTTCCCCCGAAGGCTGAGAAACGGGCATCTGCCGCCGTTAACACCGGTATTACGGCATTCCGGAGTATTTCGACCCGCGAACGCCACGCCGTCGAGAGAGTTTTTCGAAACGGACGACGACGGAGGCTTTTGCCGATTTTCCTTCCGTGGTACGACGGAAGAGCTTTCTCGCGGATGGCCGGAGAATATCCCGTGGGAATCCCGGCATTGAACAAAGTCGAAGTGGAATTCGAGAATCAGTCTGATCCTTCGCCGTCGGACTTCGGGCCGCGTCACGTCCGGGAGAAGTTCTCCGAAGGGTGGCGGGGCAGCTCGGGGACAAAGAGGGGTAGGGGGGGAGGGACCAGTCGAAGATCAGGACAATTCCCGGTGAAAATTTAATGGAAGGTTCACGGAGACACTAGAAGACGTAAACTTCGCGGGGGCGGATTGATTGCTTGCGCGCCACGGCTAAACCACGGGAGCACACACATCAATGAATTATCGCGATCGATTATTGCGCGCGCGGGGGTTCCTCGTACCACACCGATCCGTAGGAATCGTTAAGTTCCCTGACTACCATTTAAAGTGGAAGTAATCATGATCGGGGGACAATTGTTGTCCCACCGTTGCGAAAGCTTCGTGCCGGATTTACTCGCCAAGAAATTCGCAGGCAGCTATCACTTCCCGCCGTGTTAGAGAGGAAAAAAATCTCGAGACTTGTACACTCAACGCTCCCTTTGGCGCGCGACTGGACAGATAGTTTCTCGTAAACTGATCAAAATTACTATAAAGATTGCGTCTCGCTGGTTTTGGATGGCTCGCGGTGCGAGAATTGTCCCGAGGGGAAGAGAAGAGAGAAGCGGATTGCCCGTACGCGTAACATGTGCCTACGTGTTCATGTATAATACATACTCGCTCCGAAAGGAGGATCGGAGAGCAGAGAGTGAGGGGGGAGGGAGTAGGAATGAACGGCGAGGGAGAGGGAGAGAGAGAGAGTGCAAAATAAACAGTGCATTATATGCAATAACGCACAAAACACCCCTACGGCTGTGCAGTCATCTCCTTCGAAAGATTCGGCCGCGAGTGCGCGCGCGGGCAATCCAATTAATTTTATTTTAATTACCGCATCGTCGGGCATACGCCGATTGTTATTGTTTCGACGTCGATGAATCGACCGTCGCCCGTAATTTTGCCGCTGACAATTTCCGCTACTCAATGTCCCGCGACGCGACACCTGTGCAATGGACACCGCGTTCCTTTTCGAAATGGTCAAAATTTTCCGAATTATATTTCTTAGAGCGGATGCTACGTTTAAATAACAAGAGTGGGAAAAAAACATCGATGGGTCGACCAATTATTCTAACGCTTTATTGAAGTGAGATGTTAAGTAAAAAGATCGCAAACAAAATGCTCCCTCAATCTTATCTTGATTAAAGATTATATTGAAATTGAATGAGAATCTTTCGAAATTTTTTATATAGAGAGAAGTTTAAAACATAATTTTACTTAAAAACATTACAGACTTGGAAAAAGAGATTTTGATGAGATAGATTGATAAATAGCCGTAAGAAAAATTAATTCTTAGTTTCGCACAGTATTTTTATATCAATTACATTTTTCTCGTAAAGAAAACGAGTAGATGTATATACTCATCTCAAGGTTTAAGACAAGCTCTGTTAAATTTAGCATTAAAAGAATGTTGCGTTGCGTTAAATGACGGGAATGTTAGATTTTTCTCGCGCGATATCGCGCAAAATAGATCTCTTTAGAATTAATCAGCAATCGGAAAGGTGTAAGTTGCGGGAATGGGGAAGGTGGACGGGGGTACGCGCGATACCCGTATGCGGATGGGGCGGCCATAACGACGATGATTGTTACGCCGGGAACGAGCCGCGATCGATGGCACTCGACACACAGTCGGCGAGGAGTTAAAAAGTCGACGTATTGAATTTACAAACGAGCCGTAATATTATTCGAGGAAATAACAAAGGCCGCACCGGTGCGAACGAATTAAGCTATTTTGCCCTACACACCGCACATACATTGTACGGCAGCGTGGTGGCGGAATTATTTGTACGTCATTACTAATGCGCAGTCGCGATAGAGTTCGATAATATTACAATAATTAAATTATCGTAATATCGCCGGCGGAAAAGGGAGGCGAGTATGAATTTGTTGCGGTTAAATATATAATAAAGCGTTGCTTAAACAAGGGCGAATGCCGGTTACACAAAACGCACACTAAACTAATCAATAATTCAACGATTCATTTTCGATATAGAATTTAATCATCCGCATAAAAGCGAGACGCAACGCTACGGCGACGGTATTAGTCCAATAGTCGCTTTCTTATCTTGCCGGGATCCCGTCGTAATCCGGCGTGGACCGCGTTGCGACCGCATCTCAATCGTGATAAGAAAACGGGTGCATAATTCCCCGGGTAATTTTAATAAACTCGAGTAGGACTACGAAATATTCAGTTATTTTTTTTCCATTGTTTGCGTGCGCGAATGATAAAAATATGTTTCCAATATGTTTCTTTACTACATATAATTAATTTTTAATAAATTTATTTACACGTTATAAAAATATAATTAATAATTTTTAATCAATTTATTTATACATTTTAAAAAATTAAAAACTTATTTTTCTCGGATGAATAACAGCCAACCCATGTTGTCGATATCTTTTTCCTATTCTGTTTTTCGTATTTAGGAAACTTTAGACTCCAAATAATTCAGGAGGACGTAACCTCAAGTGTCTTTATGTGTCTCAGTTTTCACGGTTTTAGTCTGAAAGATTTTTGAGATATTTGTCTAAAAGATTAAAACTGGCTCTTTCTAGCAATCAGATTTTCGACGAAGGAAAAATTCGAGCGGCGGAGAACGATTTCTCGCGAAAGGCGAACAGCCGCGTAATGCATAGGCGAGTGCTCCAAGTTCGTGCCGCGAAGTGGTTCGAAACGTTCCCAAGAGGGATTTGCGCGCGACAAACCATCGGAGACGAGTCGGAAGGAAATTAAAGACGCGAGTCTCCGCGTGTCCTCCGCGACTTGGCCGGCTCCGCTCGATCCGTACCCGCCGCGCCGCGTCCCCGTGGCCGGGGGAAGGAAGGTGGCGGAGAAGGAGCGGAAGGACGAGATGGAGTAGGACGACGGGAAGAAGGTGGGAGGGGTAGGAGGGAAGTCCTTTTAATTACCCGACGTTAAATTCTTTATCTGGGTGAAACAATGTGGCGGGCCCGTGTTTTCAGATCAAACAAACCCCATGTTGATACGCGGTAATAGAATAATCTGGCAGCTGATTCCGGGGATATAGCCCGCGGGGATAGAAACCCACACGATTTCTGCACCCGGTCTGTACGTTACCACATCCCCGAACGAAAATCAACCCCCTGGTCTCCGCCGCCGCCACCGCCGCCGTCGCCGCCACCGCCGCCGCCGCCGCCGCTACCACCATCCTTCCGTCCTCCGTGCACCCTCGTAACCTCGTACCGAGAGAGAGACTGGGCTCCGGGTCCGCGGGTGTTTACACACTCCGTGGCACTGCTAGGACGAATGGTTTCCGGTAGTGCGTATGTACGCGATACGTGTACGTGTGACAATAAACTCTGGCGATCGTTAACTCATCGAATCTAACTGGATATCGCCCGTCCCCTCACCGTCTCCACGTCGATTGGCAATTTCGATCGTCGAGTTTCGATCGGACAATTTTTTTTTTCTTGCCTACAGTGGAATAGCGTAACGTGGCTTAGCTTTTAATTCATCGAAGACGCGACTATCGTTTTCTGTTTACCCTCAGCGTACGGAGCTCACATCGTCTATAACGTCGCGAAATTATAGCGTTCCGCGGCATTAACTCGATATATCCCGATGAGAAAAAAAAGAGCAATATACCGATATCGCGAGCTATCGCCCACGTCGCGGAAATGCCACACGCGAACCCCCGATGGAATTCAATAAAATTGCAAATTACTATCCCAGCGAGGAGTATTCCGAGCTTGTTATTTTCGCGTCGCAGGGGAAGAGGTAGAAAGGCGAGGGAAGGGTGGAAGGACGCGGAGAAGGCGCGCATCTCCGGCAAAGGGAAGCTGCTGGCGGGGCACACACGAGAGAGAGGATCCGTACGCGCGCGATTGTATGTACGTACGTACAAACGCGGAGGCACTTTTGGCGTGCGTCGAGCGTCGCGTCGCGTCGCGTCGTCTCGAACCTCCCTCCGGCCTCACAATGCGAGACGATTGAAACGCAGCATTCCGACTGTGTTTTATTGCTCCCCCCGGGAAAACTGATTCAATACGACGAAACGACACGGACGAGCGATTCCGCGAGTTTCTCCATCGGCGGTGCTTCCGTCGCCGATGTCAACGACGATGCTCTTATCGATACCGTCGCCTCGCGACATCATCATCGTTTCGCGTACCGCTCCCTCGTGTTTCTCTCTAATCTTCAGCCTTTCTTCTTTTTCGCCTCGTTCTCCATAGGAATTAACTCGGAAATATCAACAGAGATTAGGGGATCTCCATGTCGCACAATTTATTTTATTCAACATAATTTTCCATGTTATCTTACTTTTCTGCTTGCGCATCTTTAACATCGTTATTAGCAATATAAAACGATAAATATAAAACGATTTAAAAAGTTCAACGACTTTCTTTAAGAATTGTCAACGAGTGAATAGAATTTGCAGAATTCTATCAAATGTGATGCTGTAACACGGAATAAATTTAATTTACAAAATTATTCGCATGCAGGTAAATTTTGCGAGATAAAGGAGTGCTATTTAAAGAAGCAGCTTGAAACAATTTTATCCCCGTTATCGAAATTTTATCTTTGTTTATGGGATGTTATTTAACGTCGCGCAGGATCTACGATTCAACGTACCGAGACTCGTTCCTCAGATGAAACAATTTCGCAATAGTTTCCCGCGAATAGGATAGCTCCCTGCGACAGTAGCCCGGTACCCCCTTTACTCTTTCTTAGCTTCAAAAAATCGGTTTTTGTCAAAGAGAGCATCGGCACAGTACCTTTTGCTGCGCGTAACTTTACGGTCATTCGTGCATAACGAGACGACGCGTAACAAGGGAGCCGTGAGCAACCTCACTCGAGACACAACTGCAACGGCAAAGCAGGCAACCGGCAAGTGGAAAGCGACTTCCTCCTTTTTCCTCGTTCCTTCTTCGCTCAGCCGTTGTTTATAGGCTAACAAGCGCGATTCCATTCGCGCAGCATTGGTTTTTTTTTTCCAGCGAATGGCAAAATGACAAAGTACGCAAGGGTGGATAACCGCGAAGGGAACCGGTCGCAACCCCCGTGAATCGTACGTCTTGGAAAGAATGCGATACGATTTTAACATTCACGCTTAGAGACACGAGACGCTTTAAATAAATTGTTAAATTGTTGTATCAACTTTATCAACATTTGCACAAACTAAAACTGTACTTCTTACGATTAAAATTCGATTGTATTTCAATATTTATAAACCATGGAAATTTAATTCTGAGTGAAATTTGTTGAATGACTCGTCGCGACTTATGACAGTCATATTCCTTTTCGGGACATCTTTTGGCCGGTGCCACTTCGACGGCGGCGTTTTCTCGCTTGAAATCGACTCGTCTCAGCTGAGATAGCACGGATAACGTTAATCGATAAGTTGATTAAGTCGCGATAACGAGCAGTCGGGGTCCAAGGGCTCATTATGATGTCGCAGTTTTCATATAATCAAATGACGCGACGAAGCAAGGGCGTGGGCAGGTAACGCCGGGGGTGAGATTCGCCCTTAGGGTTGGTTGAACCCGCCTTTGTCGGGATCCGTAGTCTTCATCCTAAGGGATTTCATTTCCATTAGCGCATTGAAGAAACTCAAACGAAGAAAACATTCCGGTCGAGGAAGACCGAGGAATCCTTTCTCGAGCGACGACGTGTGCGTAGTATCTAAAAGTATCTCTTTCTCTTCGCTACTAAATTCTACCTAATTTATGGCGTGCGTTCGCATATTTGACAGTTCTATGAATTTAGGAAACGTACGCAAACGGTATATATATATATATATACATATATATATATATATATATATGGGAAAAATTCCGCGCGGTTGCTCTTTGCAAGAGGGATATTTTTAGAAATTGCTTTTACTAGCGAAATCTTTGTCTCTTTCGCAGGATAAGGAGCGTCCGTTAATGGTGACATTACCGGTGTCATAAGGAGAAGCGAATGCTAAGTTCCTGGGTTTCAATTAACTTAATGGTTCACTGAGCATACACCGACTTGAATTTAAGACACTACGGTTGCTAATAGGAAACACCGTCGCAAGAAAAGCGTTATTTGACCTTCCGCCGAGTCAACAACACGACGGAACCGCAATATTTCATGGCAACGACCTGCATGATATAAATAATAGGCGATAAGCGATTCGCACCCTTTCGAGACACGTTTGCTGTTTGAATTCAATTAACACGAAATAAATTTTAAAAACTTTCCACACTAAGAGAAAAATATAGTTACTTTTGGCCTCAAACATAATTTTATAATATTTTTGTAACACGAAATATGATTTTATATGAACTTAATTATATGCATCATTATATTAACCATAATTATCGTGAGAAATATTATAAAATTGTGATTGAGGGCAAAAGTAACTATATTTTTCTCTTAGTGCATAATTTCCAAAATACAGCTTGTGTACTTGGCGCAATTAGAAGTATAACAAAATCATCGAGCAAGGACTTGTATTTCCGCGGTCGCGGAATATTATGAATATCATATCAATTGGATCAATTTACGTCTCGTCGATTTATCGCTCTCCCGAAGTAAGAGCGGCTTGTCCGCTACGCCTGGTAGTGTCGCGAGAACAAACTTGGAAGGAGATTAGCCGGCAATAAGGCGAGCGCAGTGGAGCAGTCAGCAGCACCGATCGCCTGACAGGAGTCAAAGCATTCGAAGGCAATGAGTCCTTCATTCGGTTACGAAGGAGGCGGGCAGTTAATAGCTGGAGGACAATGGGCTTGGGGTTGCGCGACTGCTCTCTCGCTCTCGCTCTCTCTCTCTCTCTCTCTCTTTCTCCTATAGGCTCCCGGGACCGGCGAGAGAGTCGAGCGGCTATCCGAGGGGATAGGCACGTAGATCGCAGGCGTGACTGTGTGAGACCCTCGCTGAGATAATTGAGCCGTCAGCTGCACGAACCTCGGGAGAGCCGCGCCATGATAGCGCCGCTCCACCGCGCCGCAAGTCACCCTCGCTTCGGACGGAAGTACACTTGGGTCACGTGACGGCGCGTGGATCGAATTACCGCGAAACGACACCGTCGTTCCCTCACCCCCTCACCTCGCCGCCCTCCCTCCATCTCCGGGGAGGGAATCTTCGCCGCCCCGATATACGCCGCCCGATTACTTTTCCCGCCTGCTTCTCTCCCTGATGATGAGCGGTTCCGGCTCAACGATCTCTTTACCAGTCACATTTGCCCACGAATCAACGCGAATATCGAATGACGTCGTGGAGACGTCCAAGGAGGAAGTTTTTGAAATTTTCATTTCAGACGATTTTCTCTCGTTGCCATTTCTTCGAAATTCCTTGGATAACATTTAATGACTAAGGCCAGTATTCACAGTCAGTTCTTATTTCAAGACCGTCTTAAGTAATGTCTTAAGATGCTAATACGGCTCTGTGATTGGTTTTTAGAATCACATAAAACTGCACCCAGGTAGAACAAAAATTATAATGCCATCATAATCATAATCATAATGACATCATAATTGACATCAAAATAACGCTAAAATAGCGACAAAATGTAATTCTGGAGTCATTTTGATGTTATTTTGACATCTTCGTGACTTCTTGTTCTGGATACTAAAGATGCTCTTAACCCTTAGCTGGCATTATAGGGTCAATACGACCCCAGCCTAGTTTAACTTGAATTTGAATCACCTTATTGCACAAGAATGGCAATACTGGCGCCATTTAGTGTTAGATGAAGGAACAAACTTTCTTTTAGGCCATTGAGCGTAGTTTTAAAAGCGTTAGTGTGCACTTTTTTACCCGGAATTCATCATTTCAATTTTCAAAATAAATTTTTGAAACCTTTTTTGAAACGACTATTATCAAACTATTTTTTTTCTGAAAGCGTGATGGTCTCAAGAGTATAACACTACAGATTTAGCTTTTTATATGAAAAAATCAAAAAGTTGTGAATTTTTCTGTGAAGTCATTTTTCAGTTTTTTTATGAATTTGATTTTTTTTACTTAATCTTAAATTACATGTAAATTTATTATAGTATTTTTTAAAGCAACACTTAAAGAATATCTAGTAATTTTTTTGAGTAATAAAATAACCAATAGTTTTATAGAAACATGCATTTTAATCTTTGGGGTCAAGAAGACTCCAGTGTGCCAGTTATGTGATTCGGTTAAAGTATGCCAGATAAGGGTTAAATATAAAAACCGACTATGAAGACCGGCCAAAGTGGCTTTGTAGACTATGGAATGAACTGTTACAGTACACGAAACGCGATATTTCGTCGACACGAGAGAAACGGGGTGCCCCCCTTCCCCCGAGGTACCGGTATTAATAAAAATAAGAAGGATAAGGGGTACCTCTCCGAGCGGAACGCGGTCCGACTGAGGCGGAACCTACTTCGGCGCGTTCTAATCCGTCTAAACTCGACACAGGATTCGATAATGCGACGCGACGCGTGAAATCCCGACGGATTCCCGCAACGGGAGGATCGGGTCCAAATCGTGGGACGCGCGGGAAGGAAACTCTTCGCTCGGGCGGGAAGGATCGGCTCGCTTTCCCGAGTCCGCGGCCTCTCGAACCCTTGGCGGACGCGCCGGAAACACCGTTGCGCGAAGGCATTATCGGGATCAAGCGGTATCATTCCCGAACCCACGAAATCCATTAACCGTCCACAGGTATAGCTGGCAGAATTATTCGCGGGGTTGACTTCACGAATTGTAAGAATGTGTTCTAAAATGACAGAACTGAAAATCTATATTTCACGTTACGTATATATTTTCCGCACTGTCGATGTATTTCCCTACGAGGAGCAAACGGATCGACGCTCGCCAATCTGACGTTGTCGGTGCGTTGTCGTTTTGTTCTTTATCTCCGGTTTCTTTCGGCTAAAAGCGGAAAAAGCGTAGGAAATCTCTTAGCCACACACTTTTGGATTATTTGGATTAAACAACGATACGTTAATCTAAATGCAAACGCCAAGATAGCGTTCTCAATGCCAGGCCTTGTTCCCTCAGGTGGAACCGGAAACAAGATTATTTTCATTTTGAATCAACGGAATAATCAAGGACAGGTGTTTACTAGAAGAACGGGAAATTGTACAAATCGCTGTAGCATAAAAGAGAAATTTATCTGATGATCTGTTAAATTTGTTTTCCTAAACATTTAGGAGAATATTTTTCGCAGGGCTGTCCTTGCGAAATGATCTTCTCAGTTGTCGGTTATCTCGAGAAGTGGATTAATTTTACGAAGCTTACGGCATGTTTACGACTTTAGCAGTTGTTTTAGCTAAAATAAACAATATCTTACGTTCTCTCCCAAACCCGCGATGCTTCGTTAACACTTGAGGACATTTAAGGAGATCGAGAATCGTCGCGACTTTCTTTCGCTGTCAAGAAGAATCTTACTTAGAATCCAAAAAAAAATTTATCTAGAAAGAAGATCATCATTTGTTCCTGATAGTTTATCGTTTCGCGAATTCGAAGTCTCTCCTTTTCATCAGTTAAGAGGCCTGAGCTACTTACGGATCGTCGCCCAATTTCTTAATTTTTTCCCGTTGTCATAGACTTCAGCTTCTCTTCTCCTTCTCCTTGTCGTCTTCTCATAAAATCAGAGACAAACGGCTTCGGTCCTCTTGGAGCGTTTCGCATTTGGATGCGTATACGTTGTTACGGGCAGGACAGTAACGTCGAGCGATTATCCGTGTCCCTTGACAAGGATACCCTTCCTCGCGTCACCTTACCCCTCCCATCGGAAGGGGATGCATCCGCGTTCTCAGTTCATCCGTCTTCATCTTCCCCTCCAAGGACGTCTTCGGAGTCTTCCCCCTCTGCGTGGTTGTGCGCCGGGGGTCGGGAGAGGATTCGTTTAGCGGGTAAGCCGTACGTTTCGCCCGGGTGAGATGGGAAAGTAGAGGGGACTCACTCTGCGAAGTGTCGGCGACAAGAGGGATGATGGTTACCGGTCTGGCTGTGGGGGCCACACCCACCATCTCCGGAGACGGCCAATCGCATCCGCGACGACGCCGGGGGCTGCCGGCTATCCCGGAAGTTGTCACTGTGTATCAGGCTGGCTTTCGCCAGCCGTCGTCAAGATATGAATCGAGAATTTAAGGTTTTAAAACGCGTCCGTATACACGTAGGTACGCAACCCCTCCGATGCGCCTCGCGCCACCCTTCCCTCTCGCCTTCGCCCCCGGATGTCCTCCCCGAGAAGCGAACGCCTCTCGATTTTATTACGCCGCTACTGCGAGAATCCGCCGATATTTTCAGGCGAAAAGCAGCTTGCCCTCGGTCACGCCAAGCATTTTATTACGTTATATAATTAACAATCGCGTAAAGCCAACTGTAGACGATCTATAATTCGCGTCAAATTTCAGGATAAAATTCTGTCCGTCATTTCATGTACACTTTGATGCGTGTATTTTAATGTATATTTTACAGACTATAAACGTACGTATGAATCTCTGATTCATCAAGTGCATTTTCACGGCGCATAAAATTACAAATAAAACTGTATTCTGATCCCGGATGCAAATTATAGATTGTCTAAAATGAGCTTTGCGACAAATGAAATTGTAAATTTCTATTTTCGCGATATAAAACTCCGAAGAAATGGTTATTGTTATCAAGTATTATTTTATACATCGCACAAAGCAAATCGCGAAGAGAATTTAATTTGCTTGAAAATTGAGGAGTCGCAAAAATTTCAATATATAAAAGCGATTCATGATTTTAACATCGGATTTTAACATAAGGTGATCTTCGAATATTCACAGAATGTCCTTTGATATTTTCTTGAGATTACTTTGAATCGAAAAGTCGAAATAAATATGCCCCGTCCCTAATCTAATATTTTCCCCCGCTCTTTAAGCAAACGTGTTTCTTATTTTACCGACGACGTGTTCTCTTCTCTTTTATTTCGCGTAGAAATATATATTCGCAGATTCGTTGTTCCTCGTGAAACTCGCTCGCGTCGCGGTAAAGTCAAGCGGTGAAACATTAAAGAACAATCCGGAGAGTTAGTCGAACCCCTTTTAAGCAGTTTAAGAATATTTGAAAAACGCCGAGTGAAACGCGAGAGAACGGAAGGAAACGTAGATCGGACAGGGAATAACGAAGCTCGGTGCGGCAGGGCATCGCATCGCATTGCATCGCATCGCATCGCATCGCGGTGTGTACACAGGTACGATGTATGCACGCATTATCCGGACCACTATTAATCGATTATCCGACGCGAGAGAGCTGATTCCTATTTGATACTCCAACAAGGATTCCCGTTGATTATTCCCGCCGACAAAGCGCAAGAACGTACACACTTTCCGGCGGTTCATTAATCAAAAGCACCGATCCCCAAAATGGCTTCCTGCCTAGTAACGCCCTCAAAATCTCTCTCCCTCCCTCCCTCCCTCTTCGTTTCCTCCCTCTCTCTCTCTTTCCCTGGCTGTCACTCGCGGCACAAATATACATATGTGTCCCGCGTCTCTCTCCGCGCCGTTGGCCACGGTTTCTTTGATTTTCGCGATTACACTCTGATCTCTGACAGGTGCGCGGCTCGCGTGAGCGCGTAACACGCGCGCTTCTCGCCCGCCGTGTTTTTTGCCGTTTGATCTCACCCGCTCCGCAACGCGGCCCCGGCCACCACGAACCCCACTTTTCTTCCCCCTCGCCGAAGGCTGCCATTTAATTAGGACGATTAACTTAATACGCGCGTCGGGAGGGGGAAAAGAGCGCCCGACGATCAGCCGTCGGCGAGATTCATCGAGCGCGAAATGACGTTCCGCTATCTCGACGCGGCGCAAGAACCCGGGGAAGGGCATTTCGAAGATTTTATTAGGATGTGTTCGCACGATTCGAGACTCTTTCCCGCCCAAGGTGGTAATTTCGCGGTGATAATTGAAGGTTTAAGGACGGTGGATGAGAAGGTTGATCGCTGGATGATCTCGTAACGTCGTCGCCTGATGCGGGAGCGTCGCTTCCGCCGACGTGGAGAATGACGTTGGAGAGGAGAGGGCCCGAGACGGCGCGATAATTGCGCTGTCAGCGACAGTGTCCCTACCGGCGGAACGATATGCATAATATAGCGCGCGCGGCCTAGAACCGGGCTTCTCGCCAGATTACTATCTGCACTCGCAGGCTCATCACCGCCGCCGCCGCCGCCGCCGCCGCCGCCGGATCGATGCGCCGGAGATCGGCGCGATAATCAAATCACGGGCCGTACATCAAATCCATCTGAGATTTATGAGTGGAGGGGAGAGAGGAGGGAAGTCGAAGAGATAAAGAACGGGAAAGTCGATACGTTGTATCTCGGGAAAAATCCCAGAAGGGGTTTCGCGCACGAAAAAGAAGGGGAAAAAAAAAGATAATTTCACATTCCCTCTCCTGATCTCCCTCTTCTAGATTCCACGCGGAAATTCGTTCTACTCGTTACTTTATATCCCCCGTCTGTTTATTTTCTTCCCGCGTCAATTACCGTAATCGTCGCCGACGATGAGAGCCGATAGAAAAATTTTTATCACCGTAGCAGTTTTATATCCGCGCAGGCCGCGCGCGACGTCCCCGCGAACTAATTTCCGCGCGAGCTCGTACGCCCGTCGGGAAAGACCATCTGCAAGTTCCAGGCAGCATAGAATCAGCTCCGGCTAAAGCCGGCATAAAGGAGAGAGCCGGATGCACGAAATGAAATTTAAGCGTAGCTCCCGGACATCATTAAGCAAAGCCTCGTCCGCGGCGGTGGCCGCCGCCGCCGCCGCCGCCGCCGGGAGACTTCTCTCGCATCGCGCGCCGCGGGACTCCCGAGGGCTGCAAGTTATACCGGGGGATGATAGTGCTCTCGATAGATACTCGCGTCACTAGAGCACCATTAACTCTAGATTACAGCGCTGCGGTATTTACACAGGCCAGAGGCGTAACGTAATACGCGACGAGCCCCGTCTTACCCCCCGACTGCCCCTTCCCTCTTCCACCCCCCGCATTCCCCGTCCCGGTTCCAGGCGCGCGCTCGGCGGAAGCCCACCCTTCTCGGTCTCTCGGTGTGCCTCGAGAGAGCCCCGGGTTTTCTCTACCCACGGCACAACCTCCCCCCCCCCCGCACGTTCGCCCTCCCTCCCTCCCTCCCTTCCACCCCCCGGTCGCAACGCCTGTGCCCCGCGACGCCGTCCCTATTTGCCCGCTCTCCCATCCCCCGACGAAATGTATCACTTCGCTTCATTTAATATCGTGGGACGTCGGCCGTGCCGGCGCCATTGTTCCGCGTTAACAGTGGATCACGGCTAAAATAATACCTGCTAATGGCTCCCGGTTTTAAGCTGACAAACAGCAGCACGAGTGTAATAATATAATGCGGAGCGACGACGGATATGCGTATCCGCGTGTGCTACGTGTGCGTGCGCGTACACGCGCGCGCCGTGCGCCAACGTCGGCGAAATCTTCGAACGGATTCGGGAATCGTGTCTTCGCCGACTCTCGCCCGCGCCGTCGAACATAATTCAACGGCTGTCTTCCGCGCGGTTTTACCGCGGCCGCAGCCCGTCTCGCGCGCGCACATACACACAATCGCGATTGCGTCGGACCGGTGCACGAATGGACCACTTCCTTTTCAATTAACGAGTTCTCCGTCGGACGGCGTCTTTTTTTTTTTGGGCTCCAACGTAGCGCTCGGTTCCCTCTCGTTTTCGGATGGGATTTTTTTTCACCCGCCGTATTATCCGCCATGAAACTCAGCCTTTCGGGAAATCGCGGCAGCGGCGGCGACGGCACAATCTTCAAAGTGCGCACGGCGCGGCGATTTTATTATTCCCTATTCTCACCGTATTATACCCGCATTGTATAATTTTTCGCCGGTGCGAAAAAAAAACGGAAACGTACGCGCGCGCCGCGGCCGTCGCTCGCGAGGAACCCGCGGTAGCAGTAATTTGTAGTTTTTATGAGAAATTCTATATTTGCCCGAGCTGTTCATTAACCCGCTCGCGTTAACCGAGCTGCGACACGGTAATAAGGGTCGCACCGGGCAAAGGGGTACGGCGGTGCAACGAAAGGCGAGCGCAGTTATGAGTTAGCGGGCGGGGTGAAGCGGACGAAAAGCGAGAGCGCGAGGGAAACGTCCGGAAGGGGAGGAGAAGGAGAGGTGAAAACGGGTGCGGAGGAGAGGGGCTTGAGCTTTCTACTCTTAATTAATTATTTCCGCGACAAACGCTGGCCGGCGATGGAAAAAAGAGGCAGAGCGAGGGAACGCGCGCGGGAGGGGAGGTATCGAAATACAGATATTTTCCCTGACATTGACATTATCACTCCGTCCCGCACGCGGAGATGCCGCGCGGACTAATTACCGATTAGGCTGAAGCGACGAGGCGCGAGAAAGCGCGACGTTTTACCGGACCTTTGAAAGGCGACGCGGGAGAAGGTGTTCCGCGCGCGCACGCCAGCCGGTATTACGCGTATTACGTCCGCATGATTTTCTTTGAAAAAGCACTTTCCGCAAACAAAGTGGCACTTTCCGCGCGGCAAATGGACGCGCTGCGGAAGTAGCAGCTGCGCCGAGCTACGAGAGGCGAAAAAGAGCTCTGGAGCGTGGAGAAGAACGGTGTGAAGCACATACGCTTACGTGTAGAGGATATCCCGGGGTGCGCCCCCGTATTTTTATTTACAAATCTCTTGACCGTACCCGCGAGTAGATTTCCCTCGAACTTTAATCTCGCCTCTCTCTCTCTCTCTCTCTCTCTCTCTCTAATAATTTCTCAGCATTCTCTTTTAAATATCTCCCGCGGTCGATCTTCGCCGCGGAGATGACGGATAATGAGAACTTATTCCCCCGATTTAAACGCGTAACGTTGTATTTTAACAGAGCCGAGATATGAATATCATTGATCGCAAATATGTTTAAAGCTGTAAAATGAATGAATCTATATATGCATATTATGATATAAAATTTGTGTACACATCTCAATAGATATATTATTGCAACAATTACGAGAGAAAATACATTTCCCTCTCCCTGTTATCTTTGAAGCTTATTTCGTGAAATGCAGACGATTACGCCCTCCGGCCTGTTAGGGGTCCCGATATTTTTCTTTCGGGCAAACCTATATAGACTCTAAATCTCGGGAAAGCACACTGGTACTGCAGCCAGCAGTAGCATCCGCGGGCTTAAGTACTTGACGAGATCTTCGAACACCTAGATATTATTATGCCGCTTCTTCTCGCCGCTGTCTGCACGCGAGTCGCGCTCGTTTCTCGAGTTACAAAACTCGGCTTGCCGTGCCCCGCCGTGCCTAAAACAATATTGGCGGGGGACCGACCCGCGCGGGGGAGGGGGAGGGGGAGGGTTTCGGTCCGGGGTTGGGCATATTAGATATTTATTTAAGGCCGCTCCGCTACTCCGCTCGCCGTCGGTACTCGACGACGAGTGCCGGCGTCTGTGTGCGCGCCGAGGGCACGCGTGTATGTGTGTGTGTGCGTGTGCGCGCCGTCATTGACATAGGTACCGCGAAGTCTTTGGCACTAAGTACCCCAAACTCGAAATGTTGACCCGGTTAATAGCTCCGTGTTTGATTAGACTACTGTAGTTCGTATAAGCCGGCACCGGTAATGCGAGTTTCATCGTCGGCGCGGCGGCCCGCGTTCCGCGGCGCATTTATGCAGAAATGGATCGGTAATTAAAGACGCGCCCTGCCCTCGTGCTCTTTCAGTGGGTATTGTGCGCGCGGAAAATTAGGTTTACGCCGTAATTAGCTGATGACGGAAACGATGCGCCGTTTGCGAGCCGTGCACGAATGAGCGCGTTATAACGAAATCAGCTTCCTTGAATTTTAGCGGACGCGTATCTTCGAGGAAAGCGATTCACACATTTTTTAATTAAGAAGAGGATAATATAAATCTATGTTGTATTGAAAACGAAGAATACAGAAAATAAAAAACAGTAATTAAGAGAAAGAATTATTACAATGATAATTATATATTCATTTTGTTTAGAATCGAATTAATCTTTGTAGCTTACAATTTATTTCTATTTTGTGTACACTATTATCATTATTACTATATTTTTCTAATTACTATTATTTATTTCCTGTATTTTTTCTTTTAACAATCTAGATTTAGATTTATGTTATTCTTTTAAGTGAAAAATTTCAGATAGGCTATTTTTAAAGATTCCTGCTTGTCGCGCTGTAGACAGGCTCCGATAATTTCTTTGTTTTAGCAATTATGATTTATGGTCTCGGATCTTGTTACGCGTTCAACGCGATCGTCGTGAGGTCCGTCCTGGAAAAGAAGCGCTTCCACTCCGTTATTTTCCAATTCACTAATTTACAGTAAATTCGCATTTTCCGCGTTGTCGGTCTCGAAGTAGAAGTCGCAGAGAGGAGAAGGCGCGAGTCGGCCAAAGGAAAATCAGAGGATACGCTTCGCTTCGCGCAGGGGTTATACCGAAAGAGGGAACGGCTAATTATCGAATAACAAGGGACGCCGTTTGAAGACAGATCACCGGGAAGCTCGAGATTGTAAATTGCTTAGTTTTTAATGCATCCGGCGAGAACGAATTTTTCACCTTAAAGGAACGAGCCCGAGATATCTTGCAGCTGCCGTTATCGCGATAACGACACAGATCGCCAAATCGTTTTAATATTGCGTAATATTACGATTATTATACAATATTATAATTATATGATACTATTATTAGGTAATAATCGACAGATTGACAATCAAACGTATATCGAGAAATGGCTGATTAACAGCAAATAGAAAATGAAAAATTGCAATTGGAGAAAGTGGTAAAATGTTTTTTTTTTAATTAAAGTTTTATGATAGATCTTTATACATTAAATTTATGTATGATATGTATTTAATATATGTAAATCTTTTTTTTAAAAGACGCATATACATCGTCCGGCGATCTTTTCAAGATAAATCGATCCCTTTTGTCATTTTTCCTGCAATATAAGTGCAACTTGGCATAAGTATCTGTTGGAACCCCCGGATAGAGGAAGAAAGGGGGACGAAAGTAAAGCCTGGATCTACGGCTAGAAAGGCAACGAAAGCCATTGATCCTCGCCAACAAGGAGGCGATCGTTCGCTCGAACGATCAATAAACACAGAATAAAAGATCTCGTCCGCAAGCCGACTCTTACACGTTTCAACGGCGATGTAACGAAGATCACTAAACGCCCAATCGAGCGATCGATCGAGGATCGAATGATCCGTACAAAATCCTCGTACAATAGTATCGCTTTGCCCGCGTTGTGCCTCCCTGTCAGGAAAATACAACTAAGTTACATGTAGATCGCAAACTGCATCGAATTGAACTACTATATAGTATCAATGAAATATCGATTCGCAGAAACCCGGGAAGAAATTGAAAAGACAGTTATTGACAGTTAAACACGAGAAAGATCAAGTTCTCCTTTTTGGATCTCCGTTTTTCGAACGATTAACGTGTACAATTTTAAGAAACGTTCCGCGGGGGAGACGCGATCGAAGAAAACTCATCGCGCGAAATCGCGAATTACAGATTTTCGAAATTTAGGATTTCTCAATCACCTTGCCGGTCTTCAAATCCTTTCCATCCGCATTTAGCTATTCGATTTCACATAAAAAATCGAATTTCTCTCGCGGCTCATTTTCATCCATTTTCCACGGGCTTCGTCGCAAAATGCAAATCTTGCGGAATAAGTCCCGGTTTTTCTTTCGGCTTTGTCGCCGACAATCGTCCGTAACTTCGCTAATGAATAATCTCAAAGACGATCTTCGCGCACGCGGCCGATAGATTCGTCGTAATGCCATCTGTGCAAACGATTAAACGGGCCCACGGGCCCGTGGCTACCGCCGTAGTCTACAAACATTTTGACGTTCATTCACGTTACGTGAAAGAACGTCTCTCACGCTCCTTGACACCGAAAGGGGCGAATCCAGGACGCTTTGTGCGCTGGCACTCGGCAGCCTCGTCGCACTTTGAAGAATATTCGTGCATGCATCTAACCATTCCTCGGTCGCATGTGGCCTAAAGGATACACGGTATCTTGTGTGTCTTGTGTTGTCGTCTATAACATGTACAGACAAAATATATAAGAAATATGTATAATTTATATTTCAAAATTACAGCTTCACGATGTTCCATTTTTATACAGTAAACTTATGTTTAATACATGTAAATCTTTTTTTAGAAGACCCATGTCATCATTCGGTGATCTTTTCAAGATGGATCAATCTCTTTTCATTCTTCTTGAAACATAAGTGCAACCGAACATAAGTATCTGCTGAAATTCCCGAACAGAAGGAGAAAAGAGAACGAAAATAAAAGTTGAATGTACATACGTATAATAAAAAATGAAATAAAAGAATTAATGCGTTTAATATTCTCTGCATATTATCAATTTCTTTTAATTATTCATCTGTATTCAATATAAATCGCACATATCCCCGTATTATTTCTCTACGCTCACCTGTGTCGTGCGCGAATCGAAATGGCTTATATCGCTTACACGTGAAATAATAGCGCGAGCAAGCTAAAGTATATCGAGTAGTGAGGATCGTTGTGTTTCGCGCGTATCGCGGCAAATCCTCGGAGGAACCAGAAACGTTTTAGCAATATAAATATGTACACGTCCGATATAGCTTCTGCGTTCTGTCTTCGACGCACGGCTTTTTTCCACCACTTCGTCCTACTCCCCCACCTTTTCCACCGCGAATATCGCCATTGCTATTCAGATATTCGAGACTCTCTCCGCGGGGCTTTAATAAAAATATTTGCTTAGAAAACAGTTCCGTCGCGGGGGGTGCGCCCCTCCCTCCCGAGCGCAAGGCGAGTTATTCTTATATCCAGATTCGCGGCGTATTCTCCGACGGCGATTTCCATAAATGCAATAATTCGAAATAAGACAACTTTCGCCGCTCTTACTTCCGATATAGAATGGACGATACATAGAATGATTCTTAATTATATGTCAATACCTCAGGGGGGAGTAAATTTAGAGGCAAAAACAAGTTTAAAAAGTTTGAACACTGATCGTTTAGGCTGCACTTTCCGAGTAATAAATTAAATAATTAATACAATAATAATAATTAAAATATAATGTACAAGAGATAAAATAACTTTTCGAAAATGGAAATAAATCCACATAAATATATCTTAAAGCGTCGTTTTTTTTAATGGAAATATATACAGATTGATATTATATTTAATAATGATATAATTACGAGACAATATGTATAAAAATAATTAATGATAAGGAATAATAAATGTATATTACATCGGATCCATTTACAATCATGTGAGAATGCATTGTACATCTTGACATACCACCATTCTCTTCAGACGTTTCCTGAATCTGTGTCTCAATCCTTTCTTCATGGTATATCCGATATTTGCCATTTGGTACTCGTCAACATTCATATCGTAAGCCTCGATGAATTTCTAAGGAAGACAATAAAAATCTGTAGCGCACGATAAAGCCTCAAGTGTTAAAAGAACGCGGACGATACCTGATCGTCTTCGAAGATGCAAAAGATGTTATTGAAATTCGGGGAAACGCGACGAACGCAACTGAACGTGTTGTTTGCTGCGTCTTGACATTTGCACGCCATTTCTTCCGAGCATAGCTAAAAAGGCATACGACGTAATTAACATAGCGATTCAAAGAGATGAATTAAAAAAAAATAGCTACTTGAGACTTGCCGTGACATTCCAATCTTTGTCGCTCGGACAACCGGATGACGGCGGCTTGTTGGATTTCTCTCCTCTATATTCTATCAAAACTGTACGATCTAGCGGTAAATTACGATTTGCCTTAAATAATGTCATGCCGTCCGATGGATACACTATGCCAGCTATGTTTAAAAGCGTGGCAAAGATATCTACGCTGCTAACTGGCTCGGAAATCATAGACGGCTCGATTCCTGGACCCGATATAAGTAATGGAACTCGTATATCTGTTTCATAAGGTTGACGCTTGTCTAGCGGCATGCTAAACTGTCCTATCGAAATAATACACACTTCGTACAAACATGTAGATAAAGGCCATAGATATACAATTTCAATATTATTTGTTAGTATAAGACAAAAGTGTAATTAAAAAAGTATATTTTATATATCGAATGCTCAAAGTCAACAGAAATGAAAATGAAAATTTAAGATTCTAGCAAATCCAATGGTTCTTTATTCCCTAATATTCAGTTTGCTTTCGTGTTTGTGTCTAACATTATCGGATACGTCATTATAAATCACTTACCAATGTGATATCCATTATCGGAGGTATAAATAAAATATGTGTCGTCCAAGAGATTCCGCTCTCTCAATAAGTCGTGTATGTTCTTAACGAGTTCGTCTACTGCTAATAAAGTTTCCCACCTTCTCCTGTATATCTCGTCTAATTTTGGCAGTATACTATCTGGCAAAGGACTTGGACCTTCTCTAACTAACCAATGTTTGTCCTATTTTTTTAAGAATAAAAACTACCTATGATAATGTATATTTGTATCTTATTTATAAGAATAGAACTTTATTTATAATGCTACATAATAGAATTCTATTTATAATTATAAACCATGTATATTTTGATACGCGAATGTCTTAATATATATTTTATACACATGCGCGTTTTGATTCTTCAATTGTTCTCGTATTACATGGTATATGTATAAAATCATAATTAGAATTTTATTTTGATTCTTGGCATGAATTTATAGACTGTCTAAAATAAAGAATCTTTAGGAATTAGATTAAAATTCGACATAATCATTATGACCTCATACACTGGCACGTTAAAATTCGGCGTTCTTTTTGCCTTCGTGCCGTTGTATTTGCCGTCGTGTCTGTCGGCGGGTGTAAATGGCGCATGAGGAGCTGGCGGTGTTAACATCATGAGGAAGGGTTGATCACCGGAGTATCCTTTGATAAAATCTACAGCCAGATTACGCTGGAATACATATACATGGCTGACCTTATTATTTTTTTGTTAGCAAGCAAATTCTATGTGACGCGAGCTCAAAATGTAATATAAAAGAATGACAATTTTAAATAAAAAACCAAGCTTGAATTGTAGAATGTAAGTTAAAATCATGGGCCAGTTGTTTGTTTTCTTGAATAAACTTTCCTGTTATACTTGAAGAAGATTCGGGGTAGTCAAATAATGTTAATTTTATAATTTCTCTATTTAAAAATAATAAATTATATAATTTTAAGATTCCAACTTTTACGTTTAAAGTGTGTTACCACAGCTCGATCTATGATTTTGTATTTAAAAGATGAAAAGATGAAAAATTTGAAATTTTCGTAATCGATAAAAACAAAAATACTGTTCGAGTCAAGCATTCGATTTTCTTTCAATAAACAATAAAAGCTCAGTGGACTAATTCTTTAGTAGACTATTCGAAGGAATAAGAAATAGAAAAACCGTGCAGTTTTATTCGCTGTATCCGAATAAGATAAAATTTTTGCTTTCGTTGTCAATTGTAACGTCGAGTGTCTCGGTATACTCACAATCACGTCGGTAAGGTAATCGCTCGAGTTGTTACCATACTTTCTCTCGGTACCGTTTATGGATAACGAATAATCGTAATACCTCGAGTTTCCTATAAGACCGGCCCACCAATCCCATCCCACTGGTACATGAGCCGCGCCGCCGATCTTTCCATACTATTGCATTTATTTTTTATTAATTATAAATTCGTTATTAATCATAAATAGTAAGATAATTGTACGCAATGTGGTCTATCTAAGCTTTACTTGTTTCTGTTGAGTCCAACATCGAAAACTGATAATCAGACTCAAGATAAGAAATATTTTTGTACATTAATTGAAAAGAGATAAGATAATTTCAAATATTTACGTAAGGCTGTAAATATTTTTAAGAAAAGTATCAGAAAAAATTATTATAATTCTTGGCTGGTATTATAAATAAAAGAATTATAAATATAGTTCTATCCTTATAAATAGGATGCAAATATAAATTACCAATAAACAACAATTAGGCCAATTTGAGTATAATTATCTTACTTGTCGAAAAAAAGTGAATTTTATAGATAAAAATCATAGAAGTAAATTTCAAATATTTCAAAATCTAATTTTTACTTTGAGCGCTAGACCCTAGATTTTGAAATAAATAAAGCTTTTTGTAAAGTTCAAGTTTTGTGAAGTCTGGCGTATAATCGGTCGCAGAGATAAATTGTCTTTAGTCGACTCGAGTGATCGTCGAAAAAGTACCTGGTTGAGATATTTCCCCGCGTAAAACGTCGTGTATCCAGCGATTTGCAAAAGGGCGGCGAACGTTGTCGGCTCCCGTGACTGTTGCCACTGCGCGCTACTGCAACCACCGGCGATAGAATTGTTCACTACTAGATGATTATGCTGGTATCGTCCGGTTAAAATGGACGCACGATTGGGACAACAAACTGGAGAGGCTACAAACTTGAACGGCAAATTCGTACCTGTTAGCATCTAACCGAAAAAAATAAAATAACTTTGGTGTTTTATTGAAACTTACGCAATTTGTAAATGTGGCGCCCTGCTGTCCTATGAGATTTAGAGTATTCGTCATTGGCGTCTAAAATTATAAATTAAATCAGGACGAGCGCAAACATTCAAAGTACACAATTACTTTTTTCTTTCCCAATCAAAATAATCTTGAAATCTTTTTCATAATTTTTTGCATTTCTTCAGTAAACTCGTCGATATATTAAAATAATGTTCATTTCTACCAATGTATTATTAACTTTAATTTTGGTTTAGTTTACTTTTTTTCTAGTCCTAAGAATTAAAAAGAAATTAAAGTTCTTAAATCTGTCTTGATAGAGATGGACATAATTTTTATTTAAATTTAATTTAATTTTTGTTTTTAATCAGTTTGAAAGATACGAAGTTAAAGACGCTACCATGCCGTCTAGAATGGAATCTTGATCGTCAGTAACAATCAGCACGATATTATTCTTAGACGTAACAGACGATAAGTAGGTCAGTAATAAAAAGAAAGAAGCCAAACGCATCTTGGCTGAAATACGGCAAATAGCGAGTCGAAAAACCGGCATTATAATTGATTCTTAGCCGGTCGCGACGGAATTAGAATCACCAACGTATCTAATTGGCGTGTTGCCGGATACTGAATCATACACAGAAGTCAGGCAGCCTGACTCAGGCTGTCATATAATCTCGCGCGCATAGACACGCGGATGACGTATGTACTACTACAACGTACTGGTTGAAGCTAATCGAGATTACCGAGGCTGCGTTTCGAATTCACTGCCACTGCTGCAAATCTATAGTTTATGTCACACACATTATAGATTTTCAATACTGGCAGTGAATTTTGGAGCGCAGCCTGAGGCTGCTACCGATTACAGCTTCATCTCAATGTTTAAAGTCCTACGAGTAAATGACGATGACGTCGATATTCCTACAGTATAAACTGTAAACCTATTCTTACTTTATTTATATATGAAACAGAATCCTCAAAAGGATGAGATCATTTCAAGTGAGCCATGAAGCAAATAGCCGCTGATTTATATCTATGTGATTACCTATATTTTTATCAGATATTAAGATCCTGAAAATAAAAAATTAGAATAGAAAAAAAATAGATATTGGTGATAGCTTATTGTTTTTCTCTTACATTATTGAGTCACATTTTTGACTTGGATTGCGCAGTTTATACCAATAATAATTTCAAACCTCAATCTTTGCATTTAAAATCTTTGTTTTTTTCCCTCTTCAACGCTCAATGTATATATTCATCTCATTGTAAGTGCAAGCATTTTTGGAATTTCAAATAACATGAACAAATCTCTATACATATACATTCAGTACTACACCTACTGAGTGGCAGTTAATGTCCATTTCTATCAATGAAGATTAACTTTAATCTCGGTTTAACTTACTTTTCATCTTTTTCTAATTCTTAGGACTAAGCCCAAATTCCACAACTTACTTTAACCGAAGTTTAGCTAACACGATCCAATAGAAAAGTATGTTTTATATAAAACGAACTCTTCTATTGGATATTATTAGTTAAACTTCAGTTAAAATAAGTTGTGGAATCGGGCCTAAAAAAAGATAAAAAGTAAGTTTAAACCGAGATTAAAGTTAATCTGCATTGGTAGAAATGGACATAAATGTGATTAATGTCCATTTCTACCAATTACCAGATTAATTTTAAACTCGGTTTAATTTACTTTTCATCTTTTTCAAATTCTTAGGACTAAAAAAAGATAGAAAGTAAGTTAAATCGAGATTAAAATTAATCTGCATTGGTAGAAATAGACATAATTGGGTCCAAAGACAAAAACCAATCACAGAAAAATAAGAGAAAAAGATTTTTATATACATATAGATTGATGATCGATAGTTTCGGACAGAATGCAGATGGACACCGCCAGATAGCGCCGAACCGCTGGACACCGGCGGCGGCATAACTTGCGCCCGACAGAGAGCGCTTCGGGGGCAGGGAAGTCGGAGCATCTTCGGCGCTCGCCTTGCGCCTTCGGGCACGCTATACGGCACGGCGAACAAACGAGCGTGGCCGTTGCGCGTCGATCGTACGCAACGCTAACGAACGAACGACCGTACGCACGTACGCACGCACGAACGCACGTTGTCTCACCGGCGAGCTCTCTCTCTCTCGAGCGCTTTCCCGCGCCACGCCGTATATCCGATGCGCCGCGTCGCGCGGGGCCAGCCGCGAAGCATTTATTCGCGGGAGCGAGCTCTCTGCGCACTATCCACGCTTCACCTATCCCCGGCGTCCCGGAGACTAGCCGAGAGGCACGCAGTAAGTTTTGTCAGGCTCGACTAACATTCGCAATCAAGCCGTTGTTTCTCCCGGCGCTCGCGCGCGCTGTCGTTCTCTTCTTCATCATCCTCCCCCGCTTCGCATCTATCTCGCCGATCTCGCGCGGCGGCGACATATAGCACGCTCGGCGGCAGCAGGTAGGCGCGCGGTGCCAGGTGCTGGAACGCGCGGGCGCGTCGTATATCCGCGCGGAAGTGCAGTTCAGGCGCCGCGCGTCGCGCGTCGCCGGCTCTTGCGGAAACGGCCGCTGAGGGCGCCACCGCTCGCGGCCGGCCGGCCAATCGGCGCGCGCGCCAGCGTCGCCGCCGCCGCTTTATCGAGTACGCTCGTGGCACGCCCTACGACTTCCTCCATTGTCCTTCTTTCCGAGATTCTCTCCGCGAGGAAGGATGGCGCAGAACAATTATTTCGGCTTCACCCACGGCGGGACGCAATATGGGTACGAAATCGCTTGCATCGTCATTACCGCTAAGTATCTAGCGTTAAGCCGTGCGAGGATTCGCCGCCGCGGGACGCGCGCGCCCGCGCTAGTGATAAGAACTGGTCTTGTCTCCCGACGACGGCACGCCGCCTGAGAGGCCCAGCCGGCTCGGCGGCCATTACTCTCGGCCGCGCGAGATATCGGCGTCTCCGTCGAGCGTCCTCTCCCTGACGGGGCTCCGCGGGCCCCGCGAGATCCCTCGCGACGCTCCTCTCCGGCCGTCGGCCGTCGCGAACCCCCGCGCGGACGCTTCGCGCGGACCCGCCGCATGTCGCCCGTGAAAATTCTAACATTTTCCTCACGCACAGGGCGACCAGCGCCGCCGCATACCAGACCGGGCAAGCGGGCTACGCGGTGACCCCGGCGGCGACCGCTGCCACGTACACCCAGCGGCCCGCTGCCGCCGCTGCGACTGGCTACGAGACCTATCAAGCAGCTGCCGCCGCAGCCGCTACCGGGACTACCTATGCAGGTGAGTTCGACGCGCGACTCCCGCTCCCGGAGGGCTCCGCTCGCCTTCGGCGATCGATCTTTGAGAGAGGGATTCGAAAATTTTGAAGGAACATCCTGATTCTTACATCTACTTTATGCGAACATTTCGCCTTGTCGAGCGCCGACTTTTTTTCTTTGTTAAAAATTTGAAAAAATGCGTGCACGAACATCGTGGAAAATGCTGGTCGTTCGGATGTGTGAGTGGAGCTGCGCTTGCTCCGAGATTTTTCTACAAATTTTTGCAGTATTCTACAATCTTTGAACTTGTTGCCTGTCTTTGAAGAAAAGAAACTTGTACATAAAAGATAATTTATTGTGTTAAATAGCATTTTTTCTGTTATCGATATTATGAGTATTTTCAAGCGCGCGATAATGACAGTTACGTCACTGCGATGTATGTTTCTTTTTGCAGCTGCTAATCCTGGTACTGTAGCTCAGACTTACGATTACGGATACGGACGAGCTGCACCGGCAGCTACATACGACGCGACCAAGACCTACTATCAACAACCAGCAGCTGCTGCAGCGACTTACACCACTACTGAAACACATTATCAGGCTGCGAAACCTGCTTACAGCACGACCAGTGCTTACACTGGTACTGCTAGACAAGCCACTACTACTGGGCAAGCTAAGACTTACCAGGCATCTAGTACAGCTTATCAGCAATCGAATCCCACGCAGAGTGCTACTTACTCATCGGGATATACTGCTCCAGCTACGCCCGCTGCTACTCCATCAACCGCAACAAATAGTAAGTGTGCTGACCTCTTATGCACTTGTCTCTAAATATTTTCGGTCCTTTTTTGACCACTAACTGTGATGTAGAAACTAATAACATGAAATTGATCCTCTGACGATACGTATGAACAAACAAAATGTTGAAAAGACAAAAATTTGCAAAAGCTCTGCTAGCATTCTCGATCGTGTTAACGTTCGAGGATTTAGCAGGAGTCAGAAATTTGTTTTTGCCCGCTCCCCCAAATATGGAGCGTACTTTCGAGTACATTTAGTTTCCTGTCGGTGTTTCGTCGTGGAGTCCTCGTAGTTGGTCTTTCGATGCATCTTGAAATGAGTAAATAGTAAAAGTTTTGTGCCGCGCCAAAATACGAATGGTATGGACCCCTCCAAAGTTTGAGGTTTCAATTTCATTTCCCTTAGAAACGGCGAGTACAACGTATTCCGGCTACGACGCAGCGCTATATAGCGCTGCGACTATGTATGTAGCCCAACAGAGTGCAAACAGCAATTCCACTAACCAGAAGACTGGAGGTTGGCAGGGCTACGGACGGAAAGGATTCGGAGCTGGCGGGGGAGGGATGAAGGCAATGCGGCCCAAGCAGCCTCCTAAGCCTCAGCAACTACACTATTGCGATGTCTGTAAGATCAGCTGCGCCGGGCCACAGACCTATCGGGAACATCTGGAGGGTCAGAAGCATAAGAAGAAGGAGGCCTCCCTGAAGGTGCCGCAACAGCCGCCGGCGCGTGGAGCAGGCAACAGTCTTCGCTGTGAGCTTTGTGACGTAACCTGTACCGGAAACGACGCCTACGCCGCTCACATCAGAGGTGCTAAGCATCAGAAGGTTGTCAAATTGCATACTAAACTTGGAAAACCTATACCAAGTGCGGATCCGACTGTCTTAAATCCAAAGCCGGCAGCAGCTGCGAAAGCTGCGTCTACCAAGAAGCCGACGGTGACAGCAACGCCTAAAATCAATTTTGTTGCCTGTAAGTAAATTCCTACATTTTTTCATGTTATCAAAGATTGTCAGAATCTAGCGATATTTTATGAACATTTATTAAACACTAAAGCATTTGCATCTCTACAAATGTTTCAGCTGGAAACTTGGGCACAGTGAACCAAAATCAAACTGCAGAAGTTAAGCAGGAGGAACCAGCTGCCGAGGAAGCCGTGGAAGAGGCTACAGTCGATGAGAAGGATATTCAACCAGTTGGCCAGGAATACATCGAGGAAAATAAGTCTGAAGATGGAAAGATTATAAGCTTCAATTGTAAACTATGCGAATGTCGATTCAACGATCCCAATGCCAAAGATATGCATATGAAGGGTCGCCGTCACAGATTTGCCTATAAGAAGAAAGTCAATCCTGATTTGGTCGTTGACATGAAGCCGAGTCTTAAGCAGCGTAAAATGTTGGAGGAGAAACTACGTAGGCAACAAATGCGCGACGAGTATCTACGTCGCAGGGAGGAGATTAATCAATTGGGTCCTATGGGACCCATGATGGACGAGGAGATGATATATTGGGAAGAGAGGCGCCGCTATGAGGAGGAATGTGAATATTATGAATGGTATCGACGATATGGACGTGGACCGGGCGCCCCGCCGATTCCGCGTCCATTCCAAGGACCGCCACCCATAATGATGTTCCCAGGACCCCAAAGACGACCGGATTCGTCGGACGACAAACATGTATTGGCTCACCATACAACTATTTATCCTAAGGAGCAAGAACTGTTGGCGGTTCAGAAAATAGTTTCGCATACCGAGAAGGCATTGAAGTTTGTGTCGGATGCTTTAGCTGAGGCTGGTAAGTATTGTTAAGCATTTGCTTTTCGTCAATTTTAACTTTATGAATTACACGGGTGTATTGTTTACAGGTAAAAAGAATACTCCTGCCAATGCCAATGCTACTGCAGCAGCGACGGTACCAGCCGGTGCCCCACAGGTGAATGCCGATGCTTTGAAGAAAGAGGAGACTGACAAGAAAAAAGCAACCACACCACAAAAGGAAGATGGAAGCGACGGGAACTTATTCTCGTTTCAAAAGGAAAAAGAAGATTCTAGGATACTTCGTGGCGTTATGCGCGTTGGAACTTTGGCCAAAGGACTGTTGCTATCCGGAGACAATCACGTTTGTCTTGTGGTCTTGTGTGCAGAGAAACCTACTAGGTATTTTAGATAATTTCCTTGTGAGTAAATCGCAATAAATTATTATAACTTATGAGACTATTCGTTTTTATAGGACATTGCTCAATAAAGTTGCGGAGATTTTACCTGGTGAATTGAAGAATGTAGCTCCTGAAGAGACCTACAATGTCGGAAAGCACCCAGAATCTGCAGCTTTGACCGTGTCGGGAGGTACAGTCACCGTCAGCGTGACACTCACCAGTCCCTTGATGCGTGAGACACCCAAATCGACTGCGACAGCAGGTGATTTCATTGTTTCGCATTTTTATGGTGGCCAAGAAAAGGATAACTATGCAGGCGATGCGGGGTTTTTTACGGAATTATGCACCTCTTTTATTTTCATGTCATTTTCTTGCTCTACTCTGCGATTTGTACATTTAGTTTGTTCTTTTCATGGCCCGGAAGATTTTCTGTAAGTTTTTTTTAAGCACCAGGACGATGCGGGGCAGCCAAGGACGATTCGCCGGTTGCCAGTGTACATACGCTCTAACATAAAGTTACTTTCCTTTTCGATATAGCTGCGTGTCTTAGTGTGTCCACGACAGAGTCCTCTTTGTAGAATTCATTTCCGACTGTAAAGAGTATATCACAAAGCAATACTCGAACGTTATTGAGAAGTAAATTTCGTAGAAAAGAGAGCGTAAATTTGATACGGTTAGACACCGGTCTCCACTGTCGCGCGTTATTTCATTTTATAAGTAGCGATGGTACATACTTTTTCGAGAATGAATATTCGAGCTAGAGTCTCCATCGACGAACGATACTAACGAGAGATTTCATTGAACGTGGACACGCTTGCGATAGGAGGAAACAACGCTGAGGCAATCTTAAAACTATGGACTTTTTGATCATGCATAAAAAAAGACAGAAAATCCCTCTAACTGTTATCGAATGCTGTACGCACATTCTGCGATGTGCATTACGTACCTCTGAATCTTAACCGACCGTTCTATCGGCATCGGTGCTACCTACCTTTTAAGCGGATAGAGGTGACACTACCGATGCTGATAGCAATCGTCGGACGTTCTTGAGCGGGCAGAGAAATCATCTGAGAAAGAACGTTTATAAACGGGGGTGAACTCGGTGCATTGCAAACGTACTACATTCGATCAGGCTTATATTTCTTTTTTCACGTTGGCATTATATCACGGTATAGCCCACAATTTAAAGATGCTTAAGTTGAAACGAATATTAATAGAGAGAGGGAATACCTAAAATCTCTGGGCATGATCAAACACTCTAAGTGTTGTCTAAGCGTGTTGTGCTTTCTTTGTTGGAATCTCAGATAATGCTGGACAGCAGCAGCAGGAAGCTGCTCAACTGCAAACAACGCCCGCGGCCCCTACCGTGACGAAACCAGACCCACCAGATGTACTTCCCAAGGCTAAGTGTTTGGAGGCTTTAGCTGCACTCAGGCATGCCAAGTGGTTTCAGGTTTGAATCCATAAACTCTCAGTTCAAGAACTTGAATTGTCGGTGCCGCATTCTTGTTTGGCACTGTGTAACCAAGCATTTTCTTTTATTTTCTCCTGACAAAAAACGTGAGACGCGTGCAAAGTGTCCTTTCTCTCTCTCTCTTAAAAACAATCTCTCAAATCAAAACAAAACCAAAGAAAGAAAGAAAGAAAAAGAGAAGAAAGCAGTCTTAGAAACTTCCAGCCTTGTGACGGTTTTATTTTTTATCATTAACCGACCCGTCGTCGATATACGATTCTGTCTGAATTGCTTATTTGATCACGTTCGATGTTTGCCGTTTCCATATCCGCTGAATTTTTGAACACACACCAGTCGGCTTTGCCCACTGTACTCTCTTCCGAGTTTTAGATTTTACGTTTACGTATTTCGGACTGCCGTTTATTACTATGATTTGGCACGGTCCGAAATAGTTTCGAAATAATGGGTTTCGCAGTAACAGTGGCATCGTCCGTACGTGGGAGAGAAAGCTAATCGCACATCGAACATGCGATCAGATATATTATCAGGCAAGAAATCTCGCAAGTAAGCAACATGTAAATGTTTATCTCGACAGTCACGCGCAAATGCTGCTAGATGCATTTACATCTGCTTCGCTTTGAATCTTCAACATCCAGAATAATAGCAACTGTTCTGCGAGACGTCGAGTTAATACAATTCACTTGTCTCCCTAGAATGAATGTGATTTTCTTTATTTTCTTTACTAACGCAGACCGCTCGATTGCTTCACGATCAAGCATAATTCATTATTCTGGATCGTCCTTAATGCGTTGTAGCCTAGGCTGCGTCTGTTCTAGGTCTGTCTTAACTTGAAAGCAATTCGACATGTAGCGTACAGTACAGCTTTTGTGAGATTATGTATTTCGTTCCATTTTTATATATTGTAACAATTATGTGCGTTAACTGCACAGCTTTGGAGATTAAAGAGACAGACAAGCACAAACACACAGTAGCGCGTCATAAGTGTACCGGGTGTTTCTGCAGATTAAAGTCATCAGTCGAGTCCTCTAGAGTCGCTCTGAGATATATGCACAGTTTCCTTGAGATATGAGCTCTAGCTTTTTTTTAATTATTGCGATAGGTACTAACGTCTAGGAAAAATTGATCGATAAACACCCGGTAATATTGATATGGGCTAATACTATTAGGGGCATTAGGCACGAGGCTGGGAGGATAGCTAAAGCCCACACAAAGCAATCGAAGAATAGTTTAGGCCGTCTCCAGAAGAGCCAGTGCATCTATTGCGTTTATTAAATCGTAGTTTTTGAAATGTCAATCCTGTTCAACAGGCTAGAGCTACCTCGTTGCAGAGCTGCGTTATGGTTATCCGTATAATGCGCGACCTGTGCAATCGTGTGCCAACATGGGGTCCGTTGAATCCTTGGGTTAGTATACACACACACACACATATATATCATCTCTCGTTATGTAACCTTATGTTCTTATGATTTCTCGATCCTTGATAACTTATTTTTTTATATATAGGCATTGGAATTATTGACTGAGAAGGTAATTAGCACCGCTGGAGGTCCTCTTAGTCCTGGTGAAGCTTTGAGAAGACTTCTGGAATGCGTAGCTGGAGGCATATTGCTACCGGGTAGTCCAGGTAATTTTCTAAAATTTATTTTGTCGCGTATTATCAATTTTCTATTTTGAAATGATGAAAAAAGATGACGAGACTGAGTGTATTGTAGAGATTGATTTTTGATTTCGGGTACAAGTCTTTTGTTCTCGTGTATCATAATCATACACTCCGCGATACGCGCAGATGATATGGCAATCTGATCAAACTTGTATTATTGATCCAAAGATAATACGTGAATGAATCACTGTTGATTCATAAATGTCTCTTCGGTTTAGGATTATCCGATCCATGCGAGAAGGAGCCAGTTGACGCGATAGGAAACATGACATCTCAGCAGAGAGAAGATATTACCGCATCCGCGCAGCACGCGTTGCGATTAGTGGCGTTCCGCCAGATTCACAAAGTCCTAGGTATGGAGCAACTGCCGCCGCCGAAATTCAAGGGACGATTCGCCCGAAAACGAAGACGCGACAACAGCAACGGAGAGGGCACGGACAGCGAGGCTTCGAAGAAGGACAAAAAGGCGGAGGAGATCAAAATGGAGACAGACTCCAAGTAGAAGATCTACCAAAAGATTCGTACCGCAATATACGAATTACCTATTAACTTATCTAGCATAAGGAAGCAGAGTTTTTTTCTCGCCGTGTCAGTCGCTTGTTTAGGAGGAGAGATATCTTCGGATAAGGACAAAGCTACGAGACTAGGCTGATGCTTGTCATGATTTTTAGGAATACACATAATCTGGGAACGATAAAACGAGATTCTAATAAGAGATGAGACATATTTGTCGAACTAAAATAGCGGGCATTCTTTGTCTGTACGTCTCTATCGCGAATTTATTTCAATAATCGTTTTTTTCCCACGATGTATTCAACATCATGTAATAAGTGTGTCACAAAAGGAAGATAATGCTATGTTAGGCAACGCTTCGATTGACTTGGCTAATTTTCTCAGACAAATGTGATGCGATTAGTTCTTGATATTAGATTTGTATCGGCAAAACTTCGACGGATTCGTTCACTAAATCTGTGAATTCAGATTCATCTCGATTATGATGGATATATGATCAGGAGGAAACTAAATAAACAAGTG
This sequence comes from Tetramorium bicarinatum, assembly GCA_928718305.1. Lineage (NCBI taxonomy): Eukaryota > Metazoa > Arthropoda > Insecta > Hymenoptera > Formicidae > Tetramorium > Tetramorium bicarinatum. Next base: position 19,845,111 of record OV788329.1, on the reverse strand, counting down.
GTAGAATACGATGATGGACATTTATGAGTTTGAAGTTAAGGGTAGGCAATAGATTGTATTGAGATTTCGTGTGTATGTTGTGTGTGTAGTCAGTACGTGTAGGAAATACTATATCCTTTCTCTCTTTCTCACTTTCTGCACAAAGTGACAAACATTTATGATGTATGCTATTGTCACGTATGTGACTCACGCAGAAAATAGCGACGAAGATATTTATAACTCGACGATTTGAATGCTTGATGATACCCGACGCGGAGCAAGTGCACGTGTTAACGTTTTTGTTTTTTTTTTTTTTAAATACGATACTATAAAATAGTTACATTTGCAGAATTTCAAGCGATCGACCTCAGTCGAGTTAAAACTTCAACTTTTAGACACTGTCCACTCCATTTAAGTAAATTTCTTCTGACTTGTGTAGATTTTATGTTCTATATTTTTGAATGATCATTGAATAAAACGAACATGTGTACGGCGCAACACTGTGAACTTACTGATACTTCTGCATATTCAAGAATATGCTAGTTTCCTTGATATTACTCCTTTCCTCTCCAACTCTGATGTTTTATTTACGAAAAACTCCAGTAATGAATAACTTGAATTTTTTACGATAAAAATCATACTCATGGTTTCTCATTTTTTGAATGAAGTATCTTTAAGTGTACATATTTTGTTTTCTGCTGATTGCGCGCGTTATAATTTTATTAAATATTTATTTCTTAATTACAAGGAAAATTGCTTAAGATGCATATTTTTTTTATTCTGAAAACAAATCGAAAGAAATTTTTTCTAAAGATAATGACGTTATACGTGATCGATTAACACGATACCTTGTTTCCTAGCGTGATATTGCGTCAGTTTGTGAATTATCATTGGAACTGCGACGTTGCGCTTATGACTCGGCAATTCCGCGAATATAATTTTGCGACCTCGTGACCAACACGTCAGATTTATAAAATGAAAACCGAAAATACTCTCTTGTCCCGATAAACAGCACAAACGTTCAATGAACATCCCGGTATCCGTCGAAACTATTTCCGAGTATCATCGTCAAAGGAATAATTTATCGTGTTCATGTACAAACTACCTTCCTACTCAAGGACTTATTTTTTTTTTTTATACGATCAGCTTTATATAATTAAAGATTTACATCATTTCGCGTGATTAAATTTCCGCAGAAGAGAAAGGATATCATTAGGTATAAACATGAGAATCGTTTTCGAAAGCTGACTCAAGCAGGAAAATATAACGGTTTTAGTTTCTGATAAATGAGGACAAATGTACATACAGAGCGTCGCAAAATTAATCGCTTAGTTTTCTTTGTGAATTGATTTAAGTTAAAATGTAAATTGTAAAAAACTACTTAACAAATTTGATTTTTTAAAGATTATTAGAAATATAATTGACAATCGGTTGCTTTAAATGCGACACATTCTTGCTCAATCTTGGACATTTTCTTATACGTTCAATTCAGGAAGCAATTCGCACTTTTCTCGTATGATCTTTGAAATCTTAAATTAATAATCGATCTTTAAATTATATTGTATAGTTAAAATCTTCCAAAATTATCGACAAAATTTGCGTGTTAACAATTTATTAATTCGTTAATAATAAAATTATTATTTCTGAAATACACCAATGCGCAATTATAATCCATTCTCGAGATGTACATACATCCATTTTGAACATACGGATTTTTTCGTATTTTGTAAAGTCACTCGAAGTAAGGGCGATTGATTTTGTAACAATCTGTATGCACGCATATACAGCAGACTTACGTAGTAGAACGTTCTGGAGCGTTCTTTGTTGCCAAGTCAATACGGTGATCCGCAAATTACGCGTCATCCCGACCAATGACGTGTGCGACCTACGAGCCAATCGGCGCCGTCGTCGATGCTGCTCAGCCAATCCGACGCGCGGCGAGTCATGCGTCATGCGATGGTATAAAAGAGAGACGCGCATCGCCCGTGGCTCATAATTCCGTGAGTTCTAGCAAGAGAAAGTGTTTGTTCTTACAACAGTTTTCTTCAAGTCGTCTACGTCAGATACAGCGAGAAGCTATCAAACAAAAGGTAAGCACGTTATATTCACTCTCATGTCTATCTCTATCGATGCAGATTTAACTTCGGTTTAATTTGCTTTCTATCTTTTTGAGTCCTTCAAATCAGAAAAAGATGAAAAGTAAATTAAATCGAGATTAAAGTTAATCTACATTGATAGAAATGCACATCAATCGGGAATTTATTCTCGCGCGAACAAGGCGTCAATAATAATGATAATAATTGTGAAATTGCTCGACGAACGCGCAGTATCGATCGTCGTTTCGCGTCTGTTGCTAGGCGGAAAAGATTGCGAGTTGTTTCGATTGGCGTGTCTTATTGGGTTCGTATATACCGAGATTTGGTCAAAAAAATCGAATTTGTTCTGCATCGGCGCGAGACGAAATGTAAAAAACGCGCAGAGAACCGTGAGAATTTCTATTCCAGAATTTTCTATTGTGCGTTTCCTCCGAGTCGCAACATGGCGTCGAACGCTCATTAACAGGCAACATGAGGGCAGTTAAAATGGCCGTCTTCGATTTCACTGCGTCATGTAAGCAGCTTTCAGCTGCTGGCAGGCATATCTCTCCGTTTTGTGTTTACTAGTATGATTTTATATACGGTTCTTTGTTTCCATAAATAAACAATTCGTGCCCTCTTTGTCTGCACGTATTTATAAATTGACTTTGTCCGTGTCCTCATTTCGATCCTTCGTAAATTGTTAGAATCGTTAGACTGATTAAAAAATTTATTTTCTTGTATATTCAATAGACTATACAATCTACTATCAATAGACTATGTAACTTGAAATTTTTTTTCCAGAGCACCATGCAGATTTTCGTGAAGACGTTAACCGGAAAGACGATAACTCTCGAAGTCGAGGCCTCCGACACGATCGAGAACGTGAAGGCGAAGATTCAGGATAAGGAAGGCATCCCACCTGACCAGCAGCGTTTGATCTTCGCTGGAAAGCAGCTCGAAGACGGACGCACCTTGTCCGATTATAATATCCAAAAGGAATCCACTCTCCACTTGGTTCTCAGATTGCGCGGTGGAATGCAGATCTTCGTCAAAACTTTGACAGGAAAGACGATCACTTTGGAGGTAGAGGCCTCTGACACGATCGAGAATGTGAAGGCGAAGATTCAGGACAAGGAGGGAATCCCGCCCGACCAGCAGCGTTTGATCTTCGCTGGAAAGCAGCTTGAGGATGGACGCACCTTGTCCGACTACAATATCCAGAAAGAATCCACTCTCCACTTGGTTCTCAGACTGCGCGGTGGAATGCAAATCTTTGTCAAAACTTTGACAGGAAAGACGATCACTTTGGAGGTAGAGGCCTCTGATACGATCGAGAATGTGAAGGCGAAGATTCAGGACAAGGAGGGAATCCCGCCCGACCAGCAGCGTTTGATCTTCGCTGGAAAGCAGCTTGAGGATGGACGCACCTTGTCCGACTACAATATCCAGAAAGAATCCACTCTCCACTTGGTTCTCAGACTGCGCGGTGGAATGCAAATCTTTGTCAAAACTTTGACAGGAAAGACGATCACTTTGGAGGTAGAGGCCTCTGATACGATCGAGAATGTGAAGGCGAAGATTCAGGACAAGGAGGGAATCCCGCCCGACCAGCAGCGTTTGATCTTCGCTGGAAAGCAGCTTGAGGATGGACGCACCTTGTCCGACTACAATATCCAGAAAGAATCCACTCTCCACTTGGTTCTCAGACTGCGCGGTGGAATGCAAATCTTTGTCAAAACTTTGACAGGAAAGACCATCACTTTGGAGGTAGAGGCCTCTGACACGATCGAGAACGTCAAAGCGAAAATCCAAGACAAAGAGGGCATCCCGCCTGACCAGCAGCGTTTGATCTTTGCTGGAAAGCAACTCGAAGACGGTCGTACTCTTTCAGATTATAATATTCAGAAGGAATCGACCTTGCACTTGGTTCTTCGTCTACGTGGTGGAATGCAGATTTTCGTCAAAACACTTACCGGTAAAACAATCACTCTGGAAGTCGAAGCGTCAGACACAATCGAAAATGTCAAAGCGAAAATTCAAGACAAAGAAGGCATCCCACCTGACCAGCAGCGTTTGATCTTCGCTGGAAAGCAATTGGAAGACGGTCGTACTCTCTCAGATTATAATATTCAGAAGGAATCGACCTTGCACTTGGTTCTTCGTCTACGTGGTGGTATGCAGATCTTCGTCAAAACACTTACCGGTAAAACAATCACTCTGGAAGTCGAAGCGTCAGACACGATCGAAAACGTTAAAGCCAAAATTCAAGACAAAGAAGGAATCCCTCCGGATCAGCAGCGATTGATCTTCGCCGGAAAACAGCTTGAAGACGGACGCACACTTTCTGATTACAATATTCAGAAAGAATCCACACTGCATTTGGTTTTAAGACTTCGCGGAGGTATGCAGATTTTCGTTAAAACCTTAACGGGAAAAACCATCACATTGGAGGTCGAAGCATCAGACACGATCGAAAACGTTAAAGCCAAAATTCAAGACAAAGAAGGAATCCCTCCGGATCAGCAGCGATTGATCTTCGCCGGAAAACAGCTCGAGGATGGACGCACACTTTCTGATTACAACATTCAGAAAGAATCCACACTACATTTGGTTTTGAGGCTTCGCGGTGGTATGCAAATTTTCGTCAAAACCTTGACGGGAAAGACCATCACGTTGGAAGTCGAGGCTTCCGACACAATCGAGAATGTCAAGGCCAAGATTCAGGACAAGGAAGGAATCCCCCCAGATCAGCAGAGGTTGATCTTCGCCGGAAAACAGCTCGAGGACGGTCGCACACTTTCTGATTACAACATTCAGAAGGAATCAACTTTGCATTTGGTTCTCCGTCTGCGTGGTGGTATGCAGATCTTCGTCAAAACCTTGACGGGAAAGACCATCACATTGGAAGTTGAGGCATCGGACACAATCGAGAATGTGAAGGCTAAGATTCAAGACAAAGAGGGCATTCCTCCCGATCAGCAGCGTTTAATTTTCGCCGGAAAACAGCTCGAGGACGGCCGCACGCTTTCAGATTATAATATTCAGAAGGAATCCACTCTGCATTTAGTTCTGAGGCTTCGCGGCGGTATGCAGATATTTGTCAAGACTCTCACCGGTAAAACAATCACATTGGAAGTCGAAGCGTCGGACACGATCGAAAACGTGAAAGCTAAAATTCAAGACAAAGAGGGCATTCCACCCGATCAACAAAGACTGATTTTCGCGGGCAAGCAACTCGAGGATGGACGGACTTTGTCCGACTATAATATTCAGAAGGAATCTACCCTTCACCTTGTACTTCGACTTAGGGGTGGAGATGTCTAATTCCATATTGTGATTTCGATGTAATATTGTATTAAATTATATAATTTTATTATAAATTCTACACGAGTATTTAATTTAGTTAAATCGCACATGAAAATTTTGCGTTCGAAGTCTTGACGAATAAAGGAATTAATTTTGCATACTATAACAATGTCTCATCTTTAACAACCTTAAAGCTTATCCTTTAATCTCCTTGAATAAAAAAATTACAAGTATCCCAATTATCTAAAATGTGTTAAATTTGTTTAAATTAAATCTTATATCAATGTTTAATGATATCTAATGTATATATTTCCATTAATTTTCTTTCTTTTACATAAGTTTCGTATGTTTTTTAATACCTTCAATAAAATAGTATGTATGAATAGACTTATTATTTAAGATAGCAGTATAATATTATCCTGCTTTTATCATGATAAATGATTATTCTAAAATCAAATTTATAAATATAGGCAACTTTCCATTAAAAATAAAATAAAAATTGTTTAAATTATAAATATCACTTGAAGGTATATTGTTTGTAATAGCAGACTTGATCGAAACTCCTATATTACTAGCTGATGGCGCCACTAGGTCTTTTCTTGACTGTTTTCTTCTAACTCGCAGGGATGACTGATCCACACAGTCATTTGGGCTTACAAACATAGATCCAAGTTCAATACATTGCGGACAGTCACACACATACGTGTTATACACATTTTTATTAGTGATAGTATAATAAATATTTGAGGAAAAATAAAACCAGAATAAGAAACTTAATTTGAGTATATTACCCAGGTAGAACAAGAAATCACAAAGGTGTAAAAATGACTTCAAAATGTCATTATTATGTAATTTAACGGTATTTTAATGTTATTTTAATGTCAATATGTTACTATAATTTTTGTTCTACCTGGGTTACCGACAGGCAAGTTAGGCTATTATAAGAAAAGGCTAGTACCTATCGCCTTTTCTTATAATAAAATTAAAAAAAAGTGTTTTCTTCTATTAATATAAAATATAGTATTTTTAAATTCACCTAATAAAAGATTTTGGAAATTAGAAAGCTATAACTTTACACAAGCAACGATCATTAACTTTTTTAAACTTGATTTTCTATATTTTTAGTAGATATATTTGATATCGAAATATAATATATGGTAAATTGTCCTATCGCAAATTTTTATTGTATCTTTTTTCAGAAGATGTTAATAAATTTTACTTTTATATAATATATATTTTTACTTTTAATAGAAAAAAGTTTTTTTGAAAAAAACAATGATTTCTTTGTCATAAAATTATTTAATAATTTTACGACATAAAACTGTTTGTAAAAGAATTAACAGTTTAATTTTTAATAAATATTTATTTATAGCAGGAAAATTTTTATTCATAAAGAGAGAGGATAAATAATTTTTTTTGTATTGATTATGTATCATTCGATCATACTGTGATATAAAAAGCCAGTTGTGGAAGAGAATTTTATTAATATCATTTTTACAAATAGGTTAAAGGGGAAGAGAGGATACATTTAGAAATACATTTAGAAGTACAGTTTTGCTTATAACAAAAGGAATATGTGCACAAACATATTCTTTTTATTATAAGCAAAACTGTACTTCTAAATGTAGGAAAACTATTTTTCTTTTACATAAATTACATAAAACCATTCAATAATATTATAATATAAAACGTTTTTATTGAAGAAAAACTGAACAATTTAATCTTTATATTTTTACTTATAATACAAGAAATCGTTTCATAGATAAAAAAAAACTGTGATTTTAATTGCATAAAAATCATTTGATAATATAACGTGATACAAAAGACCGTTCTCGCCAATAAAAGATGAGAATAAAAGTATTACGTTTCAAAAGATCCGAAGGTCCGTCGTTAACGCTATAAATCTCTTATCTTATTTCCGATGGGAGAAATAAAAGCACTCTTCGTTGTAATTGTTAGCGGTACCGTTGTTGTGCGTTGCAAAATTATTTGCGCCGCGCAACGTGTTCGGATGCAGCGAGTGAATTAAAATTTTCGCACGCGAGCGAGATGTGAAAGTATTTTTTTCATCGCGGAATTCAATAACCGTCGGCGAAAAACATGTAATTTTACCGATAACATATTTTTCTATCGCTTCCATCCTAGTCAGTATTAAAAAAAATAGTGAAAACTATCGCTCGCGAAAAATCACAAGTTGAAAGACAACTAAAAGCTATATTATTTTTTTGTTTACTTGCTTCGCACTCATTATTTTGTGTCAATGTTCAAATTATTCGTGTATGTGTATGTACATACGTGATCGGAGCTAAAAAAAATTATATTTCTATCAATATAGTAGATCCTTTTTTTTAATCTCAGTTTAACACACTTTCATCTTTTTTTTTATTTATTAGATATTAATGTAAAACAATTTAAACGCGATGACAATGTACAATGATTTTAATTAAATTAACATAAGAATCGACGTAAAATGTAATATACATATAACAATTTATTAGATTAAATTAAATAACTTAGTTTTTAGACTAAACTTTGCTGTAAAAATATTAGAATCGTGTCAATGCTCTTCGCGGAGTTGTATCTTTTGTCATTTAAGAAATAAGACTTTCGACTATCCTTTTCACGTTGACTGGCTCAATTACAATTTCCCGGATCTACGAAACTCCAAGAGGATACTCTTCACGGAATATTGCACTTCCCAATTTCCTCTCCTAATAAAGCTCCAGCGAATCAAGCCCGACGGGCTCGTTCCACCGATGATTTCATTTTCGCTTTGACGATTATCCCGCTTTCGGTGGCGACACGCGACACATACATGCTCCTCCGTTCACGCGTGTGCGCCGCGCGTGTGTATTTACGTGTACGGCTAATGATGGAAGAAAACGTTATCCACACAGGGAGGCGGGCGAGCCGCACGCCGTGTACCATAGCCAGTAACGCCTTGTACCTTAGGTAGGGCTGAGAGAACTCCAAGAGAGAACCGCGGACTCGCGCCTTCAGTCTAACTCGGTCCTCGAACTGGTCTCGTGTGCGTGGTGTGGCAGCGTGACGGGCGTCAGTCATCGCAGCATCCGCGTGGTACCCACCGCGTTGCGCCGCGAGATAAGCCTCCCCCGACCCCCGTCGGCCACAACGCTGGTACAGATCGCGCTCCGCGTCATTTCGTAAAAGCGAGTACAGTCGAGCTTCATTCTGTCAGCTTCATGAAAAACCGCGGCGGAGACAAAAAAGCTAAATTCTTATCGGCTCGAAGTAACTTTGTAGGAGAATGCAAAAATATGTAAATTTCACACACTGAATCTCAGGCGGTTCTCTTGCTCACTTCGAGGAGCTAGACTTTGGAAACACGCATGTTTCGCGGACGTTCAACTCTATTTCACCGTTACGCCGCTATAAAAAGAAACGTTCAAATTTACGCCGTCGAAATAATCGCGTAGAAAAACATCTGCGTTTCGCACATTTTACTTTTTTTGTCCGATGAGATTTGTATCGGTTATCTAATGACTCGTACGAAATCAATAGGGAGACAGGGCAAACAGTAATCCAAAGATTGGAAAAGGACCGAAAAGGGATCCGGCTTCTTTTCCTCCTTGGCCGTCAACTCCGGCTGATAAGGCATGAAACGGCGGGAAGGCTGACGGGATCCTTGATACAGGATTGAAGCGAGCTGGTGTTGCGCGAGACAACGGATCCATCAGCGAAGATGAGCGGCTTGGCGGTTTGTTTGATACTACTCTCGACAGTGGCGGGTAAGTTGCGAGATAGATCAGAAATGCCTATTAACTGGAGATGGGAAAACCTTTAACACCTCGAGTTCTAATCGCGCGCTGCAGCATCGTGAAGATTATCGCCGGTCCGCTACATCCGGAGAAAGTGTTATATGCGCGAGTCGAGTCTAGGATATCGGGAAAATGTCGATTGAAACGCGAGTCGAGGATTTAATCATGCAAAAAGACGTCAACGTTGACTTTTATATCCGATAAAGATCGATTTCTTAAGTTTTATACATCCGAAGAGAACAGACTCACGTCCGCGCAAAGAGATGAATTTTTTTTAATCGACAGTTTCGAAGAAGCATATTCGCTTCGCTTCTGAATATATAAATTGTATTAATAATTGAAAACAGTGTTCTTTCGTCATTGAGAAAGCTCGCTCGAGGAAATTCAAGATATTGAAGATGATTTTATCTCGCGTTCGCATCGTAGCCGTCATATCGCTAAAACTTGTTTATTAATTCGTTATAATTTGAAAATCTTTTGTCGCGAGAACTTTCTGAACGTTACAAATATACAAACACGATACAGGTGATACAGCACGTATGTTGATCGGGTAAAAGGTCCACTGAGAGAAAAATATAGTTACTTTTGACCCAAACCTTAATTTTATAATATTTCTAACACGAAATATGATTAACTTAACTATATGCATCATTATGTTAATCATCGTTAAAAATATTATAAAATTATGGTTGGGCCAAAAGTAATTATATTTTTCTCTCAGCGTTGAAAAGACGAAAATTATAACAGAGAGAAATCAGTTGCTCGTTTAAATAATTACGAAAATACTTTTGGAAAGAACATTGTCCTCGAAAGATAAGATTTTCGTACAGCTGGATCGAAGAAACGGGAGATCTACGCGAACGGACGTGTACATTCTGCGAAAGAAATTGTATAATACTTAGCCGAGTGTAAAATGAAATTGAGCTCCTTCAATTTTAAGATCCGTCTATCTATCTTCCGTGTATTCAAGTATAATCTCTCATCTTACGTCCCGAATCACTAAAGCATAAAGCTAAATTTTCGCAGCTGCTGCTCGTTGTTATTTGATCATTATCAATTACGGTTGACCAAATAGTAAAATGGATCCAATTCCCAATTTCCGATTAAGCACCATCAGCAGATCTATCAAAATGATTATACAAATACATGTATAACACATATAAACACACACACATTTATATATACATATATAAAACGACCAAATTTGATACAAAACGACTTTGTGTCTAAAATGAAAAAAATTTTATTGATAAAAAAAACAAATAGCTCTTTAGATAATTGTCAAATGTGTAATTAAGGATATAGCGAATTTTATCACTGTAAAATCTGTATTTTAACATGTTTCTCTGTCTTTTCTCTCTTTCTGCCTTTCTCTTGACTTTTTTAATTAAAAACGTTTAAAAATTTTATATAAACGTAAAAATGTACAAGAGTATTAATAAGTCATATTATTGGACTTTGCTCGCGAATATATACATGGAGACCTTTTACCGACGAAGGACCCGTGTAGAAATTAAACTCTAGAAATAGAAACAAAAACGGTCCAGGAATCGTTAAATACGCTCCTGCGTCGTGTTCAACTCGCATTCATAAATTTGCTGTTCTTTTTCTTGCCGCATATTGTCTGATTGTAATATACAGCGTCGACCTTACCGCAGCCGATTCCCATACGCGAGGCAACGAATATAAACCACACGAGCCCGCGATGTCCTACAACGCCGGCCTTCGTCCATTAATTTTTCGGTCAGTTCAATGCCCGTTGTAATAAAAGTACCGATATTTTCTTTCCTTATTTTCATCTTTAATATCTTCAACAAAAGTGCCACGAATTAGAATTCGGCCGAGTTAAAACTGACCTGAAGTTAAGCATGTATCGGAGGTACAATCTTAGATAAAAGTGCATGAAATTTGAAATACTTGAATATCTATGCCTTACGCATTATAGTAAATCTAGATGTAAGGAACTCGAACTATAATTGGAGTCTTATTTTTACTCCTAGAAAGGTATTTTTCATATTACAAATGGTTTTTCCAACATTCTTTGTGACACTGATAGCACATTTTTGTCAGTTTATAATTTATTTTTTTAAAACGATGTAGTGAAGATAATTGAAACTTGGTAGGTAGTTTCATCTATCCATATACTAGATGTACAAAAAAAATTGAAAACATTGGAACCATTTCTCCAATATTTTTATTCTTCAAGGCCGTCTCTTTCCACAAGAATACGTGTGAAATCAGTAAAAATTAAAATCGTTATTACTCAGCAACTGTTTAGTGGATTTCGTTTAAAGTTTTTTTGCAGCACAACAAGAAGGCTAAAAGAACAATCTCACAAATTTTTATCGACTTGGTACTATTTCGAAGATAGCTCCGATACATCCTTAAAACATAAAATTATGACTTTAAACGTCATCTTGCACGTTTGACGTTTAATTATCGAAAATCGACACGCCCTTCTTGCGGTGTCTTCCCGCATAAGCTGCAAAGTTGCCGGGAGTTGTCCAAAGTGACCGAGGGACTCGACGGGCTTTTTGTCCGCTGCGTTATTGTCGAGAGAACGGCAAAGATGCAGCAGCGGGGCTCTTTGAGTATGACGGCGTTTTTGCGATCGCGTCTCCGTGCAGAGACGCAGCTGCGAGCCAGAAGTCGCGAGGTCCACGGAGGACATAATTCGATTTCTTTCGACGCCGAGATATCGCCGTCGAGACGCCGGGTCCTTCCTCGCGTTTCGTCTCCCTCGTCGCGTCGCGGCGCGGCGTGCCACGCCGCGCTCTCGCGTTTGCGTGCTTTCTTTTGTGTTTTCTCGCCGTTCTGGTGGTTCGACCCGGTCTAAATATAGAGGCGTCGCAAGGGTCTGTCCCGCGGCCGACGGGTCAGAAGTAACTTGTCGTCTATTAGCGGACGAGGGTCGAGAGCGGACGCCGAGCGTCGTGTAGGAGAGCTCGTGAGAAGCGCGGAGGCTCAACTTGGTGCCACGACTCCGGATGGAATTGGGCCGCGGAGAGGATTTATTAAATTTTCACGCACGGCTTTTCCGGGTTACCCATTCCTCGCCGCGGCGAGTGCGAAGCGAGCGGCCCAGCGAGCAGACCGAAATAGGATTCGTTATTTCGGAAACCGATCGAGAGATGGATCGCGAACTTTCGGGAGAAGCGGGACTTAATTCCCTCGTCTCGTTGCAGCGAAGCGGGAAACAATCGGTACCTCGGCGTTACAGTTGAGGAGAGAATTAGCTTTTAATTCGTCAAAGAACCGGTTATTACCGCGCGATACTATCGCTTTTCCGCGTTCTTTGTCATTACGGTATCGCCAATTGTTCCGCCATTTTTCCTTCAATTACGCCGCGACCCTCAACCCCCGATCTTGGCAAGCCGCAGGCATTGCCCTCCGGTTTCTTTTGTCAAGTTCGAAAATGATGGTACGGATTAAAGTGAGAGGAAAATATATGCGATAGATTCCCGCCGATCGTGACGATCGACGTTTACCCGCACCGTCGTTTCGCCCCGGAATCACCATCGGCATTTCTGTCGTTTCAAGTGGGTTCGCTTTCTCACGGTACATTGATTCCTTCCATGGACCGGCTGCTGCGGGCGAACTCCATTCCCCAAATTCCGCTTCGCTGTTCCCCTACTGTCATAGCAGTTTCTCTCCCGCTCGACATCGACTGCAGGCGAGCGAGCGGCGCGCGCTTGCAACCTCGGAGCGCCGTTTGCCGTCCTTAAGGAGAGAAAGACTCCACGTTGAGAGACTCCACGTGCTTCTCGTCTGTCGTTTTCCTTAAGCGCCTCTTCACTTTGCGATTATCGGGCCGCGAAGATCGCAGGCGGAAGGAGATTCTCCCGCGCGACACGCGACGGAAGAAATGTAAGAGCATCGAGTTTACCGGATCGCTCGCGAGACGAGCAACGAGCAACCCCAGGGGGGGTTGGAGATTCCATTTAAAAATTCGACGCTTTTTGCGACAGTTTCATCTTTAGAGTGTATCTTTTTGTTGAATCTCTTCTGTAAAAAAAAAAGCGACGGTAACACATTAAGATAATAACGACGCTCTCTTTTCGTGACAACACATTAAACTCCCGGAGAGACTCGCGTCGAAAAATACAATTCTATGCTTGTATTACGGAACGCTAAATTATGGGAAAAAAGGTGGAAATATAATTACCGCAAAAATATCTCTGCGAAATGATCGTATCAATAGTTTAAGCTCCAATAAAAATTAAATTGAATTAGGATTCTCGAAAATTAGAAAAAATAACAAACTACACGGAGAGGATTTTTTTCTAAAAATTTAGCTTAAAAATCATGGTAATCGTGGGATAACTAATATTTCGAAGATAAATTCTCTCTGATTTATTCATATTTATCACAATAAAATAGAAAATCTGTTTGATTAATATTACAATCTGCTTGGTAATTTTTATTATATGTAGTTTATAAAATTTCTGTTATATATTTGACAAATTCCTATTATTTTCGGTAATATTTAGTAGGTTTTTTACTTTTATTTAGTTGTCTAGTTATCCCACTCTTATCGCCAAACATGTTAAAATTTGCAGTGAATTTTACGGTAAAATATAACGAAAAATTCTCTCCGTGTACAGAGAAATACATTGAGAGTCAACGAGGATCTTGGTATTAAAATATATTTCAACAAAGTTCACAATTAAATTCGAATTGTTTACCAAGTTTTCCCTTCTTCGTGTTTCGTTATTCTTTTCAAGATTCAATCGATTTGTAATAATCGCTTGACCGCAGGGAGAGTCGCGAAAGACTCCCCCGGCGAGATAACTTCGCGGAGACGTCTCTTCCGCCTTTCAGCCTAGTTCTTTATTAACACTTATAGAAGTAGCTTATGGGCGTGATTAATCGATGATTATTTTCAATCGCGATCTCCCTTGTGTTTTTACACCGCGCCGCGTCGGCACGCCCGTTAACCTGTTATTTTTCGCCCCGAATCGGGTTACGAGTCACTGGAACACGCGCACACCATCCGGGGAATGCTTGCGGCGCGCGATCGAATGGATAAAACGTGCCCCGCAGTAACGGTAGGGCCGGGCAGTGGCGGGAGCAATTTGCGCATACCCGAATACCCCGCAAATTGATCCAGCCGGGATTTTTATTCGAATTTTCCTCGACTCTGGCCCTATTTTTGCGCACAATTCCACGTCCATTACGTATGCTAATGAGTTTTGCAACTCGGGCGTGTGCACGCCCGTTCGGGCGCGCGTGCACGCCCTGTTTGCTTTGGCGGAAACGTACGGGCGATAAATCACGCTGAAACTCGCGGGTAATTGCACGCGTGTCCGCGGTACGTCGGTAAGTATCCCTCTCGAAATTCGATCTCTCGTTTTGTCTACGATTAGATCCGGCCTCGCGGCGAGGCGGACGGCCGCCGATCGCCGTGCGCCCGGTGCGACACCATAGACTCTTAAGGAGACCACCGTCTTTCACGCGCGACGAAGAGACGTCCTCGTCGGCTAGTTACAAGCTCCGTTTTTAGCAACTTTTTAATCCACCGCCAAAAATAGGACTCTAAAGAGGGATTCTCGGATTATTGAAATTAAAATTAATGTGAAGATAAAAAGGGACAATGAGAATCAACGCGGATGTTAGTACGTATATCTTGAATTCTATATTTAAATGTTACATTCGTATACAATTTAACATGAAAACACGAAATTTTTTAAATCTCTTATTAATTCCTTATGTCCGCATGGCAGATACGTATCTATTTAAAAATTGTATAACTTTGTTTAGGAATAATGTATTGAAATGATGCATGTTTCGTTTTAATGTCAAATTTTGAGCTGTATGAAAAAAAATACTCTATCCTCTTGAAAACTCATCTTCATTTCTGTGAAAATCGTAAAAAATCACATGTAAAATGCAAAAATGGAAAATGCACGAAACATGCACTGAAAATTGATGGAGAATTTTTTCATTTATATATACTAAATAAAGTTTTTCTTATAGTAATATTTTATGAGTTTTAATCAGCATTATTTTCAATGAAAGTAATTATAAAAGGTTATTTCTAAGTAAACTCATACAAAAATAAAATTAGATAAACATTACATAAACAGTAGATGAACATTTGAAAGGTTTTTAAGAATAATTATTTTTTTAAACGTACTATTAAAATTATAAAATTAAAAATCGCAGATTCAACGTAGCGAGTATGAGAGACGTAAAAAAAATAACTATCTCTTTTGACGTATCTGTTTTTCAGAGAGATTTATAAAATTGCTAATTTTGAAAATCACATGCGATTTAAAAAATTTGCAAAATAGAAGATATGAGGGCTTGAAAGGCACATAGTTTTTATCCTTTGCAATTTGAGATAGAGCAATGAAATACTAATAATTTTCCCTATTTGAATCCAAGATTCCTAATTGCCATTGATATCACTTCCATTTGAATTCTTGCTCGTGCTCGCTAATTAAATCCGCATTTCTGATCAACCGACGATTTTATGACTTTGCGATTGAACAAGCCAATGCGGTAATGCATGTATGTGCAAGTACATGCGCGAGTACGGCGAGATGCATTTCCATATGCATGCACCTACAACCCGGATGGATGCGTGCACTTTCGGTATCCCGACGTACATGCGTATTTCATTTTCACCGAAGCCCTTTTACATTGTTACCCGAACACAAATACCGAACACGAAAATGCTTTAGGCCACTATTGTTCACAGGCAGAGAGAGTCACCAATTTATATCAGAAATTCGAACCTATCCGCCACCGCCGCCGCCGCCGCCGGATGATAATAGCCCGAACGCCTTACGTTATTTATGGCTGTAACGGACACGTGAAACGGTATTAATTAATTTCCGCGCTCGGCGACATAGCTCCGCTAAATTTATCGCGTATAGTAAAATTCGCGAGTTCATCCTCGATGCGCAGTTTCCATATTTCGCAGAAAGTTTTCGCACGATTTTCTGAGGATTCGCGCTTGTGTGATCCGTCGCGCGCAATAAAACGTTTTTAACAATGCCGAGGGAGAGAGTATTTATTGCCGTCAACAATGGTTTGTTGTTCAATAAAGTTTTATGCGAATGCGCACATCCAGGAGAGATTTTATCCCGCAATATTTCATTTGTTATTTATTTTTCGACATTTTACATATCTACATGAAATGCAATTCGATAATTAAATCATGGAAATGTATTTTGATCCTCTCTATTCCCTCTCCCCTTCCAAAACTCTTTAGAAATTTAATATATATGTATGCGCGAAAGAGGTGGTTACCGTTACAAATGTATCAAAAATGTGACAACATCGTTGTAAATAATGTCGACAGCGATAGATTACATATCGCAGTGCGCGTGCATCGTAGCGTGTCGAAGATCGAAATTAACCATGAAATTGCGTCGACTTCGAAGTCACAATCACTGCAGGATTTTTTTTTAAATCGCCGATTACTCCGGGCGATTATTAATCGGATCTCCGATCCGGAACTCTTTCACGTCGCAGATCTGAGCAGCGTTTATTTTCATTTGCGTCTTTCATCGTGGTGTTTCATTAAACGTAATATATAACGAGAGACCTCGAGCCGACTTCCTCTTGCCGTGGCCGACTATCGCGTGTTTCGTCAGAGTCTTGTAACTTAATGACGAGTTTTCTGGCAGACAATTATCAGGTGCGCGGCTACGGCGGAATGCAAGCAGCGAATTTCTTCGAATATAGGAATATAAAATCTCAAACTGTTCCGTGTATTAATCGAAACCGAGATCTTTTCAAGTCTCGAAAGTCGTCAAGCACTTTGAAGCTACGTGTGTCTCCCTTAACTTTTAGTGGCCGCTATAATGACTAGTAAGAGAGACACCTACTTATTGAATATTATTAGTACATTATGTATACGTTTACGTATAAAATATAAAAACCCGAGAAAAAATGGGTTTAGTATGATTAGATATAAATATATATGATTAGATATAAATAGATCTGATTTTCTTAAAATTGGCGCGATATGATCATATCTTTATGTAATCATATTCGAACAGATATTTTTATATACAATCAGATCTAGCGAAATATGAATGTATATTGGGTATCAGAGCTCTCCAAATATAATCATATATGACAATATTCAATGTTTGGATACATTCATATTTCGCTAGATCTAATTATATATGAAAACATCTTGTCGAATATGATTACATAAAGATATGATCATATTGCGCCAATTTTAAGATATAATCAGATCTATTTATATCTAATCATATATATTTATATCTGATCATACTAAACCCATTTTTTCTCGGGAATATATATAAAATGTAACATAATATAACATAATATATTGTAGGAAGTAGTTTAGCTCGTAATACCCATTTGAAAAGTTATACACAACTGCTGTTATTTATTTAGACTTCCACCACAATGTAATTGCAATATTATTTTTAAATAAATTTTCAGTCAAACCTCGTGATATCAAAAACCCCCTAGAAATCTCTAAAATCCTAAAAACATCATTTTTTTAATTTCCATGACGTACCGGGCCGGGGTGACCACTATAGTGGCCAGCAACAAACTTGGAAACTGTTTAAAACATGTAGGTTATATATATGTAAAAATTTTTCGTGAAAAAAATTCAAAGTTTCAGTGGAAAAATCCCTCTAAAAATTAATAATAATCACTTACGTTATTGTTTCAATCCTTTATTTAATAGGTACGAAATTTTTTATTTCAAGTACTCGAAATAAAGTTTCGTGCCTGTTAAATAAAGATTTGAATGTTTGAACGCATTGAATGTTTTAGATATAATAAACATTTGTATTTTTCTTTCTCCGAGGAAAGATTTTCTAGGCACTTGAGACGTTCGAGATTTTCAGAAGTTCCGTTTTCCGATAATATTTGAAGCGATTCAAATCTTTATACGATCAAATTGAGAACTTTCAGGGAACGGATTCAGGCGCCTATTACTAAGCGCAGATCCTCTCGATCGCCTGTAATCATCCTGAGGTTTGTTTCTCTTTTCCCTCCGTCGTGATCGGAATCGATCCCCGGATGATGAGAACGTTGTTTATCGCTTTTCGCAGCGGCGGATAATTTCAAGAGTAATCGCGTCCCCGTGCAACGCGACGCAGCGTGACGGAAGGCGGTTATTATAATATACCGCCAACTGCATAATATGAACCGATCGAAAGAGCGATTATCAAGGTGTGCAGATTGCAGGATCCGAGAATGGAGATCTGTTGAGGATGTCAGCGAAACGATCGCTCGCGCGAAGACGTGACACGTCGTACCGCGAGCGAGAGACGTCGCTTCTGCGGTCGCTAATATCCGTTATAATAAGCGGCGAACGGCATGCGAACCTGATACACTCCCTTGCGAGTCCCTGCCGATCGTCGATGCCTGGGTCGCGCAGCCTTCTGCGGCTTCGATAAGTAATTCGATAGAACTGTGTCAGTGCCCGTCTCGCAGCGGGGGAAAAACTTCGTGCCACCTTAAAAGCAGTTTCTGGCGCGGAAGAGTAGACGTCGTCGTCATCGTCGTCGTCGTCGTCGTCGTCGTCGTTTCTGGAAAAAGTCTCTCTTCGTATGAAATACGCTCAACTGTATCATTCTCTTCCTCCTCCCCCTCGAGCGAGATCCATCTCGCGGTTGACGGGCGTCGCGAAGATCGGACATAGTGATAAGAACTTTTCCGTACACCGGAGAAAAATTACACGATTTCTTTCTTCCTTTTTTTCCCCCCAGAAACGTAAAGTTAAAAATCTAGATTTCAACGTACGTTTAGGAAATTATTATTAATAGGAAATTGTACGAGATGGCGATGCATTTAGTGGGACATCGCGATTCGCGCGAACCTAAAAGCGACACTGGACAATCTATAATTCGTGTCTGATTTATTAATTCGTGTATGATTAAAAATGTATCGGGAGTACAATTTTAGATAAAAGTGCATGAAATTTGAAATACTTGAATATCTGTGCCTTACACATAGTAAATCTAGATGTAAGGAACTCGAACTATAATTGGAGTCTTACTTTTACTCCTCGAAAGGTATTTTTCATATTACAAATGTTTTTTCCAACGTTATTTGCGGTACTGAAAGCACATTTTTGTCAGTTAATAATTTATCTCTTTAAAACGATGTAGTGAAGATAATTGAAACTTGGCAGATAGTTTCATCTATCTGTATACTAGATGTACAAAAAAATTGAAAATATTGGTACCATTTCCTCAATATTTTTATCCAACAAGACCATCTCTTTCCATAAGAATAAGAAAGTGTAAAGTCAGTGAGAATTAAAATCGTTGTTACTCAGCAACTGTTTAGTGAATTCGTTTAAAGTTTTTGCAGTACAACAAGAAGGTTAAAAGAACAATCTCACAAATTTTTATCGACTTGGTACTTGGTTGAAGATAGCTCCGATTCACCCTTAATATTTAGAATAGATCTATCAATTTTATTTATGTATGTACTACGTGATACAAGAAACGTTTGAAAATCGCAAAATAGACTTATTGTTAGTACAAAGTGTAAAAAAATATACGACATTTATACATGGAATTCTGTTCTCTCGAAATCTGACGCGAATAATAAATCGTCTAAAGTGGGCTTTAGGTTTCCGCAAAGTTACCCTCGAAATACCACGTCGCGGATAAGGAAAAAAAAAAAGAAGACGCGAAACTATTTATCGCGGTATAGCGACGGACATTTCTTTATAGGGCCATCTCCTGCATAATTGCCGAAGTTTAAGCGATATCGAGCGATCCGCGGAAAGTGCTATAGAAAATCCATGGCATTAAAGCGCAAAACTTAGGCACGCAGTTCTCGGCGTATATGCCGAGACAGTCGAGGGAACGGGGGGGAGGGGGGGGAAGAGGAAGCCACCCCGGCGCTCTTCCTCGCGCGAACGTCATTACTTATTCCCGCGTAGCGCGGAGCCTGGTGTCGACAGATTTATCGGGTGAAAAATTCACGGGGGAAGGAACACGACGGCGTCGCGCGCTGTCTTCGGTTTCGGACTGCCAAATGGGAAAACGTTGTTCCTGTTGCGGCGGAGATTGCCCGACCGAGGACGTCAGTCCGGTCCGAGGCGCGAGAAAGTGCGCGCCGCAAATAAATCGACGTGACCGATATCTCCCCTCGTCGTCGGAAGCCCATCTCTCCCTCTCGAGGGGGGAGGAAAAAAAAAGAGGACCGCAGTTTACCGGAAGCCGCGAATAATTTAGATGCCGAGAGGTATCGTCTTTTCTTTTTTCTCCTCCCCCTTGCTCCCCCGCCTTATTCGCGATACCTCTCCCAGCGGAAGGGCGAAGCAGCTGCGGAGGAGACAGGGATCGATTTTTATGCGAGCGCGTTACGAAAATTAATTACTTCTCTTCCGTGCGCCGCGTCGGGCTCTTAACTCTTAAGCGGATCATGCAAATAAAGCATGCGGTAAACGCTTTTGTTTTTTTTATTTATCAAAGCAAGTATAATAAATATCAAACACGAGTGCACGTTCGTTTGAAGCTGCATTCATTTCCACACACGCAAAATATTACGAAAACATATGGATGATAAATAACAAATCAATTTTAATTCCCCACCCAGGCGAGCTGATTATCGCTTGAATTTCCAGCAGCGGTGAAGAAATTTACATGTGCGAGAAAATTTCGAGATACAAGGCTTTGAAGTAAAGAGACGAGAATCGACGCGAGTTGCAGCGTGAGCTCTTCGCCCTCTCGGACAGGCGGATATTCCTACATCATTCTGTCCCGCGTTAAGAGCAGCTCCTTTCCGGTCGCGCTCGTATTATTCAGTGGCTGAATATTCGGAATATGGGGGAGCGCATTTTGATAAAACTTTCCCGTCGGGGCACGTCGAGGCGTCGATTCTTTATTTAAGTATATCCGGCGCGTTTTCTGTGCCGTAACGTCTCGATGGGCTTTTCTTTTCCCTCCCGACATCCGCAACGATTGTGTTCGAGGAGCATGACGAGCCGGACGGGACGGGATCGCCACGAGGTGGATATCGTTAAGAGGTAGACACGTCGAATCTGCGATTTCGATCGTGACGGGGCCTTAATGGACGCGCGTGACTAACCGTCCTCCACCTCGCGCGGCGCGCTGTCAAAGTCGTTGACACCGGAGAAGTCGAGATCATTGATCGCGCGTCGTTTGCACATACGCGCACCGAGGGAGAGAGCTACTCGAAGGAAGGCTCGATGCCGAAGGATGTTTCGGGAGGAAAGATCAATACTCGCCGTGGCAGACCAATGGGCATAGACGCGAATGAAGAAGAAAAGGGGGGAAGGAAAGAGAGAGAGAGAGAGAGAACAAAAAAAAAAGAATGCACGACGTAAGCGAAAGGAAGGATCGAAACGTAAATTGCGATACGTAGCCCGCGCTCGTTCCCGTGTTAAACGACTAACGATACGTCCGTGTCGAACAGATCGCTTTAATTTAGGGACGAATAGGAACAATGAATCATTTTGCTCCAACGCTCTTACATCACGTCGCTCCCCGCTATTTTATTTCCTTCGTCCGAGCCGTCAGGACGAGGCGTGAGATTATCAAACGTTAAGTTCCATTGATCTTCGGGCCCGGGCCGAAGGATCGGGTGGCGTAACGCTGATCCAGCGCCGTCGACTTTGCACGGCGTTTGATTTACCGATCTATGCAAATCAGTGGAGTAATCCAATAATCTCGAGCGGCTGGAATTATTCGGCCGTATTCCCATACGCGCGGTAAGGGAAACTGACTCACTCGCAACGGCGCAGTCAATTACACAAATTGGGGCCCCCGCAAGTTACTTTAATTAAGCGTTTAATTCTTCGTTTAATCCCGCGGAGAGCGCCGCGTCACGTCTTGTAACCCTTGCAAAAGTTGGCATTTCGACAGCGCTGGATCTCGCGCGATTTAGCGCCGGTCGGTGGGACGAGCGAGACCCAGCGCCGTGTACGACGACTGGCCGAGGCGAAGAATATTACTGAATACTTTAGCGTGTACCTCGCGCAAACGGAATTTGCGCTCTTTATTTAACAAAGTGTCCGATTTACGCGCCGTGCAGTCGCATCTAAGCTTCTTAAGAGGGATGGAAACGAACAATTTAATTCAATTGATTTAAATTTCAGCTTGAATCGAGATTCAGGTCATCCGATTAAGAATTTGCTTGTTGTCGTCGTCGTTATCAAAAGCGGCACCGCTTCTAGGATAAATTAATAAACGAACCTAAATATATATTTAAATGTGAGAGAAAATTGGAGTCTTGACGCGCTACGTTGGCAGTATGTTTACGTTAATTTACGATGCACTTTGGAGGGGGAGAAAGAGAGAGAGAGACAGGTAAACCGCAAGTTGCCCGAAGTTTTACTACTGGTCGTTTTATCACTGGTCGATAGACCGTATGAGGGGCCCGACAATGGGAGGAAGCAAGAGATATTTTAGAGAGAGAGTAAGAGAGCAGCCTTTGGAAAATTTATATTTCTCTTACCGCGAATTTTTAATTTTCAGCAGAAATTTGTCGAGAGAAATAAATGTAAAAATTCTGTTAAAATGCAATAAAATGAATCTCTTTATCATCCGCTCACATCTGCAAAAAACGAAATCACACAGCGCTCTTTGCGTAAGAATCCTTGGCAGTTAAAAACGCCTTCGTAATTAAAAACGCGATAATTGGAAACTTTTACGAGAGGGGAATCGGCTTAGAATTTCGCAACCGCCAAAGTAGCCGTCGATAGGCTCGAGGCGGTCTCTCTCTCGCGAAACGAGAGTCATTCGCTTTCGCGACTCGTGCCCGCGAGCCACCAGGACGATTTATTTTACGCCATGCAGCCACGTCTCGTTGACGGCCATTGCGTCGCGCCGTGCGCCCGGTGGTCCTACGGTAAAATTTTTCGCGACGGAAGGGCACCGCGCGCACCCCGCGCTGGACGTCACGACGTGACCGTATATTATATTGCCGTGGAATTATTCAATTTTAATCCCGCGTCGCGCGCACTGTGCTTGCGCGACCGCGAGATCCCCCATGTGCTTGACACACGTCTCTTCCTGTTTCTCCTGGCAGGACTTACTGCCGGAGTACGTGCATTGTCTGGGTGTACGGTACTTATTGCGCAGTACGATCATGCGATACCGAATGGAATGCATGTGGAAGAATAAATGAAGAATTTAACTTTCGCGCGGAGACTACGATTGACAGTATTCAACGTGCGGATGCGGATAGAAAAAAATTTACAAACATGTAAAAGCTAAGATAGAAGCGCATGCAGAAAAATTTTAGTCTCATTTAAATTTAAAAATATAATGTATAATATATTGCGTAATAAGTCTACATTTTAATTTTAAAATCAATAATTTTAAATTTAATTATTGTAACAATCTTTAAAAAATTGATGCCTAAAATGAATTCCTATATAATTGTAACATTAGTAAGAATCATCTTAGCACAATTATTACTAAATATATTTCTGAATATATTTCAGAAATTAATTTTGTAATTATTGTAAAAATCGTTGCAGCATAAAATTGTACAGTTATTATTCACGTAATAGTAAAAAGTTCTTTTTACTTTTTACTTTTATTTTTTACTTTTTACTTTTTACTTTTATTTTTTATATAACTGCGTCATAATTTTGTCAGTATTTATAATTACAAAATATTTATAATTTATAATTTATAATTACAAAATTCTATTTCAGCAAAAAATATACATTTTGCAGAATTTTTTAATGATAATTATTGCGAAATGCTGCGAATGAAAAGATGCAATAACTGTGCATTTATTACAAAAGTTTCCTATCTGGGTAATACTTGTGTGTGTGTGTGTGTGTGTATATATATATATATATATATATATATGTATATATATAAAATTATATGCAAATATTAATGCATGTATACGTATATATAATATTTATCTATTACGTACACAAAATACGATACATAAAATTCGACGTGTAATCAGATTAAATATTGGATTTTCAGAGAGCGCGGTGGGAGGGTTTAATGGCACGGCAAATTTCTGTCGAAGTGCCAATTCGCCGTGCCATCGTAGCTCCTCGCGTTTACGGCTTATGCATTTGCGATACCGCCCGTTATACAGCCCATTTTCCTCGCTTTCAGGGATACTCGGCGATTGTCCCGTGGTGCGGCCGCCGCAGTCGGGAACCGTGAGGGAGAAAGTTCTTCAGGACGGCACGCTGCAAGTTGTGTACTCGTGCGAGCCGGGCTATAAACTCAAGGGTCACAAGTTAGCGACTTGCATCGCCGACGGCTGGGACCATCCCGTCCCGAAATGCGTGCCTAGTAAGTGTCGCCGAAACATCTGACATCTCGTTGGGAGAACGCGCGTCTAAAATGTCAAGCTCACGAGCGACTGTCTCGTTGGAATCAGTCACGCGGACGCAGATCGCAGAATTTACAATCAATCACCATATATCGCATTCTACGTCGTCGACTCAATTGACGTTCGTCCGTTCGCGGAACCGTCATCTTCTTCTGCGGCGACTATAATAATCATCGTCTCAATAATTATTCATCCGACCCGAGTATTCGTACAGCGCGTTCTCGATAATGTTGACGTACAAATAGTTTTGGAACATTATTGGAAAATTGTGTTTAACTTTTAATAATTTTCCGAATCCATTTGTACCGTTTAGAACCGGTTAAACCGGTTTATATTGATGTGGATGACTTAATTAACGCCGTTTTGTAAATCGCGCGTCCATTCCGGGCACGTCTGCATTAAGGAAATTATTCTGAATTGTCCGCCGAACTGGAATTCCATTTCGGTGAATTAACGATTAACGATTTGTGCGTATCGCGTATCGCATGATGTCCCCGCTGTGTCCATAGCTATGCGGCATTATACTAATTTGATCGACGTAAGTCAATTATTCACATGAAAGGGAGCTTAACTCCTCGTGCCTGGCTTGGCTGAAGCCTCGATGCCCGCGTGTTCAATAGACTGACGGACAAATCCGTTTACCGCGAGACATCGCGCTGTCGAAATAAAGGGACTCATGGCGTCAAACTCGCTCTTAATACCGTAACGCGATTCGCGGTCTTACTTACTCGCTTGACCAACGAGCGCATGATCGACAGACGGAGATTGCCGGATATGATGATTAAACTCACTTCCTCTTGTTGCTCATATTGATTGAATCGCGATTCAGAGATCAATTTGATCGTAATGTATCCATGAAAGGCACTTCTCTTGATGTAATTATACACTCAAAAATAATTTTGATATACGAGGAATCTTCTAAATTTTAGAGGATTTTATTCTTATATTGATCTCAAAAGAATTTCTCTGAAATCAAGAGAAAAATAATTTAAACAAGAGTATTTAAGAGAGAAAAAAATATTTTTCACTTTATTGAAAGAGGAATGTTTGGAAACAGTAAGCTTGGAATATAAGATTATAGGAAAAATCACTTTGAACGTAAAATACTTTCTTTGGTGTATAATTTTTACATTCGAGTAATTATTCGAAAACATGATTATAAAAAAAAATCACGTCCTGTGGAATTATAAGTGCCGTCTGTTTCGCGCGATCAGATTCTATCGCGTTAATCTAAGCTAGGAATCGGAACTATATTTAAAATCGCAGTTTTATGGAAGAAACGGGAGAGTAAAGGGGGGTGGGAAGGGGGGAGAGATATGTCAGAAAGTCCCGAAAGTTTTGGAGAACAATTTACCCAAGACGCCCATTCCTATGATTTGTGGAAACACGACTTTACCGTAGGATTCAATTTTCACCGATGCTCAAGTTATCGGCATATCTTAAGCCGGGGGTTGGCATTGCTCCCGAGACTGCGAATATATAGGGTGTCTTCCATTCTTCGCGCTCCCTCTCGAAATCGGAGAACTTTTTTAATTAAAAAAAACAAGAAGAGGTGAGAGACCGGGGAAGCAGACAGCAATCGGATTATTTATTTCCAGCTCGTAACTACCATCGTATTGTTCGCGATATCAAATTATCGATTTCATCTCCTTTCACGTACGTCTCTTTATTATTAAACAAACGAGAGATATATATCGAAACTAATACTTAACGAGCGCTAATAAATCACGCGATGCTGATCTCAAAATATTTGTCCGACCGCCTGCCCCCTTAACGTGGGCCGGAAACGGCGGGGACGGAATTCCCGGACGGGGAAAATTCGCGGAGTGGCGTTTCGGTGCTCCAGGAACGCGCCTCGTTCCATCGCGCGTGCTATCGGCGGCACGGGATTCGCCGACATGGCATAGCTCGCATTCGCCTCGATGGAGATAAGCCGCCAAGTCATACACCCGGACGTTACGAACATACACACAGATCCCCCCCGCCCCGCTCCACCCTTCCGTTCCCCTTTGGATCGACGCTCCGGTCGGAATATATCGCTGGTGTGCTTGACGAGAGGAGATTACACGTGCCAATTTCTGCTTGTTCAATTAGTTCGGCTTCGCGTAAACGTAATAATTATTCAAAAATATCGCGCGACGCGAAAGATGACCGAGTGGACGAGATAAACGACGAGACAGATCGGAGAAAGACTCTCGCGATATAAGAAGGCTCTAATTTACGGATAAGTCGATGATAATTACTGAGAATGTCTTTTGTCGCATCTGGGTTAAGCAGAGATAGCACAGATTTGTTCTTTTATGGAAACTAATCCTGGCGGGTTTACGTGAGCGCAATGTACTCGACCGCTTTATGCGTTACTTAGCTGATACGGGAACGCGTGTGTGAAAAATTCATTATTTGATGGCAATCTCATACGGTACGCGGTAAAAGGCGGTAAAAGATGTATCTGTCCTCGTGTTGGGCTGCCGTATATATATCCAACGTGATTAATCCTCTGTGATGTAATGCTAACGTTCCAGAATACCTCTAGAAACATTTTTGCTCAAAACGAATATTCTATTTAAAGTCCATTCGGTGGGCGTGTATGAGTGACGAGAATTTAATTAAAATTCCTTTAATTATAATTGCAAAATGAATATTTTATTTGTGCTAGTACAATAAACGTACAACGCGCTAATGATTTCGCGCTGATGAACGAATATTTACGTTTATTATTCATTAACAATACGCCGCAATTACATTATTCTATTCGCGAAATAGAGGATTAGCTGACGTCACGTTGTCACATTTATGTTGTGTGTATCCACTGTGTAGATAATATATTACGGCGTTTCCGTAACGATCTCTATCTCGGCGATCAACCAATCGTCTTGGACAGGAGTGAGCGGCAAATCGCGAAGGAACATCTCAAGGCGCTAGAGAGGACAGACGATTTAAAGAAGCGTAGAAAAACCAAGGAGAGTAAGAGGAGGAAGAAGAAAAGGAAGAGGCCGGCGCAGGCGAAATCGTCGAGACTACCTACGGCAACAAGATTAAATGAAACTGTGGCGTCCCAACTGGATGTCAGCTGCTTCGAGAGGAAGATCCTCGGAAAGGGACTTATTAAGGCCCCTTTGATCGAGCATACCCGCCCCGCCAAATACGCCCGGTTTGTAGCTGCATCAATTGAAACGGCTGCGAGAGTTAAAAAAAAAAGCTTTAACGTGATGAAAAGATTTATCTTGGAGGGAATTCAAGATTTTCAATTTCATCTCATCGGCATTTCATCCAATATGAATCGAAGAATATTTATTACCTGGGGAAATTTATGAAGATAAAACGTAGCGTGCCGATTGTAATCGCATATAGATTCGAATGTTTAATTTCTCGTTGCGCGCGTCAGAGATATAAATAGTAAATACCCTATTAATTATTCATAAAAGATCACTAAAATGTGAAAATTTTTTTAATCAATTTTTTATTATCAATTCTTGTACATTTGTAAATGGGATAGTCGAGTTTTATTCGAATTAATTGTTGTTTTTAAATAGTCAAAAATAATTGGAAGAGGCAACATTAAAATTGAACAACGATAGAAAAATAAGATCTCTGGGGTATTGTGTACATTCCACGCGCGCAACGGAGGGTTAAAGAATTGTGTGCGATTACTGCAACGCATTATAGGTATCGAATTAATTTGGACGTAGGACAAAGGGTTAACATATATACATATCTAGAATAATAGGATGTGTTCTATAGACGGAGAAACGTACTGCCGCCGTACAATCGATACCTCGTTGCGGTTTACGAGTGCGCGGACGGTTACGTCTTCGTCGATTCGACGACGGACAGGCTTTTTTGCAGCAACGGCACCTGGCTCGGCCGTCGTCCGAAATGCGTCAAGGACCCTCGTAAGCATAAGTGAAAATATTATCTTTAGCGTAGTAATCGGTTATGTAAGATATAGCAAGCATATAGCTCCTTTTTTCGCATCTGTCAATTATAATTTTCAATTTAATATGTATAAGAATTTATTTGCGATCGCGCGCGGATGTGCACGTGTTATGAAAACGTGTTTGCCGTTTCAGAATTGCCGGCGGATAAGGTGAAACGTTGCGATCAGGGAACAGGCGAATGCGAACACGTGTGCGAAGATACGCCGAGCGGCATAAAGTGCTCCTGCTTCGACGGCTTTCGAGCTAAAGGACCGTCCTGTATCGGTAATCCATATGCCCACAGCCATACACAAATTCACCGCATATTCCACATTTTTATATCTTTTGAGAAAAGTCAAACTCGCACTTTTCCCCCCTCCCTCTTCCCTCTTTCTCCCTCCCTTTTCTTTCTCTCTTTCTCTCACTCAATCTTTCAGTCGATATTCTCCATGAAATTCGCGTGCCGTCTTCGTATTGACTGCCTACACGTATCGATTCGTTGTATTCGCAGTTTTCGACGTTTCCCTCCGACGTGCCAGTTTTTCATCTCCCGCATTTTATATATTCGCGAATTTATGGAATCCGAGAGAACACGCCTAAATAATGCACGTCGTCGCGGGACGTGAGGTGAAAATAGTTTCAGCCGTGGATGTATGTACGAAATGGCAATTTTAATGTCCTCCCTTTAAAAATCAATGCGCGCGTCAAAACCACGTCTTAATGATGGGATTATCGGGCTTTGGACTCGCGTAACGGACCGTTTAAGAATCATATTGCGCATACTGTTGCACGATAGCTGTGCGATATCGAGTTTAAAAGCCGTTATCGACTCGGACATTTCTCCGCGCGTTCACCGGTTTTCTATTTTCGCTTCCCCCCTGCCCTGTAATATAGCATGTTTGCAGATCGTATCGCGTTTGTAGCCCGATGATTGCCCGATCAGCATGTAACGTAGCCCGAGTGTTACAACACGCGATATTCCAGCGTGCCGATAATACGCGATTGTTGCCATTGAATCTCTCACTCGGCGACTCGCGATAAAACGCTTACAAATATCGACATAACGGCTGCCTATATAAACAAACATTTTGAAGAAAAATATCCATCTTTCTTCCCGGCAGAACGCGCAAGTTAATTATCCAATTTGATACGTAGCTTCGTCGTCGTGCTAAAAAATTTCATCAGTTTTCACTCTTCGCAAAAGGAAAAAAAAAAAAAGAAAAGAGAGTAGAAATGAAACTTAGAAGAATGTCGGACAATTTAATTACGATGTTGCTACGTCATGTATAAAATTGCCAAGTGCCTGAAATTCGATTATCGATTTTCTTTACCTCTCTGATATTCCTCTCAGACATCGACGAGTGTGCAGAAGGCATTGCGAAGTGCACCGATATTTGTCGCAACGAACCCGGTTCGTACTCTTGCGAGTGTCATCGTGGGTTTCAGCTGGGAATCGACGGTCGTTCTTGCCAAGGTTAGTCATATAGGAAGAAAGATATCTTCGGCAAATATTTACTAACTCGTCGGTTCCGCTTTGTATTTCCAGTATTTCCACTTATATTTACGCGTCTCGTCTAAAATCTATTATAGCTCCGAAAGGCAATTTATTTCAGCGCGCTCTTTAATTCAATTTATCATTTAATAAACGAGAGAGACTTGCCGAGAGAGAAAATTCCCTGTACGATACGTGTGTATTGCTCAGA
Source organism: Tetramorium bicarinatum (assembly GCA_928718305.1). Lineage (NCBI taxonomy): Eukaryota > Metazoa > Arthropoda > Insecta > Hymenoptera > Formicidae > Tetramorium > Tetramorium bicarinatum. Next base: position 19,815,058 of record OV788329.1, on the reverse strand, counting down.
CGTCAATGAATGCCTCTCGAACAACGGTCACGGTCCATGCCAAGGCACTTGCCGCAACCTCGAAGGTAGCTACGAGTGCAGTTGCGCCGAAATCCCTGGGTACAAATTAGCTGCTGACAATCATACTTGCGAGGACGTCGACGAGTGCGCGTTAAATAACGCCAACTGTTCTCACCTGTGCTTAAACACACCCGGGAGCGTCTTCTGCCTCTGCCCGGACGGCTTTTATCTGACGAACGATTGGAAAACTTGTCGGGGTAAATGCTTTACTTTTGTCTTCGATCGATTGTTAATTTCTATTTCTAATTTTTTGATAAATTATTAAAGTGATTATTTGAATATTTTGTCGCATTGCAATTCTTTAATTGGATCAATTTTACATTATTTACTGTTTGGAATCTCTTCTTTCTTTCTGTTAAAGTTTCATGCAGAAATTTTATTCATTTTGCAAGAAAGAACGTAAAAAGTCTTTTTCTTTTTATAAAAGTGAACGTTATAAAGTCTTATAATTATCGTTTTTCTTCAGATATTAACGAATGCGAGGTGACACCGAAAGTGTGTGCGGAGAATACCGAATGCGAGAACACTGTAGGATCGTACAAGTGTACAAGTAGGATACATTCGCACGTGGTAACGAAGATCCTTCGAGAAGAGGACTACGGCGATGAAAACGAAGACGATGACAACGAGGACGGAGGCGACGATGACTACGGAGAAGAGATTACCGAAGTCCCGCATAGTTCGAAGTGCGAGGACGGTTTCAAGAAAAACGAAAATTCGGAATGCGTTGGTAAGTGTACTTGGCAAAATAAATTTCTTGTCAATAACAATTATCGTTTAATAATATCCCGATAGCCAATTGAAATACAATTTAAACATTTAAACATCGACATTTTCAAATGAAAATATTAAGATTTATCGCTTGTGGTAACTTCACTTTTTAATTCTTTATCTATTTTTTTTAATTTCTTAAGTTGTCTCCGTAAAAAAGTGTGACTGAAATAAAATTTCCGTTCAAACGAGATCTAACTGGCATTAATCAGGAGGAAGGATTCTATCGTCAATTGCAGAAAGCGAAATCACGGCGCACAGTGTTGCAAAAATCGAAAAATTTGACCAAAATAAAATTAAAATTTTAATTTAAGTTATTTTTATATACTTTTTCAAAAATTCAAAAGTTTAAATTAATCAGTTTTAACAGTTTCATGAAATTCTATTATGAAAATAAACAGATTTAAATATCCATGTAAATTGCAAAGTAAAGAATAACATACATATATATAACTCTCAAAATTATTCCTTTGATTCTCCTTCAAAAAGATTTTCCGTCATTAAATTTTCCCTAATTAATATCCTATTTGTCTAGTTTCACTTTCAAGAAATATTCTATTGAAAAATTTCATATTGTAATAAAAATTATAAGTGATTTATGTTTTCAGTATATGTAATTGTTTACATACATGTCTACACGTGTTATCAAAAATTTGCATTTCGCACTGCGTTGTCCCTTTGTTTTAAATCAAAGATAGAATATTTATTAATCTTCGCACAAAATTAGAAACAGCGATTTTCCCAGATATAAACGAGTGCACCGAGAGTGAGTCGCACGGCTGCCAGCACGAGTGCGTCAACGAGCCGGGCAGTTATCGTTGCGCTTGTCGAGCTGGCTACGTGCTCGAGGAGGACGGCGCGACATGCAAAGACGTGGACGAGTGTGACGCACCGTCCCGACCGTGCTCGCACATCTGCCGCAACACCGTCGGCGCGTACGCGTGCGAGTGTCCTTCGGGGTTCATGTTGACGGACGACAACGTGACTTGCATCGAGGAGTTCGGGAGGTGCGCCAGCCTGACGAAGCCCTGTTCCCACGCCTGCGAGGACACCGTTGCGGGACCGCGATGTGTCTGCCCGGCTGGATACGAGCTTCTGGATGACCGTGCGACCTGCACGGACGTCGACGAGTGCGCCCGGGAGGCCCCGTGCTCGCACTCGTGCGTGAATTTGGACGGCGGTTTTGTCTGCACGTGCCCGGCCGGTCTGGAGATCCTCGAGCACGCGAGTAAATTTAACTGCGCTGATGTAGACGAATGTAGCAGGGAGGAGCACGGCTGTCAGCACCGGTGCACGAATCTACACGGTGGATACGAATGCGCCTGTCATTCAGGATTCATTCTAGACACGGACGGTCGGTCTTGTATTGACATAGACGAGTGCGCGGAAAATCGACACAATTGCTCGCACGCGTGCAAAAATCATCCCGGAGGATACGGATGCGTCTGCCCGGGAGGATACCGAATCCTGCAGGACGCGCACACGTGCGCGGACGTGGACGAGTGCGCGGAGGGATTTCACGAGTGCTCGCACGAATGCGAGAACGAGGAGGGCGCGTACAGGTGCGGGTGTCCCGACGACATGTCCTTGGATGACACCGGCAGGAATTGCGCTGTCTCCGACGCGTGCGAGATCGCGAATTGCAGTCAAGTCTGCGAGAAGGAGCGAGACACTTACAGGTGCGTCTGCCGAGAAGGATACAGCCTGCAGAGGGACGAGAAAACCTGCTTAGACGTGGACGAGTGTCTCGAGGATGAGCACGATTGCTCGCACGAATGCATCAACGTCGTCGGGAGTTACAGGTGCGCGTGTCCGCAGGGTATGACACTTCTCGAGGACGGCCTCACCTGCGGGGACCAGACATGCCCGCGAGGACTTCGACAGGACGAGCGCGGTCAGTGCCAGGACGTCGACGAGTGTCTCGAAGGCGAGCACGAGTGCTCGCACTTATGCTACAACGTGTACGCGTCTTACCGTTGCTCGTGTCCTTTCGGTTGGGTCCTGGAGGACAACGGTTTCACTTGCGCGAGGCACGATCCTTGCTCCAGTTCCTCGTGTTCGCACACATGCGTGCCGTCGGACTCGGGCTACAGATGCGAGTGCCCTCCGGGCTATCTTCTGGACGGCGAAACATGTAAGGATAGAGACGAATGCGAGGACGAGACGACGAACGAGTGCAGCCACGATTGCACAAATCACGAGGGTTCCTACTCGTGCTCCTGTCCAGCGGGGTTGGAGCTCGGCGAGGATAATCGCACGTGCGTGGACATTCCGGATGAATGCGCGAAAGCTCGAGAAGACAATAACTGTACTTGTCCAGCGGGATACACTTATTCACACGGACAGCGTATTTGCAGGGATATTGACGAGTGCGAGGACGAACGGAAGCACAATTGTTCCCACGACTGTATTAACACTGACGGCTCTTACTATTGCGAATGTCCCGTCGGGTGGCGGCTGCGGGAGGATTTCAGGACCTGCCAGAGATTGTCGGATGTTCCTTGCGCCGAGAATCACAACTGTTCGCACACGTGCGAACAGGACGATGGTCGCGTCCGTTGCGGTTGTCCGGAAGGATATGAGCTAGAAGACGACGGGAGGACTTGCCGAGATGTGGACGAATGCCTCGAAGGAACTCACGCGTGCAGTCACGTTTGCGTAAATGTCGAAGGCGCTTACCATTGCCAGTGTCCTTCGGGATTTCGGTTGGATGACGATCGCAGGACCTGCCAAGATATCGACGAGTGCTCGTCCGAGGAAGCCGATTGCTCTCACGAGTGTCTAAACACAAACGGCGCTTTTAACTGCACCTGTCCTAGCGGATACGAGCTGCAGGATGATGGCAGGACTTGCGAGGATGTGGACGAGTGCGTTGTCCTGAATAATCCTTGCTCGCACAGCTGTGTAAACCATAATGGTACTTACGAATGTTCATGTCCTGCGGGATATCGAGTCGGTGATGACGACAGAACCTGCGAGGACATCAACGAATGTATCCAGGACAACGGGGGGTGTTCGCATCTTTGCGCGAACATGGATGGTGGTGTCGAGTGCGCTTGTCCCGAGAATTACGAGCTACTGAAGGACAACAAGACTTGCATAGAGACGGACGCGTGTTCCATCGATAACGGGGGATGCTCACATTTCTGTCATCACGAGGGCGATCGGTTATCCTGCTCCTGCCCGCCCGGAATGATCCTGTCTGAGGACGACACGGTGTGCACGTACGAGAACGATTGTCTGCAGGACAACGGCGGCTGTTCCCACTTGTGTTACCACGAAGACGGGAATGTGACCTGCGCCTGTCCGCCCGGCATGATCCTGGCGGAGGATCAGAGACTCTGCGTGCAAGAGGACGGATGTGCGATTGAAAATGGCGGCTGTTCTCACTTCTGCCACGATCACGACGGTAACGTGACGTGTTCGTGTCCCGCGGGGATGTTCTTGTCGCAGATCGACGACACTCTTTGCGTTCACGAGAACAAGTGCAGCGACAGATGTTCGGACACCTGCGTTTACGTGGACGGTTCAGTCGTCTGCGAGTGTCCTGAGGGTTACCGGATGTCGCAGGACAATGCCACCTGCGTGGATATCGACGAGTGCCTGGAGTTGCAGGACAATTGCACCCATCAATGCCTGAACACCCCCGGCGGCTTCAACTGCAGCTGCAACGACGGCTTCTCGCAGAATCCTCAAGATCCGACTCTCTGCGACGACATCGACGAGTGCGAAATCGAAAACGCAGGATGCTCGCACTCTTGCGTGAATCTTGTGGGCACTTTTAGATGTCAGTGTCCAATGGGATATACCTTGGAGCGGAGCAATAGGACCTGCCTCTTGATAGACGGCTGCAAGAGCGACAACGGCAACTGTTCCCATCACTGTCACCAAGCAGATGATCCTGACGGGATTCCGGGCATTCGTTGCTCCTGCCCGACCGGCTTCCGGCTGAGGCGCGACCTTAGAACCTGCGAGGACATCAACGAGTGCGAGGAGTTTGAGAACGACGTGGACTCTGGCTGTTCGCACGTCTGCGTGAACACCGAGGGCGGTTATCGCTGCGAGTGCCCGGCTGGCTACATTCTTATGCCGGATAACCGGAAGAATTGCGTGGACGTGAACGAGTGTCTGACCAGCCACCACAATTGCACACACGACTGCTTGAATCTGTTGGGCAGCTACATGTGCACCTGTTACAAAGGACATTACCTGCACACCGACAATTCTACCTGCTTGGATGTCGACGAGTGTCTTGACCGAAACGGCGAGTGTTCGCACAACTGCACCAACACCATCGGCGGTCACGTCTGCTCTTGCATGACGGGCTACGAGCTGTCGCTGAACGAGAAAACGTGCATCGATATCGACGAGTGCGCGAGCAACAACGGTGGTTGCGACCACAAGTGCACCAACACGATAGGGTCCTTCCGCTGCGAGTGTCCACTGAATTATGAATCGTGGAACGGGTCCTGCCGACTGTCCGATCCTTGCCGGGACCGTAACGGCGGCTGCGAGCAGATCTGCGCCGCGGTGAATGGTACCGCGGTATGCTCGTGCGAGAAGGGCTTTGAAAAAGACGAGATCGACAGTTTCAAGTGTCGTGATATCGACGAGTGCGAGGAAAAACATGGTTGCGATCACATTTGCGTCAACAATCCCGGCTCGTACGAATGTAGATGTAAGGAGGGATTTCAAATGGTGAATTCCACTTGCATAGGTAAGTGACATAACTGCTAGTCGGATATATTTATTTTAGCTCTCACATTATTATCGGAATTCTTAAGTTACGGATATCATTTGTGTCCGATTTATTGATTAATATTGAAATTTCAAGAAAATTTGAGGCTTCTGGAAAGTAATCTTAGAAAATTATCCAAAATAAAACAGACATTCTAGTTATTACTTGTAAAGAAACGCGAAAGACGTTTAAAAAAGTTATGATTTTACAATAGATACAAATAAAAAAAGTTTAATAATTTTTAGTTTGAGCTTTTAGAAAGAAAGCTAAGAAAATAGAATTTCCTTTAAAATTAAATTATTTGTGCACCTAAAGCTTTGACCCATTTTCTACGAGAAAAAGTAATCAATTGAAGAAATACGTACTTTATCGTACTTTTTTGATACAAAGATTTATCTTTATTATTACAAAAGTATCAAAATATGTAAAAAGTATATTTAACAAGAAAAAAATCTTAAATGCTTCTCTTGTTATCCATCTTCATTATGATAATCTTTTTTCTTTTTTACAAATAATAATTGCACTAATGAATTTTTTAGCATTTTTATTGGCATACAAATACACATAATAAATGATTTAGCAAAATATTTTCACTTACTTGTCAGAAAGCTTCTAACGGCGCACATCGGTCGCTCGTAACTTTGCTTCTTCACTGCTTGAAGGATAACTTAAATTTCACGTTGCCTCGCTTATATCCCCATCATCTTAAAGCTTTTTTAGTGCAAAAAGCCATTCGAATCGCTAAAAAGATCTTTTAGAGATGCAAAAGATTTGAAATAATGATATGTTCAGAAATAAACCATGTATCATTTAAGAGAATTAATCGTTGTTACTGAGTACTAAATATACAAATGAATTTCTCTCTCGCGTTGAGATATTAAAAAAAAAAAGAAAATCATGCTTGAAGCGGATAAAGCACATAAAACAGTAATAAACGCAATTAAGAAAGGATTTCGAATCACTTTTACAATTCGCGTTTATAAATCGCCGTTTCCAATTCATTTTATCATCGTGGCTAATTTTCTAAAGATAGTATCGTCACCTCTGGAAAATCCGAGGGATAATGCGCGGTTCCCGGTTACACGGTTTCGCCCTCTTCTCCCTGTCCCTTACTTGTGCTCCAGTTTCGAAGCTTGTTGCAAAGTTAGACTCGCTTAGCTCGGGCGGAAGTTTCTCGTGGAGCATACCGTGTGTTTGAGCGTGTGCGTTTTTTCTTTCCTTATTTTATTTTATTTTTTTTCTTTAGACGTCGACGAATGCGCAGCCGGCATTTGCAAAGGCAACAAATGCACCAACATGCCGGGCGGCTATCGCTGCGAGTGCGAGGCGGGATATCGATTCCACGGTGATACCTGTGTAGGTTCGTGTGTACGCGGAAACATGTGCTCTCTCCCTCTCTCTCTCTTTCGAGAAAAAAACGATGTCGTTTAATCGTAACTGAACTGAGTTTGCTTTTGCCCAGACGTCGACGAATGCACGGAAAAGACGCCCTGCAGCGAGGGATGCGTCAATGTACCCGGCTCGTACTACTGCACGTGCCCCTCCGGATTTCGGCTGCAAGGAAACGAATGCGTAGGCAAGTTGAGTCGCGCAGTAACAGTATTTTGTATGGCATATATATTACTATATATATATTTCACATTTATTATTCTATACGACGTAAAAATCAAGCGTTGATATATTTCTATCGCGAGTTATGACCATCGCACGCGTCAACGAGCGTGTTATACATTGCACGGTCGTATGTATACATTTCGCGTCCATACATACTCTTATAATATTAATCTAGAAAAATTCAACCTACCGCCAGATATCGACGAGTGCGAATGGCGTCGCGGCAGATGCGATCAAGAGTGCGTCAATACCGTAGGGTCGTTCGTTTGCGCCTGTCGCGCCGGGTACACGCTAATTTCGAGGTAAGACCTAAGCGATATATATACAGCGGTAGACTGGCATCACATTCCCGCTCTTCATGCATGGGATTGCATAAGCAGGACTCAATGTCAAGACGTGAACGAGTGTCTAAGCCGGAACGGCGGCTGCAGCGGCGAGTGCATCAACACCGCCGGAAGTTACTACTGCGCTTGCAGCAAGGATTTGGTGTTGGCGTCGGACGAGAGAACTTGCGTCTCGCCGACGATGACGTCGAGATGTCGTGCCACGGAGCCACCCCTGCACGGCGAGGTACGAACTGTCGCGCGGATATCGCAAGTCATATTAGATGGATCGAATCGATATACAACCGAAATATAAATTCTAAAATATCTTTCAAAAAGATGATACACCACCGGCACCCTTCGAACGTACACGTTCCACTTTGCATTTTACATGCCGTGTTAAAGTGTTGAAAAAAAATCTGAAAAATTCAGAGTTGTAAAACCAGCTGAAACAAAAATGGAGAATTGGAGATGTTCAAAACAACCGGCGGAATTAAAAATAGTAGATTAAAACGAAACTAAAGAGTTTTTTAAAATAATCAACAAAAAAACGGACATGCCAGGGTAGTCGGCAGTTGAAAGAATATTTGTAACAACGTAATTTATATATTTATGATACAAGTGTGCAAAGCTTTGCTCTCTTAACTGTGTTGTTCAATTCGCGCTCTCCTACGTCTAATCGAGCAGATCAGATGTCCGGGCCACCCTTCCGGCGCATCCGTTTACCCGCAGGGCGCCAAGTGTCACGTCCGATGTCGCCGAGGTTTCCGGCTGGAAGGGGCACATACGAGACACTGCGTTAGCGACGGCCATTGGAACGGGGCAGAGCCTACATGTCTGCGCGAGGTCGCGACAGACCCCCTTTACAATCCAAGTATAACTTCGGCTCCAACAGTCTAGAAAAAAAAAACGCTGCAGGCGCCCCCGATTCCTTCGCGTCCGTAACTTCGCTGGAAAATTAATCAAGATGTTTATCCGATAAAATTTTTAACAAGCTGACTGTTGCATCGAGCGTCGCTTTAGTATTACGAACCGCTGCACGCTCGCTTCGTCATCGCGTAATTATTTTCAACGGGAATTTTTTTCCGCGTTGGTATTTTCGAGTAAAATTTATTCCCGCCGCTTTATACTGTTTTTGAGATGCGCCTGTAGCATTTTTTTTTTTTATTTCGGTGGATCTATGCGTCGCTCTTTTTCGAGAAGCGTTTGAGCGAACGTTGTAATCTGCACGGGTAGCACCGACCAGCTCGCATTTGAAATTTTTCTTCGATTGTCGAAGCATTATTCCCTCCAATTACGCGAACGGGGCCGTTCGGTCGCGTGCGCGATTGAACGTTAAAATATCATCCGGAGTCGAGCAAATAACTTAACGACGAAAATTCTCGGACGCGCTAAATTAGTCATGCCGCTCGGAGCAGCTTTTAATAATACAAAGTTCCTGTGTAGGAGCTGCCTGCTAACGAGATCATACGTTAACGCCGCCCCTTAACGAGCTTACTCGGACTGGCGGGTTTTTACATTCCGCTCTTCTCTCCACCCGTTCGTTTCACCCGCTTTGCCGGCTTTTTCATTCGCCGCGCGGCATTTTCGCGGTTCTTTCCTCCGTGGCGCTAATTGTTTCGTTTAATGGAAAGGAGATTTTGATTCTACGCCCGTCGTGCCGTTTCGGTTTTTGCCAGTTTACAGCCGCTATCGCTCTCGGGGAATCCACTCTTGCTACGAGGTATTCAAATTGCCTCGCATTCTGAAAACGGCGCGCTTTTCGTGAGCGGCGCCCTTTAAGTAGCTCCTATCTTGCATCAAACGATATTACGCGCGTTTACGGTTTGCTTCATAAATAAAGCTGGCTTTACGTTCCATGCACGGGATATGCACGATATCCGAGAATCCTTGCGTTCAATTTAACGATAGATTAAATAAATTATTAACGGCTCGATGGTTTTTAGATGTAAAAAGGGGAATCGGTTTCGTATCTATCATTGGAGCGAATGGTTTTTTTTTCGGGGCTTCCGTGTGTACCTAACGGCATAGTTGTTGTTATTACGTCCCGCATAAACCGATAGAAGCGTGATAAACGCTTTCACGCGCGACGTGATACTTTCTGGCGTGAAATAATGCTTCTTGAACACTAGCGGCCGATGATATGGGAATTGCTCGCCATCGGAGTTTCTTATCGCGTTACAGTATAGGGAAATTGGGCGATCAGTATCTGAGAGTTTAACTATCGACTTTATCGCCACAGACACGCCACGACCGTTCGTGAGCTGCCCCCAGGACATGGACGTCGAACTACCGGCTAGGCAAAACACGATACGCGTAACTTTCCCGCAACCCAAGTCCAACATGGATTGGTGGAGGTAAGAAGTGCATAATGGAACAGAGGTCCTCCAAATTCGAGGCTATCAAAGTCGATCCAATTTCCATGTATATCCATTGAAAGTATGTAGACTTCTGTGCACTTACATTTACCTTATTTACCTCGGATCCTGTATCGTTTCGAGACCCGTTAGAGAGAGACGCGAATTATTCCTGTCTGGATTTTAAATAGAAATCCCGTATTTGTGATAAAACTGGAACTTGTCAAGCGGTATCGCCAAGCGATATATTTATTGAGATTGAATTTGGGACACTCTGTGGGTATACAGGGAGGTTTTTTTTTTTTTGAGAAATTTCTGTGCCGGCGGAACCAAAAACATCCGAAGCTTTTGTCCGTCCGTCTATTAATGGAAACGAAATAGTTCATAGTTACTTAAACAAAACATCGAGTGTAACACGGTTACACGTCCGCCTCGCCGCACCATTGGCCTTTGTGCTCATCTTTTTGTTTCTCCCCTCCCTCCCTTTCATGTTTTTCAGATACGTACACGCTTCACCTCCATGGGCAAAGCAATTGCAGGCGGATCTGCCGTCGGGCACGACGGTCGTTACCTTCACGGCATGGTCGCCGGTCTCTAATTACACCAGCACCTGTAGGATCGTGATAAGAGTTCGCGGTAAGTCCGGCGCGTAGGAGAGAAATCAAGAGTAAAAAGTATCCGCTCTGGGAAGCGGAAAGGAAAATGGATCTGTTCTGTGCGCTCTTTTTTCTCGCGCTAAGTATCATCGCGGAGTGATAAGAACCGCTATTGTAAACAATACAAATGAACGTACCGTTGAAACAAGTAGCAATATACTATATCCAACCATTTTTCTAAGCTAATCATCGTGGAAGGGATTGGAATTGTTAATAAACGAGTGTGAACAATCCGTATCTCGAGATTGAAAGGCAGCTCAAAAGATGTGATGAAAAAGGATTTATCTTGACGTATTCTAACGCGAAGAGTAACATCTCTGTCTCTTTTTAACTGTCAACTGCGTCCCACTGGGAGTTAAATTGAGCGGATAAAAGGAGACTAGGAAATTGGAGACTAAAATCGCGGAATCCTTGATTTCATAGATTATCAATCCACGATCAAAACCCCGTGAAGTTTCTGTCAATGCCTTCCTCCCTCTCTCTCTCTCTCTCTCTCCCTTTTTTTCATTTTCGATTCGTCCACTTGCTCGGGAAAACTTTTCTCACAGGGGACAATCGATCGGGATGCCGGAATCGGGCCCGGCACTCGAAATCGTCCCGACGCGAGTAAACTTTAGTTTCCGCGGCAAAGTGCACTCCGTCCCGTCCCGCTTAATTACTCATTCGGAAAGTTCGTGAAACTCGCTTTAAGCAAGTTCCCTCCGCAACGCAGCGGCTGGAAGAAGGAGTGCCGGTGCATCGTCCTGGTCGATACCGCGATTACGCAGAATAAGATCGGACGAACTCGCGAGAATCAAGAGCGGTGCGCCTTCGCGGCAGCCCCCGAAAGCCACTTCATCTCATCTTTATTATGCCCGGTTTATCTCGCGATTCCGTTCCGCATCTCCACGCGAGATTATACGAGGCGAACGAGAGCTCTCTCCCGAGGTAACGAAGATGCGCCGCGATATTTTGCAGATACCGAAAATCCCAAGGTTACAATGTGCCCCGTGTCTTTCGAAGTCAGGCTGAGCCCGGGAGAACGGAATCGCCTGATATTTTGGCAAGAACCGACCTTCACCGACAACGTCGGCGTGGAGCACGTATACAAAACGAGGGTATGTACTCGCCCGCGAAACAAGTAGCCCGGTATCAGTATTCGCCGTGTCGGATACAGCGTTACACGTTACGATCTTCCGTTATATCTACGGAATTTGCTCAATTTTCCGTGACTGCTCGCAAATTCCGTGTCCCCGCTATCGAGGAGCGGCCCGGAGGAGACTTGCCACTTTCCCGTTAGCGAATCCTGGGAAGTTAATTAACCCCCTTTCGCCGTTGACAATCGGGCATATTAATCGAGCGAGGATATCGTCCATTAATTATCCGTTCGTATTTCGCGAAAATGAGAGCCCCGAAGAAACTGCTGCAATGCGGCGGCGGATAGTATCTACGATTTTCCTCGCGAGCGGTACCCGTAGGAAAAACCAGCTGGATGATTAATCATTGTCGGTCGACGCCTCCGTTCCTGTTTTTATTGCATCCTTTCGGCGTCTCGCCGTGGAAAGCGTACGTGTACTTTATTAACGTAATAACAGAGATTACCCTGTCCGCGCGATAACCGGCGCGGGGATAATTGGTGGCTTGCGCCCTCGATAGCATGGATTATAAATGGCCTTGGACATTATGCAACCTGACGGTTAATCTGATTAGGCAAATTGAAACGAGAATCGTGTGGCCGGGCGCCTTGATCTCTTTAATCGGGTCATTTGGAGAAAGAGAAAAAAAAAGGAAAGAGATCGATCGCGTCGCAATCGCATCTGATTTTCGACGGGTGCGAAGCGGGGGAGGGGAGGGGGGGGGGCAGTCGGCACACGTTTTCGCGCACATGCACGGCGGATATTTTCCTCGGAGGAAATTTCCATGCAATCGCGCGAAAAGTTAATTATCGTATATCTCGCACAGGGACCCGGACACGTGATGTATCCCGGCGTTCACAATGTTCGCTACGTCGCCTCGGATGCAGCCGGAAATCGAGCCGAATGCCATTTCTCGATACACGTGAGAGGTAAATTTATGCCATTGTGCCCCGCGGGGGCCACCGAGAAGGGCTTCGCGGCGGAGGAAACGCGACACGTCGCCGCGAATACCCTTCAACGTGGAATACGGTCGCGTCATATTTTTCCGCCTCATAAATATTTAATGTAATTATCGATGGGGAGCACAATTGATCCAACATTTGTCTGTATTTACAGAATCCACGGACGGTCGTGAGTCCGAGGTGAGTACGAATAAATCATCCTCGCAGATGTTTCGCACGTTAATCCGGATCGACTATTTTTCATACAATTTACTCGATTCCTCTTTATTGGCTTGTATAAATTTAATCTTTGCGAGACGAGCATCTTATTATTATGTCAAATCTAATAAACAATTTCACTCCTAATGGCTATTCAACCTGACGAAAATATCGAGGCACCGATATCCGTTATAAGCCATTTAAAAGGAAGCGCTTCCGCTGGCACGCGAGTCTCGTAGAAAGGACCCTTTTTCGAGGATATAGCCGTAGATTAAAGCGCGAGAGAGAAATTCATGTGGGAAGGAGGGGGGTCTCACAGTGCACTTATCTCCTCGTTTAGCCGAGATTCTACAGAAGAAGGATGCTGATGTGCCCCGGCAGACCACCCCAGCCCGTGCCGAGCTCCTCTTACGGGGTGAGTAGACAAGAATACTCCACCATTACACGCGCGGTCGATGAGATCCCGGGAAGTATCCTAACTCGACTTGCAGTGGCAAATACCGAGCGGTTGTTACTTAAGATACACCAGAATCTTCTCGGGGGCTTATCAGCGATATCCGGAACATCGACAGAACAGTTACCAGGACACCGGGGCCCCTTATCGCGAATTTCCGCCTATCCGGCAGACTCCGGGTCGCCCAGACGTCGCAAGGTCCTTCAGTACCAACGACTGTAAGTGTTCGTACGTGTTACGACCCAGACAATACATGTTTCATTGGAGATTAAGCATTAATGCTGTTAACTTTCTAAATATCCTACATGACGTCAAAATTTTGGATTTCTGTAATCGAATTTAAGTGAGCTTGTCAGATTCAGGATAGAATTCCGTTTATAACTTTGTGTAAACGAAACGTACATATATACCAAAATACATATAAAATTATAAATGGAGTTCTATCTTGAAATCTTATATAAATTATATAGATCGTCGAAAGGATTTAATGAATAGAAAAGAAGTTTTTATTTTAAACTGGAATATACGCGAAAATAGCGTGTGTGATTTAACATAAATTTCATTATTCACGTCGACAAATACGTAAGATGATATCTAAAGGGATGCTGGAGTGACGCTTGAACTTGATCGAGATCGATAATGTAGGCCGGAATTCTAAGCTATAACATTATATAAATTATCAAATTGATTGAAATTATCATATCAATCTGAGTGACTCGATGGCCTGTGTGACTCGAAATTTTTGCAAGCATGACATTTTTTTTTGACTTTATAGAATTAAAAAACTTTTTCACAGAATTAAAGTAGACATTCCAAAAAATCGGTCCAATAGTTGTTTTATGCCTAAAAACTACAAAACTTTTATACGAAGCTATTGTATTCACAACCTACCTACAATATTAGGGTTAGAATTGTTGACATGTGAATATAACAGCTTCGTATAAAAGTTCTGTAGTTTTTAGGCACAAAACAACTATTGGTTCGATTTTATTGGAATGTCTACTTTAATCCTGTGAAAAAGTTTTTTAATTCTATAAAGTGCGATACTTGCAAAAATTTCGAGTCATTCAGATTGATATGAAGTCGATACTCGCGTGGTTCATTTTTGCGTGTGCTTTAATTCTGCAAAAGGATTTTGTATTCTGTAAAGTCAATTTGATAATTTCTAATATTGTCACTTTTTATTCAGTCGGTAAAATTGACAACTCCAGCATCCCCTAGACAATAAAGTGTGACGGTCGAATAACATAAACCGTATCGCGTACCGACAATTTGGCTAACGATCGGAACTGAGCCGATCCGAATGGAACCACGGCGGGAAGGAAATCGAGAGGAAAAAGGAAAGGAAAAAAAAAACGAGAGAAGAGAAGAGCGAAGCGAAGGTATCGACTATCGACGATAGTGCTCCATTATGGAAGACACCGCTGTTGGCAGCTAACGTCTCGAAGGCGGCATCGACCGGCCGAGAGTCTGCAGCCCCGCGATCGCGGTCTAAAGTGAAACGTGCGAAAGACGACGAGGGCGATTTGCAATTACGACGGGGGATCGGGGAAACAAGCGATCGGGATGTACGACGTGCTGGCGCCGGGGAAGCTCGTCTTAACCTTGCGATCGACACCACCCTTCGTGGCCGAGAGCGCCTTCGCTTTAGCCCTGACGATCTTGTTAGCGGCGCCGCTGATCGTGCGCGTTTACCTCCTCCTCGTACGTGCCCCCGATAAATTGTCTCGCCCCCTCTCGCCCGCGGCGGGGATGGCCGGGCGTGAAAACGTTACGCGAGTACCTCTTATCGGGATTCGCGCGGCTTGAAATAGCGCCGCGCGCGGTGTAACCCACTTTTTTATTCGTTCCTTTTTCGTTCGCGCCCGGCGCCCGGCTGGTATCCTTCGATAAACAGGGGGCCAAAGGGGCAGTCGGGCGCGCTCCGCTTTTATTTCATATGACATAGCGGCGCCGTCGACGGCGCGCTATCTCGAAAACGCGCTTGAAAACTGCGGGCGTGCATCGATAACGTTTCCGCGGTGTTCGAGCGGAAGCACCGCGCTGGACTGTAAATTTTCCAATTTCTTTCGGCGGTAACCGTGATATTCGCGTTTATAACACAATGGCGCGGCACGCACACCGCGATACCGCGAATTCATTGAAGGCGATAATATATACCTACCTACTACATTATGAAGCCGGAATCGAAGTGAGAAAATTTTCCCGGCGGTCTTGCTGGGGGAGGGGGGCGGGGTGTAATAATTGCGAGAAAGATTCGGAACGAGATTAAAGTAGTTTGTCGAAAAATTTCCTCTCTCTCTTCTTTTAGAGGGAAAATTTCACGTCGCGTATAAATGGACCGCCAGGACGGCTTAATCCTCCCGCATTTTCCCGGGGTGAAATTGAATATTACGTTACGTGCAGGACAAGCCGCTGAGAGCCCTCACGAAGACAGCCACCCCGCGCCGTCGCCGCGATTGTGCCAGTCGATCGTTATTGATACATTATCCGGCTGCAATCGAAGTAACCGACTCCACGTCGAGCTATAGCCTGCATCCGGAATCCGCCGCTCGCAGGATCAATTCCACGCCGACTCTACAAAGCGGCGAACACTCGAAGAGTCCGAGTCGACGCGGGACTCGAGCGAACGGCGAGATCGGAGATCGCGGATCGAAGATACGGAAATGCCCGCCGTCGTCCTTCGCGGATTCGCGGCATCCAGTGATCGACATATCGAGTCTCGATTACAAAGCTTATCGTCACAGATTGATTGACGCGACTTTGAGAAAGCAGTACGACAACTTCCAGCCGCCGGGCGACGTCGTGCTAAACTCGCTGCATCTCAACTCGGCCGACTCGGTGATCGGCGTACGGTTGAACGATCGCTACGATCACAGCCTCTTCGATTTCGTCGAGGAGTACTACGACGTCGCCAGGGCAACCGGCCGGAAGAACGTTGACTGCCTTCATCCGCTGGATCATTTCTTGCCGAGAAACGGGCGGAGACCGCGGACCAGCGAGAAGGAAACGGAAACGACTCCCGACAATGGCGTCGATCGCGAGAACAGCAGAGATCATCTTTCGGAGAACGTCGACGGCAATCCTCCGGAATCGCCCGGCGTGGACGATAATGGGAATCCGTGCGTCCGAGCGCCACCGGACGACGTGTTCGGTCGGGATCCAAATTCGGAAGTGCCAATTCTGAGAAGGCCAATTTCGCGATCTCGCAAACGCGCCGCGAAGACGACATCCGGACGCGACGCGGAAGATGACTGTCCTCCGCGGATCACCGAGCGGAGCTCGATCGACGGGAAAAGCGATCGACCGGCGAGCGTCGGAAATGCCTCGACGATCTTCTCGTTATCACGCGCCGCTACGTCGCCGGGAGACCGGGAGGCGACGGGATCACCGAGACCGGGCTCGGGTTCGCGCGAATCCAGGAAAAAATTGGAGGATTACCCGCCCGCCGTGTTGCCGTTGTCGGGCGAACGTCGCGCGGACGGGGTGGCGGACGGAAGGTCGAATTTTATTTCGGTGAGCTCGAGCGAGATTGCCAGCATCCGCAGCGATTCCAGTAAGTGCCGGGATGAGGAAGTGTCGTGTCGCTCGCGTGAATCATCGATCAGTCCTAGGAACCGCGCGTCGTCGCGTCCCCCTTGGCTGTCGGGCAGCCGTGGCACCTCGTTCAACAGGAAATACGGGAGAAACATCACGGAGACGTCCGCCGCGTGGATCGCGAGACCAATGTCGGCGCGCGGCAGCGCACCGCAGTGGCAGAAATTGCCAGTTTCGTCCGAAGGACGCTCAAAGGAATTCTTGCCGGCGTCGGCGAGCCGTAATCCGAGAGTGTTTCCCAAACGAAGGGCGGCGAGTTTCGTTGCGTCGCGGGGAAAGGAATTTATCGGGATGACTATCGAGAGGCAGGAACGCGAAGGGAATTCCGCGAGACGACCGCGCGTTCGGCGGAGCAAGTCAAAGGACGTTGTTGCGGTGAAAGACAACGAGGAGGGACGAACTTTGAAGACTACCGACTATTCGCCCTGCGGGAAGAAAATATTCGCGAGGAGAACAACGACGCCGACGTCGCCCGACAGCGTCGCCTTGTCGTCGCCAGGACGAACGCCGACTTGCCCGACGAAGCGCTCGCCCCGGGCTGCCTTCTCCGTCGACGCACCTGCAACTGCGGGCAAAACTTGGGCGACGAAGAAGCCGGAATTAATAACGAGCCGACGCGACGCCGAGGGTGCGAGGGGGAGGCCGGTATCCGGGAGATCCAGCCTCGCGCGAGGTCGGCGGGAGAACCAGGCGAAATTAAATCGCGACGGAAGGCGACAGTTAAGAAGCACGGAGAATCCCTCGAAAGGCACGTCGCTAAGCCCGCAGATTGAGTTATCCGCCGAAGTGTTAAACCCGGCCAACGACGATACCGATAAATCCGCGATCCCCGACGGCGGGGAGAACCTCACGGAGCTTACGTCGCGAATCGATCCGCGAGGGAACGCGGGAACGGCCGGGAGCGACGGGCCGCGAGCGGAAAGCGCGAAGACGGCGACGAGGAGTGACGTGAGGTCTAACAGCGCCAACAACGTCATTCGATCGAGAATGTCGAAATCTGCGATTATACGAGATCTGCGAGAGAGACCCGCCATCGCGAACAATCTTCACGAGGGCCACAGACCCGGCGCGGCTTCGCCGCCGCCGGCGTTGCCGGATGCAAATTCCGAGACGGAAAGCGGATTAAACGGCGCGAAATTGAATACTCGATCAAACGGCGCGGCCGACGGAATGAGATACGATGAATCTCCGTCCGCGAGGGCGTCGCCTCCCGCCCCGTCGCGCGACTGCGGTAACGTCGCGGTGGCGGAGGAGACGCGGCAGGGCGATACCGCGGGTCGCCGCGGCGAGGAGTTGCAACTACCGCGACACGATTCGAAAATAGGACTCGCGATGAACAGCGCTCTGAAGAGATACATCAAGATGCTGAAGCAGGGCCTCCTGAATCACGGCGATAAAGACGGCGGCGTCGCCCTGGCGTCCTTGAGCCTCTCCGACGCCATATCCATCCTGTCGGAGCAGCGAACACCCCTGTCACCCGAGGAGATCCAGGAGCTGCAGGCGATGCTAGATAGAATCGAAAGAAATCCCGAGCTGTTGTGCAAACTGTCGTGTCCCAGTATGGAGAGCGTTGTATGAAAATACATATCTCGTCAATACCAGCGTTAATATTTACATCGCGTTTTAATATAATTAGTCTTTGTTGCAAAACGATTTGCCGTTACGGTTCGTTGTGCGCTAAGCCGAGCGTAACGAATTTTCAAATGTAAACCCGTTTAAATCGAAACGTTGGGAGTTAAAACAAAACGCGGCACCGAATAATTGGTCAACAGATAAAATCGGGATCGATGTTTATATTTCTGCTGGCGTTATCATTGCCAAATGTGTATCGTAATACAAACGTTAAATGCGATTAAAAATAACGTGGAATTGATTTCGCGTACGTGACAAAAACTCTCGCTAAAAGTCCAATAAAAAATTGAAAGCCGACAAAGTACTAACACATTCACGAGTACGCAAGCAATTATATGATTCAATATATTTAATAAATATCTCTGCGCTTATAATTTCGTTAAACAATTGATATTCTCGTATTTCTGTATGTTAAAAAAAGCATGTAATATAATAATATATTACTTCTCTCGCGACACAACTGCAGCACTGATAAATATACATTCGGTGGTCATTCACTGGTGCAACTTACAACGAGGGCTAACATCTGCATCGTAACAACAGACCGACGGCTAAGTGCTGTTGGCGCACCACGAAGTAGTTAATGAACAGCTCGAACAGTTGTCTCCTTCTCGCTCTCTCGCGCGCTCTCTCTCTCTCTCTCTCTCTCTCTCTCTCTCTCTCTCTCTCTCTCCTTGCCAGCGTGGTGTTGCCAGCGTGATTTACATACGCCACGGTTTGCGGCGCAATCTCTTAGGCGCGTTAGAGCCACCGCTTGTTAATAAGACATAGAGAAGAAAAAGGGGACAGCGACAATGCACGAGCTGAGAGCGGTTTCCGCGATGACGACCGAACCACTTACCGCGCATGAAGCGGGATTGTCTTCGACTTCGGCACGTCTTCTGTCTTCGCGCTCACTACAGTAACGTGGCCCCCAACGACGGCACTAACAACAATGATAATAATAATCCGTCGAAAAATGGAAGTAGACTAAATTACCTTACCGCGATTGTCACTAGCTCCATTTATAAATCTATTTACCGAATCGCTGAATGAAACTGATGAAATTGTCGCGCGCCAACTCGAAGCTCTACACGTGTTTTATTCGTAGAATCCGATTTATTGGAGGCCACTGTAACAGTGTTTCGAGAGCGCCGAAGTAACATGGAACATCGACGTAATATACTTTAATCCCCTTCCGTACCCTTTGATGCATCAGGCTTTCAGGGTACCTAATCAATCTTGGTAATCTGACGTAGATTGACTTCATATGATTAACGACAGTATACAACCCGGTACTTGGAAAGTTTTTGTTTGCCACTTTTACTCTCCCTCTTCCTCCACGTTTCTCCCGTCGCTTTTTCGCAACAGGACTCCGCGGCATCTGCATTCCGACAGCTCGGCTTTACGACCATCTGACCCATTTACTTAAAAGCCAACGTCAGTTAAGGCGATTCCGTAGCTGATTACGAGTAATCGAAGCTCTCGATGCGCCTTGTAAACTCACGTGATTGCGATAACGATTTAAGAGATCTTTATTTCGCAAAAGTCCTCCGGCTATAAGCTGCAGAAACGTCGAAAGTTACGTTCAAATTTGAATTAGAAATGTCGAAGGCTAAATGCGCTGGGCACTCTTACTCCCTAATAGCCAAATACCAGCAGAATGCTGGCAATATGCCAGCAAATTGAAGCGTAAATTTGAGCAAATTTCTGTCCACTGCGTCCACATTAAGCTTATTTTCTGGCAGTACGATCTGCTGCCACAACAGTAGAAACTGCAGAAATGAAGCATGACGTGCTACACAAAATAACGTTAAAAATCCAGCTAATATTAAATGATATCTGCAATATCAATTATCGACAACAGATGAGGAGCAGAAATTGAGCATGATCTGCTATCATGATATATTGTGCCAGCATATAATGCTTGAAATTTATTTTATTTATGCTGGTAAGCTGTGCCCAATTTGTGCCACATTTCTGCCATCACATCATATTGCAGACTTTATTACATTTCTGTTTCATTTTTAAGCACTTTATCTGCTA
The DNA here is from genome assembly GCA_928718305.1 of Tetramorium bicarinatum. NCBI lineage: Eukaryota > Metazoa > Arthropoda > Insecta > Hymenoptera > Formicidae > Tetramorium > Tetramorium bicarinatum. The sequence continues at coordinate 19,794,556 of OV788329.1, read as the reverse complement.
GGCAGATAGTGCTTCACTACTGCAAAAATTATCATAACACAACATGCAGCATATAATTTGCAAACCCTGCCTTTAGCAGACTTGGCTATTAGGACTTCGAAGAAATTTCACAATATCAGTTTTATCACGTACTCTCTTGTATACTGGACAATATATTTGAGAGATATTAAAAAATATTTATCGTAAAGGGATATTTATCATAAAGAAGAGGTCGTTTGTTCAAAACAATATTTCTATATGTCTCGCACACTTTTTCGCTGATACTCGATAATAGAGAAACGTGTGTTCTCAGATCGACACCCGGACCGACAACAATACCACCCTCTCCGGCAGGCACGGGAGCAGCAGCTGCAGCAGCGGCAATATCGGCAACGCGCCACAAGGACCGATCACGTAGTTTCGCCACCGACTCATTACGGCGCGGGCCGCGTCGAGACTAGAATATTGCCGCCGCGGCATGAATGTTGCACGTAAGGGCCCGTGAACGACGTGTAATAGGCGAACGTAAGTTAACTCCGCCAGCCCGCACTTCCCTCCCTGAGGAAAGTCTGTCGCGTAAATCGGCACCTGCGAGCACCTGCGCGTACCCGCAACTGGTACGAAGATCGATCGCTGTAATTAACTCCTGAAAGCGTGGCCTAGAGGAAAATGGTGTAACACGATATCCTGCATCAGTTCTGTAATTGCGCGTACTGATATTTTCGTTTCGCCAACGGTGACGTATTTTTTTTCCAAGTGATGTATCCATTATTCGATATTAACTTTGCGCAGTCTTTAAAGTGAGTGATACACAGAGATTTATTAAAAGACGAAAAAGCATACTACATACGTTCGACTTTCGGAATTTCGTCACGTTTCTGAAATTTCTCGACAGATACTTTAGACGAATTCGTGCCTCGACCGGTGACGTCGCAGCCAGTAGATTATTTCCGCATAGCCAAGTAGATCAGCAGTGGAATAAGCTGCCGTCGTCAATAATGTCATTTAAGAGTAGATAGACATAAAATAAGAGAGTCTGCGCGAACCGTCGCGGCGCGCGCGATCGTTCTATTATAATAAGCGACATCAATAAAAGATGCGTCTGCTATGCAACGGCAACAACAGTGCGCGGCCGCGACGGTTCGCGCGGATCGTTCGTGGGTGACTTTTTTTTTGTAATATACATACGTACATGTGTATGTATACACGTATATTTAATACATAAATTTTATACATCTATATTAATATGTCGTACGATGACAATCGATCGTTATCGTAACAATGATATGCGAGTGACGGTAGAGGAATATTAATAAATAGTAAACGAAATATCCATCTGTCTTTGCGCTGCCGCGGACATGGGGGTTGGATCGCACCCTGGGGATGACTTTGGAACGCGATAGGAGAATTATATATAAAAGTTTTACACGTGGCTCTCTCTACGTAAAGGATTATGTACATCGAATTCGACGAGAAATCAATGTAGGAGAAGACGCAACGAATTATCTTCTTTAAATGCTACGTGTGACGCCTTCCTTCCGTTAAATGCGACGCGATTCTCCTCGGTGCCGCGGCAAAGTTGCACGTGCGATCCGAGCTCATTTTACGGTAGTCCGCTTTTCCTTTAACCCCCTTTGCCGCTATCCTGCGGCACGATATTTCGTCGAACGCAAAACCGCATTGGGCGCCGCGATTATTAAACGCGCCAGTCGCTACCAGCTTACGTAACGAGCACTATTAATTGATCAATGACACGAACGTGGACGACTGTTTGTTTCGCGCGAGTGCGTATTAATGGGAGCGTGCAACAAGCACACGTGTTTTCCCTAACTCCCGTGTCGATTTCGCGAATAAACAGTAATCAATAATCATTTACGGCGAAAGAAGAACGACGGCGGGACTCGTAATTGGGACGCTTTAAGAAGACGGGATTTCTGTTGCCTGCAAATACGCGTTTCGCTTATGCCAGAACGTTGTAATTAGACGGCAGTTAATTATTCGTCGCGCCAACTCTGTAAACAGACCTCTCGCAACCGTACTTCGCGGGATTACTTTTCATTTCCCGCACCTCGAGAATTTGTTATTCATCATTTAATATAAAGCAGAGTTGCGAAGGAGAGAGAAAAAGGGAGGCGACGAGATTTTCTATGATCAGTAATTTTTGCAAAATTTGCATTTTCGACGAATTCGCGAGTGCACTTGTAATGATAAATAAAAGAAATTCGAAGAAGTGTATTACTTTTACTGTGCAAGAAAATCATTGTCAATTAAAAATTACAATTATTTCACTCAATCAGCGAAACGGATCGTAAAACGCTAAACAAAAAATATCAAACTAAATATGAAAAAAAATTTTCACATTTCGCAATGTATCACATTGCTTGCTTTTTTTATTTATTTATGTTCGTATTGCGTAAGACATTTTAAAATTGTTGCAATCTCGAGACCAAACACTTGAGAGGAGATGAAGCAGTAATACTTCTCTTCTCCTCTCTTTTTCACCATCTATTTATCTTTCTTTCTATATGATCCCTAAATATTAGCCTTAAAGCGCGATGGCTCATGCAACTCAACACCGCGAGATTCCACGGTGTTTCCAGATTCTCGCCCGGAATATCGACGCCCTGCGTGCGATTTTGATGGCAACGTACGTTGATTCCCCATTGTCTGGTCTTGTCAGCGGGATGCGTACGTTCAGGGGGAATCTTGTCGCGAGCAAGAATTCGGTGGCGGCGTAGATGCCTCGAGACAGCCGCGTTAATTACCACGGAATATATTCGCGAGGTGCGCTACGTCGCAGGCAAGTTCATCGAGAGCTTGCACGACGACGTAATCGGCGCCCGTTAATCACTGTTCAACGTGCACCGTGCGCGGGGGTCGATAACGCGAATTTCGCCCCCGCGTAACGCGGTTATTAACGCATTATGTAGCTGGTAGCTGGCATCGTCTTTCCGCGATCGCAAGGAAAATCACATCGACATTGGGGGAAGGAGAAGGCGGAAATGCGCCGCCGCGCGAACCGCGATAATCAACAGAATCAAGGAGGCTCGGCGTCGCACGAAAGTTTTGCGGGAATTTTGCACGAGCGAATTTACGTACGAGGCTTCCGCATTTCCACCTGAAAAAAGGTCCCACCTTCCTCCGTCTGCGCAAGACAATGTTAATTCTTCGCTTCGTACAATGAAATGCATCGCTTACTACGCTATACGAACTATCGTTACGTTTACTCTATCAAAAGTGGCAGTCGATGGGAGTTGGATCGCATAAATCTAGCGGCTAATCGTTACGTACTTCCATCCCTGTCCTAAAAACGTTCATTCCGCCCGGCGGGGGGTATCGCGAGCGCGCGAGGGGGAAGAGGACTATGAAAGGGGTGCACCGGTACGTGCGAAAGGATATCCGTTTCCCGTTCTGTCTTTCTCTCTTTCTCACTTTTCCCGCGTGTAACCTGCCGGACAAAACGGAATCCATTACGGGGGCCTATGTAAGGAACGTCTGTGCCCGATTCCCGTAACATTTCCATTTATATTACCTTATCGTTATTCTTCCGCACTGCTTCTTCGCTCTTCTTTCCATCCGTCTCTCTTTCTCTCTCTCTCTCTCTTCTCTTTTCTTCCCTTTCTCTCGCTCTCGCATCCCTGATGCTTCCCCGTCGCACTTCTCCGGCCGTTTACTCCTGACGAAGGACCACGACGAAGACGCACTTGCTCGACCAACCGGCCTCGTCGCTCGCCTCGTACTCAATCCTGTGACCGCCGACGTCGAAGCGACGACCCGGGCTCTGCGGCAAGGTAAGACGGAAAAATATCGTCGCCGACGATAAATCGCACGGTGGCGCGCGATGATAAAGGCTGAAAAGGAAGGAGAGAGAGAGAGAGAGATTCCGTCACGCGCAAAATTCGCCACCGACTTCCGGGAAGCTCAAGTGAAAATCACCCCTTCCGGGAGTGAGCTCGCGCGAGAATTTTTGGCACGAGCCGAGCGCGTGAATCTCGCTTCCTGGCGGATTTATTCCCAAAATCCGTATCTCTCTCTCTCTTTCTCGCAGTGGAAAATTACGCTTAACTAATTTTACGCTCGCGGCTTTCGTACTCGGAAATCAGGCTTTTGCTCGTCCGTATCACGCCGCACCAAAAATTTACATTATTCATCAAAAAGCGCTCTGGGACGACTGACGCGGAGCTAGGGTACAATTCGGGTAATAATTGGCGCGCGTCGGCAAACAAGCTAATTAAAGCCAGTGATACAGTACATTCCAATGCGATATCGCGCGTTAATTTCAGATCAGCGTTAATTAATCAGTCATTCGGCGCGCCGCGATTATCGCAATTGGAAAGGAAATTGTAGCGTGTCGCGCGCGCGCAACTCTCTCCGTTATTAGAAAAGCGTCCGTGATCATTCATTTATCGAGAACTTAATTTATATCACCGTCCCCCCCCTCCCCCTCCCGTGTCTCTCTGCCGGCAAATTTTCGCTCGTTTATAAAATGGCAATCTCGATATGTTACGCCGGATAATATCGCATAATGGGCGTTTTCACGCTTGCGAAATATTAACGATTCGTTGAAAATCGCATCCCACCCAATCCACGGCGATTATTAAGCTCACACAACATGATACATGCTCGCTGGTATGCGTATCGAATGCACATGCCGGGCGACGGCTTTTTATGATGCATAAACATCGATTATCGAGATATCAACCAATTTTTGTTCGCGATACCGCACGCCGAATATCCGAGATGGAAACCAAACATATCTGATAACATTGATGTTATTGGATAATTATGTAGACATCAGTTTATAGAACGCGCATACCGGAATCAATTATAATTATTCACGCGTAATTACGATACCGCTAAAATCGCCCCGAAACCAACTCAAGCGTCATTCGCGTTTTCATGAAACGCGCTAACTGAAATTTCACAGATGTGTTTCCGCAGCCCCTTACCTCATTATTGCTGATCCGCGTCACTTTCACGTTATCTGTGAAAGTCGGCTCCGTCCACGTGATCGCCGTTCCGTTTCTCCCGACGACTTCGATATCCCTCGGACAGTCTTTGACTTTTGGTGCCTCGCCGCCTATGAGGATTTGGGATTAGCGGATGGAAGTATTTTTACATATATATATATATACGGTGAGAATCGTTCCGCTGCTCATTTTTGCGCACCTCGCGCTCCCCGGCGTTAAGCGAGGAAATTGCGGACCGTGAGAAAACTCCCACGTCTCGCCGACGAATCGAATCGACGGCGGTGTCAGAAAGTTCGATTTCCGCATCGTCGTCGAATGATGAATCGGCGACTTGGCGCAGTCGCGAGAGCCGCGGCGGAAAGTACGGCAAAGTGGAAGAATTCCGATGAGCGCGGAGGTTCATTTATCGCTCGTCGCGCGTAACGCGACGTCGGGCGTCATAAAACGGGGGTGGGACGAGCTTAATTCAAGTTTTTCTGCTGCCGCGCGCGCGTGTCCACTCCGTAAATATATTTTTCATCCGGACGAGTGGAAACAAATGACGGGGGCGAGGGGGAGGGGGAGGAGGAGGGGGAGAAAAAAAATTATGCTTTCGCAAGAGAAAGGGAGTATAATTTGATATTTTCTCTTTTGCGTCGTACACTCGTCGGTCTAGAAGAGCTTATTCACGCGCCAAGTCCCCCGCTCGTTACGCTCGCGAGAAAGAAACAGCGCCGAGTTTCGGGCTTGCGCGAGCGCGCGGACCCGTCCGCGGAATCAGGCCAGCGTTTTCCAGCGGAGAAAACTCCTCGAGTGTCGGTGATGAAGCTCCGGGAGTTTGCATTAAATTAGTTTCGTCAACTTACTTTTAGGCACACAAATGAGAGAGAGAGCGCTGTACTCTTACAAGATTCGCGGAGGCACGCCTCGGATGCCGTTCGCCCGACTCTCGAAAAACTGAGGGATGCTGCGTGCTAAATCGTCCGAGAGGAGGATCCCCTCGATGTGGCCGGGATTCGCGGATTGTTTCCACCGGTTTCTACCGGCGGATTTATACATTCGCGAAGTCCCGAAAATATTCTCGACGCACACATGTGTCTTATGAAAACTGCATTTCGCGACACGTTTCATCTCGATGCAAAATCGAGTTGGAGAGAGGCACCGCGACGAGAGAGGGAAGATGGCGACTTTTTTTTTACGTGCACGGTAATAATTTATCAGTTAACGCCGTGAGAACTAAGTTTACGCGGAATCATATAAGGATTTAACTCGCGGTGCAACGAGCTGCCGCGTGAGTATTTCGCTCACGTCCCAGCAAGATGCGTCAGGATAGACGGGGCGACGGTGGTGGTAGGTCGAAGGGAGGGTGCGCGTCGTAATATTCTTAAGACGCATCTAAAGGATCTCGACGCCCGGGCATTAACGGGGCGACGTGGAGAACTTTTGACACGACGACGTTCGTTTATAAGGCGACGTAACAATTTGCCAACTCGCGTGCTATTTCCGCGCGCGCGCCCGCGCGTTTACGTCCTGCACCGAGAATCCCGAATTATCATCGCGTACCAAGGAACGGAAACAAGAGGAGGGAATATTTCAATCTCGCGCTGTTAATCATTGAGAGACTGCGAAGTTTCACGACGGTTAAATGATGTACGGCCCTCCATTCTACGAGCTGTAGTTTATTTAACATGTGTTCCTCCGATGGAATTAGCCGACCTACGTGTTACCTCCCATCTCCATCCGTTATTAATCAAGATTCGCGTTCAGGAGACGTTTATCCACTATCTTCTGCAAAGTGCAATCTCTATAATCCGGATTAATTAATGCGGGGCGGTATCGTGGATTACCCATGGAGTAACTGACCCTAAGTGAACGATCACGTTTTCAGGGAGCTAATATTTGGCGCATAATTTAGAGCAACGTTTAACGACGGTAAATCATTGGCCATCATCTTTTTCAGTCGGCTTTTTCGAATCATTATTAACGAACGTGCAAAACGAGTTTGCAAAATCGCAAAAATCATATCTAACTTCTCTCGAAGCAAAAATTGCCAGCGATGCGATAATTAACTTTGAGAACGTATATATACATTGCCGGCGAGCGGGGGAAGGTCGCGATTGGGCAATTACAAATTAATAATTGCTATCTCTGCCTGCTATAGAGGGGGACCGTGATTATCACGAGCGCTCGAACGAGAATCAACGTTGGCGCGGCTTATAGCCGTAATACGTCGTTAACACGCATCCGCGCAAATTAATTACCTTTGACGATAATGCGTAATACACAGCTGGCCTGCTTCTTCGATACCGGGTGTCGCGCGAAAAATGTAACCTCGTGCAAGCCGGGCTCCAGATTGGCCTCGAGCCGCGTGCCCCAGGAAGGCTTCGATCGCACATATCGGAACCAATCGAGATCCGTCGCCGGTTGATCGAAGGTCACGAACGCCTCGTCCCTGCCCGGCGGTAACTCGGCTATAACGTCCTTTGGACACTCCAATCGGGGCTTGCTATATCCTGTCACGAGAAAAAGAATGATATTCCCCTCCGCCGATATATCGACAATTTTTCAGCCGACAATTTTTCGCGAAAACGCGAAACGCGTTTTTCCGTACTTCATTTTTAATAAAAAAAAAAAGATAAAAACAGATACCTTTTGATATAAATAACCTATTCGAAAGTCTAAGTAACATAATTAAAATAATATTTGTCATTAAATTGTATAGTTGAGCATTTTAAAGTTTTGCTTGTTTTGTGGGAAAAAAGAAAAAATTCTTCAGATCGCAATTGAAGAAATAACTTTCAAGTCGCTTTAGAGAAACTTGAAAACTTTAATGAAACTTAAATATTTTTAAAAGACTCGACGCTTCATTGAAAATCCAATTATCTATTAATATTTCAAATATCTCGGATTTAAATATCCAAGTGCATTAAACGAAATCGAGAAAGAAACTAAAAGAAATCCCATCGATAAATCGTACGCTACATCCTTTCTTCTCCCTTTTTAAAGAAACTTCCATACTCACTGACGCACTTTCCGTGCTGCGGTCCGTCCCAGGTGCCGTCGGATCGACAGGTCAGCTCGTAGTCATCGTGAAGCTGATACCCACGGGGGCACTTCAGGAAGCACCTCGTGCCGGGTCGATTGGGCACTTTTCGCCTGTCGCGCCACAACTTGGACGTGGCTGATCGGGAGCATATCAAATAGCCGCGATCGATCGAATTTAACGGTAGGCACGCGATACTATTTATGTCTGGAACACGAAGATTACATCCGGAATTATAATTCGCGCGTAACGCAGAAACTCTAATAACAAGCCACTACTGAAAGAAAAACAAAAAATGCTCGTTACTTCTTAAATTGCAATTCGACACAAAGTCTCGCAAAAATATACTGAAATTTTAAAAAATAGTATAACGTCCCGAAAACTCGTTATCCTGAAATTTGAGAAATATGACAATGTCCCGTAAAAATTATATATTTTTTCGGACACTGTCTCATTTTTTACATTTCGGGATTTTGCGGAGCTTTGAATGACCACCTCTTTATTTTTCACTCACGAGACAAAGATTTTAAAACGCTTTTTTTAAATTTATAACGGTTGACAGATACTATTCCAGACCGAGTAATAAAAGTTAAATTTCGATCGAGTTATTTGCATATCCAATTTATATCTATTTCTGACGAAACGTTATTCGCATAAATTTCTGATGCGATGCGATAAAACCGAGAATATACCTTCCGTTTCCTTTGACCCAGCATTACTTCATCCCTTTTGTGTGACCGCGGAGATAAATAAACGGTTTAGTGGCTATTCGTATTAGTGGGCAGCGATCGATTGTGCTCGCGTACTAAGTGCAATCTGCCTTGAACTAACAGTGTGCGTCAACGCGCGCCTAGCATTCACGTGCGGCTCATAAAGCTCGCGCGGCTCCGAGCGTAATCTATGTACGAGCGCTCAAAGCGGAACCACCCTCCACGCGATATTATGTCAGCCACGTCAGCCGCGCGACGCTTCCACGTATCAAATACGATATGTATGTACATAAGACAGGAATTACAGATGCCAATGGCGGCGAGAGGAAGGACCTATCGCGCCTGACGCGGCCTGGTAGAAGTCGCTCCTGCATGACAGCTTTGCATAATGCTACCCTTGGCGAATGCTGCGCGACTAACCTGGGCGGGGTGTCGATGTACGCTCTCCCCCCTTCCCCCCGTCCTCGCTCTTCCTTAACGCGCGGCTTTGAAATTTACAAAGTTACACGTAATTGAAAACGTTAAAAAGTTTACGACAAAAGGGCATGGCGGTGAGAGAACTTTTTCCTGTGGGGAAAAGCCACGCTTAAAATCGCGCTCGGCGCGAAGCGCAACGGGCCACCGGCACCACCACCCCCGCGTACATCGCGTACGTACATTCACTTATCGTCGCGTTCATCCGTCGCGCTCGCCCATCGCGTTCGATCATCGTGCCATACCGGGGCGCGACGGCACGTCACGCGCGAAATGAACGAGGCGCGGTAAGTGATTTGTCAAGGAGCACGTACCTACGCAGGATTTCCCGTCGGATGACAGGGCTTTTTCATCCCCGTCGCAGGCGCAGAAGAAGCTCCCGTCAGTGTTCTCGCACACCTCGCTGCACCCGCCGTTGTCAACCCCGCACTCGTTGATATCTACGACAGAGAAGGCGCCAAACGCGATTTGCGTGTATACATTTTCACATCGATCAAATTCATGCCTTACGCCTAGGAGTAATTAAAGAGTCATCGGGAAATAAATATTTCATGTTTAACAGCAAAATACAAAAGTTCGTTAATTGCTTCTTTATGACTTTGCGCTTTTTATGAGCCTGGTAAATTTTCTCGCATATTATAATTACGTGTAATTAATACGATAATATATCTTTTAATAGTAGCGTCAAAGCGAAATTATCAGAGAATTAATGTTTCGTGAAATATTTTCTATCGATCATAATAACGGTATGCATTGTATCTCTCGTTAGCCCTCAGGCTTAATCACTCCTCATTCCATTCACGTCACGTTGCTGCGCTACACATCCCGTAATTGATTAGGAGGCTATAAATGATCTCGTAGATGCGAGTTATCTTTAATCTAGGAGATCGGCTCGGCTCGGCGCAGTCGCGCCTTCGGGCGAGCGTCACGACTGTCAAACGATCCGTGCGTTAACGGCGGCACATCGTTCGCCACATCGCGTCGAAACGAGCGTTATACAAGGCTCCTTTCATTCGCGCCGTAATGACTCCTTCACCGGCGATCTCCGCGCGTTCTTTGGCCCCCGATCTGTCTTTCAATCGTCGGCGAGATTACGTTAAATTGACCGAAGTGGCCGAGTCGCTATTGCCCGGAGCACTCTCAATGATAGCCGAGAGCACTCGACTTTCGCTGGCTTTCACGGCTTATAAATCCGCGCGGGAGCGCGCATACACGGTGTCCCGTAATCCCGGGGCTCTTAATCTTAGCAACAAACTCGAGATCGGCCCTTCTCTCCGTTTCTGATTAATTAAAACCGGGACTGAGATCCCCTTTAGGGTCGTCGCGAACGCACGGACGCGTCCGTAGCAGGAAAACTGGTTGCATTCAGTTGCCAAGTGAAGTTTATCATCGTTTATCACCGTGCAATTTTTATCCTTCGACCCTTTTCGTTTTAATTCCACATTTTGCGCCGTGATTTGCGCGATAAATCTTTGCCAATTTTTACCCGCCGTATGAAAAGCAAGTAGTATGAAACGTAAGTAAGGAGCAAAAACATAGACGCAGTTAGTTCATTTATTCGAGAAGAGCATCGCGGCCCCCGCGAGAAGCTTCTCCCACCGATAGCGACGGGCAGGATCGCGAGGACGGAACGCTGAGGACGGAATTTCTTTCGTCGGCGCTCCAGTTTCCCCAGAAATCCATCCGCGCGTTCTTTCGAGCCGACATCCCCCTTCTTTTCAAGTCGCCCACACACCGGAGATTGTAAGATTATCGCGATAGTCCATTTTTCGCCCCGGTACAAAAACGGCGCGCGTCTCTGCGCTCGCCTTTGCGAAGAGCGAAATTAGAATTTTCGCTTTGACGCTGGAATACCGGGAGGGATTCTCATAAACGTGACATTTCGCGGGATCGGCGTATATTTACGGTTCTTTTATCTGCCTCGCGGGGCCAGGGGGAGGCGAGGGGGGAGGAGATAACGAAACGCGTCTCTCTTAAAAAAGGAGGGACTTAATACCCTCATACCGATCGTTAAGACGACGATCCTTACATCGTTCGCGAACGCGTGGATTCCTCGTAGCCGCACATTTCTCCACCTCGAGGAGGGACGACTCGTAATGTCAATCATTTATAAAATGCCGTTCACGTAAAACTTCCCTCTCCTCGTGTCCCTCCCTCCTCGAGGCTATTTAACGACCGAGGTTGCCAGAGGTGGAAAAAGGAAGCGGAAATGGATTGAATTTCCGTGGAATAAGATTCGCAAACCGCCAACGTCTGTTACGTTGTATCAAACGAGCTGTAATGTTCTTCTCGGTATTCACCACCGCATCAATTGTAATTGAAGGATTTACGCTCCGCGAAATTGGATTGGCCGACGAGAGTCTGAGTCGTATCGGAAAAGAGGGACTCTGATGCATCCCTTGAACGATTGTCGTGTACCTTGAAAAATCCTGGACCGGACGTTCTATGAATGTACCGGTATTGATATCATCTTCTCAACGACAATTATTCAAATGCGTTACTTAAAACGAGTATTCGCGATGACAAAAGTTCCATACGCATACGTGAGCTTTTTGTATTATCACGACAAATACGAGCGTATTCGTGGTACGTACGAATATGAGGAACCCACAGAAGAGCGTATTTCGTATAAAATGCCGATAAAAGCGCCGCGTTTTTCCGATCGCGCTTGTGCGCGTCGGCAAAACGGATTGCAGGAGGGACTGCATTTTGTGCGAGCCGTTCCGAGATATTCGAAGGTATTGGGGGAGAAACTCGCGGGACTCCTAAGAAGGTTACTCTCCCGAGGAATGCACGATTGGCGGAAAAGAAAAGGCTCTCTCTCTCTCTCTCTCTCTCTCTCTCTTTATCCGAAAGCAACCGATGGTGATATAGGTATCGTCCTTGTGGGGCTGTGGGGTTACGATTCGACAGTACTTCGTTCACCGCCTCGCGGAAAAAGGAGAGGCAACTCGGATTTCCTCGAGGAAATATTGAAGCTGCCGCGCGCTTTCGTCGGGATCGTACGGGAGAATTGTCCAAGAAGTTTGCGATCGAAGAAACTTAAACGGCGCGAGCGCTTTGCGCGAAACGAAATATCGTCGCGATGATAAAAAATATTACGGAGAATGGTGTCAATCGCCGTGAGTTCGCGAAAAGGATTTACAATTTTATAAATGGAAACAGAGAAAAAAAAATGAAAAAACAGTAAGACGGTGGAATTAAAAGGGTATATGCGCGGCTTATGAATTATTTCGAGAAGAAACGCACGTAGACAGCTTACGCTTGTGGGGGTAATGGCGTTTCTGACAAAGTTCTCGTGTACACGTCGCGGAAGATCACATCTCCATTCCTAACGGTAACACGATGCTCTCCTGACTTATTAACGAGAACTTATTAGCTTAACTCCTGACTTAAGCAGCCGTCCTAACACGCGTAAATTTGCAAAGTGGATTCATCCGCGAGCTATAATTCAAGCTGCATCGTCTAACAATAAACTCGGGGATGCAGTCAGACGAGATCCTCTTATTGAAATTATTATCAAAATCATTTCGAGGTGGTTTTTAACAAAAGGCAGACGTGACACGAGTAGAATATGAACGTCGAGAATTTATTGTCGCTATTAATCATTTTTTTCAAATTAATATAAAAATTATCTTTCAACGCTCCCCGACTATCGAACACAATTCATCGCGTTGGAACGGCAGTTAATCTAGGCGTCGCATAAATTAACATGCCGGCAAGACGAATGTTCCCCTCTCCTATTCTTGAGGACGAAAATCAGGGGATTTTCCATTATCCTACTCACCGATGCACCCGTGGGAAGTCTGCTCGTAGCCCGGCAGGCAAGTGATGGACAGGCTGTCCAGGATCGGCTGATCCTTCAGCTCCATAGGTTGCGCGCATCGATAGGAGCCCGGGGTGTTAATGCACCCGTAGCGACACAGCTCCGTCTGAAGATCCGGCACCGAGCATTCGTCCACGTCTGCGGGAAATGATCGCCATTTGTCAAACGTCTCTCCTTGCGAAAGTGTCGCGACGCCGAGCGTGATCCCGCGGACGGTCGCGTGTAAAATCTGGACTAAAGTGCGGATTCGAGGCGTCCCGCGCGGCTTGAGATTCATCGCGCGAAAATTCAATCGCGCCAGTCGTGCGTAAAGCGCCGCGTCTAACGTCTCGAGCGTTAATGTCTCGTGGAATTGTACTCGCGGAAAAAAACAAAGAGAAACGCGACATGGAATTGTACAAGCAGAGTCCCTTCGTTCGTATCGATCGCCGACCGTCCAATCGCTCACCCTGACACGTCTTCCAGTCGTCCTCGAGCATGAAGCCGTCGGGACACAGGCAAAACACCCGGCCCATCGTCGACAGACACGTGTGGGAGCATCCGGCGTTGTTAACGCTGCATGGACCGGTGTGCCTGTCACGCTCGCACGTGTGATTGTCGGCGGCCAGCGACGCGTCTTGCAAGCCCTCGCAGGAGCACTCATACCCTCCTACGAGATTTCGACAGGTGTCCTGGCAGGGACCGTGGCCGTTGTTCAGTAAACACTCGTTGATGTCTGCACAACAAACGTCGCGCGTTAATCCGCCGCTAACCGCGCCATTTGCTTTGCGCAGAGGTGTAATTAATTAACTCGGTAAGATACTTTGATGATGCTTGAACAAGGCAATTACTGCTGTAGGATCGCTTTAATTGCGATAAATAAGTGCCGTTTACATGAAGAAAATGAGAGGCCAGGATAAAGATTTGAAATTAAAATCAAACTGAAGGTAAAAAAAATATCTAAAGAATTGTACAAATATTTAGAATCAAACTGTACACAAACTGTGAAAAATAATAAAAGTATGAAATTTGCGCTCTGCATCAACAAAATTTCCGCATAAAAATCTCCGAAAATTGCGTCCGTTAATGATAATTGTTCACACAGCGAAATCGTGCTCACCGACGCATTTGCGGCCATCCAATCTGAAGCCCTCGTAGCAGGAACAGACGGGACGCCCGTTAATTTCGTTGCAAACGTGCTCGCAGGATGCCTCGGCGCATACCCCATTCGGGTTTTGCTTGATCTCACACTTTGGCACCTGTCCGGCCCACTGACGATTCCTGCAGACTAATCGGCTCGCGGAGGATACCATATGGAAACCCGGCACACACTCGTAATCGGCTTCCAAATACTCGTGCCCCGGGGTCGAGGACCTTTATAATTGTGACGTGAACGCGGCGGGTTATTTTTACGATAAAATTCTATTTTCTCAGAGAGGATATGTGGCATTAACGTTAAATGGGAATCGGGATATATTTTGATTTTAATTTGAAAGCGCGTTATATGGAAAGAAAGTTTTGCCCTTACTCGGTTTTAGAATGAATTTATCATCTTCATCTATAAATTCTCGCAATATTAGATGTTTATTAATTCAATAAGGTATACGTCTACTTTAATTGATTTTGATCAAATAGAAACCAACTTGAAAACAACTTTGAAGAATTTGATTATTGAAATTAATGTCAATCGTTTCGAAAGATATCTCATGGTTTATGCTAGCTGGTGTTTAATTCGTTAACTTTAAAATCAGACGCATTCAATTATGGATGAAAATATTTAAAAGTTAGCAGAGCTGTTTGTACCTTACATATTTGATTATTTATTTTTATTTAAAAGCAGCACGAAGAAAAATTACTGTCTCTTTGACATTTTGAAATTGAATTAAATTCGTTCGAGTTATTCCATTATTTTTATTTGTTACTTAAGGATGTATCGGAGGTACAATCTTAGATAAAAGTGGATGAAATTTGAAATACTTGAATATCTTTACATTACGTACAGTAAATCTAGATGTAAGAAACTCAAATTACAATCTTATTTTTACTCCTAGAGAGGTATTTTTCATATTACAAGCGCTTTTTCCAACATTATTTGTGATATGTACTGATAGCATATTTTTGTTTGGTAAACAGTTTCATCTATCCGTATACTAGACGTACAAAAAAAAATTGAAAACATTGGTACCATTTCTTCAACATTTTTATTCTTCAAGACTGTCTCTTTCCATAAGAATACGTGGGAAATCAGTGAAAATTAAAATTGTTATTACTCAGCAACTGTTTAATGGATTCGTTTAAAGTTTTTTTGTAGCACAACAAGAAGGTTAAAAGAACAATCTCACGAAACATGTATCTATTTTGCTTTATCGACATTTTAATCTAAGAAACTGATTTCAAAAAATTGATTATTAAAATTAATGTCATGCATTCAAGGAGATACTTTGTACACAAGCTCAGCTAGCAAATGTAAATCCAACAATTGACTCCGTTGAACCTTGGCTCCATGATTATACTGAGCATTGAATTACAGTTGATAAAAGAAGGAGGGTGCTTACTTTACATACTTGATCGTGCATTTTAATTTCAAAATGTCACAGGACAAAATTTTGCTATCATTTTTAGATTTTGCTATGGATGCAACGTCATCTAAATTCTCAACAATTATTATACTTTTTATTAATTAACAGAATATACCCATTTTCATGTATAGATATTCTGATCGAAGGAAGTTGATGCGAAAACGACTTTTGAGAATCCGATTAGAATTAACGTCGGTCGTTCCGAGAGACATCTTGTGCAGGGCTTATGCTAGCGTTCGTGTAAATCGTTGACACCGAGATTAATACCGAGCACTGAATTATGGATGGTAGAAGGTAGGAGAGCACTTACTTTACATATTTGATCAGCGCGTGGCGAGATAGAGGCGCCGGCAGGAACGTCCCGTTTATGCAAGATAAGTCCCCTTTCGTGCCGCCGTCGTCCTGCATCGCTCCCGTGACTTCCGCGTTCCCGTCGCCGACGGTCTCCTCGACGCTCTCCTCAGAATTAATTATCGGCTTCCTCGGCGGATGAGAGCCGGAAGCACGCTGGACCGGCGGCTCGTCGTAGCGCGGCAACGACAACGGCTTCAGCCGCGACATCATATACGCGTTGTAGTCCTTCAGGGTCCTCTCCAGCACCTCGTTCTCCAGATCCAGAATCGGCAGGTCCTCCTCGGTCCTCGAGTAGCCCAGCATCCTCTCGACGTCGTAATGCGAGCTCCCGAGATCGATCTCACCGTCCGACGACGGCGGCGGGGTGACGGCGGCGTCCCGGTCCGCGCTTTTCCCACTGACTTCACCCGACTCCGCATTCCGTCCGACCGATTTCTTCGGAGGGCTGTCGAAAATACCGTCGTCCTTCAGCGCGGACTTGGAGATCTCCATTTCGAGCTGCTTGGAGAACTCCCTCTCCACCGTGTCGACCGCGTAAATCCCGCGACGCGGCGTTGTTCTTATCAGGCCCCTCGTCGCCTCGAGAGTCGACGACGTCGTCGTGTCGGTGGCGTCCGTCAGCGAGGCGCGATCGGGGTCGACGTTCGACGAGTTCTCGACCGTCGGCTCGGACGCGTTGGTCCCGTTGACGAGGTCAGCGGGCACACGTCCGCTCAGGCCGTCGTGCGTCTTTCTCTTGCGCTTCGACGATCGTCGCGCGACGTCCTGCCGCCTGTTGTTCCGCCGCGTGTCCCTCCCGTTTCCTCTGTTTCTGTCCCGCCTGTCCTTCTTTTTCCGCTTTCGCCGCTCCGCGCGGGACTTACGCGCCTCCCGACTCCTCAGTCGCGAGAAGGGGTCGTTTCTCCTACGCGGCGATCGATCCCGCCTGCCCGTTATCTCGTTCTCGCGACTGTCCTCGGTGATCTCGTGCACGCGATCTTTGACGTCGAGATCCGCCGGGTCCTCCTTGCCCCTACGACGCTTTTTGCGCGTCCGACTGCCAAAGTTGCCCTCTTGCTGCCTGCTCAAGGTCGCTGTTGGGGCAAAAAGCGAAGGTAGATGTTGAAAAAAATATATACGGTAAACTCGGGTAAGATGGCCATAGTTTTTTAAAATGCAAAAAACGTATCTTTATTTTTAATATTTTTTAATACCATTCAACATATGACTACACTGAAGCTTAAGGTGGTACATAATACTATTAAGATATAAAAAAAATAATTTTCAGAAATTTTATATTATTATAATATTGCAATAAAAGCATTGGCCATCTTACCTGACGTTTAAGTATAAGTTGGCTATAGTATTATGAGGGATAAATAACACATATATATATTTTACGTTAAAAATGTATCTTTTGTAAAAACAACAAAAAGTTTATAATTTTAATTTTATTTTGTTTTTATAACACATTAAATATATTATTTATAAAAAACAAAACGTACATACAAAATGAGTCATAATAGTAGCTTTTTCTCACATAGCAAAGTGTAATATCTATAATTGTGAGAAAAATCATCTGTCCACAACATATCAAATTGAAAATATGTAAAACTGCATTATTTTTTTCAAAATTTTGAAGCAATATCTAGCGGGTACGTCCCAGATGAGCCATTTTATCCAAACAGTGAGAGAAAATGGACACAGCGTTTATAAAAAACCAATAAAACAATAAAAACGGAAATAAAAGTGATAGTTCACATTACAATTTATATACCTTTATTATGTATCTAATATTGATTACTTTAACTGTAACTTATCCGACGTTACAGCAGTTTTTAGTGGACACACGAAAAATTTTGCAAGCAGTCAAAAGTAAAAACATGATTTAATATCATTCACAATATCATTACTTCGTATAATGTACGCACATAAACTACTGTAAATATCGATCTTCTTTAAAAATGATTTAAAACACGCACTATTTAACAATTATTTAAAAAATTATAGCCTATGGCCATCTTTCCTGGTATAGCCATCATACCTCGGTTTATCCTACCGTAACTGCAGTACGCGCGCGATTAATTTTGCGACACGATGTGAAGATAATATGCGTCGACATATGAAAAATTGCCGGAATAATTCCGGTGATTCGCTTAGGAACCGGATATCGTATCTCGAGCATTTTCGTCCCGCCGCGGACTGATTTACCCGGAATATATGTTTCCCGTTAATATTAGGGAGGGACGACTTTACTCACTGACGTTTCGCCGAGGCGGAATTTTCGCACCATTTTCTGACAAAAGGAGATGTTTGTCCCCACGTTCATCGCCGCGGGCCTCCGCTTTCGCTTCCGCTTCCGTCTTCTCTGGCTTCTTGATAATGCCTCGCGACGAGAGCGTCCTTCTGTTTTCCTCGAGAGCCTCCATTCCCTCAAAAGATGCGTCCCGGCTGGCAGATAACAACAATTCTAACCATCTTTGCTCTTGCAAAAAACAAGGGATCTAAGAGACGCTGCTTAGTCTACTAAATAAATTATCGAAGGAACAAAGAGGACTATGTCGCGCAATTTCAACGTTTCAGGACTTTAAAAGACCACTTAAATTTTATTCTTAGAGAAAAGCCAAGGTATTTTTATATTTATGTAGATTCTCATTTTACTTGCTTAAAAAACAGAAAAAAATAAAATATCGAATATACACGGTTAAATATTAAAAGATCAAAAAAACAATTTCTTGAATTAAATAAAAGCAAGTAATATTTTATTATTTTTAGCTACCGTGTATGTTGAAATTTTATTATTTTAACACAAAATATGCAGTTAACATGTTGTCATTTAACTCCGTTATTTTATTTAAATTAACGACATATTGAGCAGCGGCGACCTACGAAATGGTTAAAAGTGACTAAAATTGAGTACAATTTAACATTACGAATTTAACGGTGCATGTGTGAAACAGTAGCGCGGACGTAAATGTAAGCTGCGCATATAAGTAAAACGCGTTTGAAAAAGAGTACCATCAGCAATCGAATCTTTCTACAGTCCATACTTAACGTCACATAATTAATTATCGAACAATCGATTGGTATTTCGAAACGGCGCTTCTTTGACGCTATACCATTTCGATAAACCTTTGTGATTCCAAGCCATAATTACAGAGTGTAATTCTATTAAAGATTCCCCTGTGACATCCGACCGGATACGCAGTTTTATACGACAAAGCATATGTCATTGCGAATCGAGCGAGTGCCGCTGGATCCTCCTCCCGCGAGGAGCGGGCGCCTCGCGAGGAGTGATCTTCTCGCGTTTCCCGCATCGCGTTACACGCGGAAGAAAGGTCGACGAAAAAGCGATAGCTTTTACTGCTCCGGGGAGACGGTCGATACGGGGCGATACTTTACCTATACTGCCGATGGGTTCCCAGAATGTGCGATCCGTCGGCGGAACGATCCGATCCCATCCTGTCTCCGGGCGTACCGCGTGCCCCGGCATTTTGGCAGAACCCTATAAACAGCGAGCGAACTCGATCTTAAGAGCAGCCTCGATTGGCCGTGGCAGAATAAGGGTGAGACAGACAGAAGGAGGGGGATTGGGTAAAGGGCCGTTCTTCCCGCGACTCCGCATCTCCGCGGGCGATGCAGCCACCGAGGCGAAAATACGGAAGTTCTATTGTGAAGTTTGTCGGAGCCTCGCGCACACTTGTGCCGCGAAACTTCGACTGTTACCGCAATGAAACTACCCCACGCGGAACCGCGGAAGTCATCGGTCCCCGCCCGTCATTTCGCTCCGCCGAGCGAACCGCCCGTCGTCGTCGTCGTCGTCGTCGATATGGAAATTCTTTAATGCGCGAAGATGGCGCGAAAATCGAGTTGATGGGAACGGGCGAGAAGGTGGGTAGGGCTCTCTAAAGGACGAGCGAGAAATATCTTAATTTCTCGAAGGATATTCTTTAGACGCCCCGCAAGACGTCTTTCGCGTTTCTCTTTTTTTTTTCTTCCTTTTTTTTTTCATCGCTTGAGAATGCAACCGGCGCCGCTGAATGTGAAGGGCCTTTTACCGAATCTCTTTCGGAGGTAGCGCACGTCGGGAAGTAATTTTAAGTGATAACATTTCGTCTGTTCCTTTCAGAAGTGTTCTCTCAATGAACTCTCGCGATTTTTCCACTCGCGAGCTGTAATATGGATTTCAGGGCGCTAACGAAGGGATGCCTATGAGATGCGCGTGGAAAAGTTCCACGGTAGATTATACTCGAAACTTTTACGTGGCTCTCGATTCTCGCGAGAAGACCGGCCGCCGTTTCCCTCGCCGTTGTCGAAGAAAGCTCGTCGAGGGAAGAATCCTTGACTCTAATCTAGGCGATATCAAGTGGCAATTGGTATAATCCAGCGATAATCGACTTTCTCCGTTGTTACCGCTGTATCTGAAATCGTTAATGCAAGTACCCGCCCAGGAGATACCTCAAAGGAGAAATAATCTCGCTGAGAGAGGATTTACTCCGAGTATTTTGTGTCTAAATATATATTAAATATATATGTCAGATTAAATTTCTCTAATTTAGATTTAAATATCAATAGATTTTATATTTATGATTTTAAATTTTATTTATAGTGTAATAATATTTTGTATTATACATATATAAATTATAATTACATAGGTAATTAATATACTATTATAATAATTTTATTATGTATATTTCTGATTCCAATATTACCCATGTTACATACGGTTCTCGTATTATTTAAAGTAAACAAAATTCTATTTTGAATTCTGATATGAATAATAAATAAATCCACACAAGGTTTCCAGGAATTGCAACTTAACAAATTTTTACGGTATTCGCAATTGTTACTTTCGGGAGTCTTATTCCCATTGTTTTTCGACGTGTTATCGAAGAAGCGTGAAAGAACAGAATACATACGCGCGCGCACGACAAAGGTGGAACGAAGAGAGCTGTTTCAACTCTAGAAACAATTAAAGCAAGCAACTAAGCTTCGCCTTAGGCAGCAGAGAGTAATTCGTTCGTTTCTCTATCGTTATAAGCGGCGGACCAGAGTGGTGATTCTGTCGCAAAAGTTTAATTAAATTCAATCAGTGGTAAACGATGTCCGCATAATATATTTCATTGAAGGTAAACCGCGCTACCTTCTGCCATTTTATCATCGCGATTCGATCATACGTGAGTACATAAAGAATCCGCGAGGCCGGAATTTACGTTCTCGGGATTTACGCGGGTTTACATTTACCCGACTGGCTACAAACGTAGCGGTTTTAGCGGAGGGAATGCCGGTTCGAAGGTTTAACCGGCAAGCACCACCTAAATCAACAATCGGGACGCCTAAATGTTTCACGTTTATTTTCGCATTGCAACGACAAGAATAACATAATGCATGATACATTATCCCGGCGAACAGGCGTGAATAAATGAGTACATTTCGGTGAGTCGGCGCTCGCACATCGCCACGCGGGCGCACCGGCAATTTTTCATTTGCCGCCCCCCTCTCGCCCACACGTACGGTCGTACGGTCGTTTTCCCGGCGCGACATTCCGCGTTTGTAATATTCACGGGTCATCACCTTTAAAGTTACATTCCCGAGTTCTGCAAGGCGCGACGCGAGCCCGGACGCGACCGGGACGACCGTACGTCGTTCGGGGAAGCCGAATCTGAATTTCGGATGCGCGACGATCAATTTTTGAGCGATTTGAGCGTCGCAGCGGCGGAAACGACAACGGAATAATCTCGAGTCGAGGGCGCATAATCGCGGGGGGCGCTTTGAATAATTCGACGTAACGCGGGACCTTGGGAAACTGCCGCTGCTCGGCGCGAATTTCCCGGCGACACCTGGCAAACCGCTTATCGTTCACCTGCGATAAGCCCGACATCACCGGGGGAATTTCACCATCAGCTCGTATCGCACTGATGCGCGGAGCGTGGCCCCGTCGTTGATCCCTTGTCAATTTTCGCTCACGACACACGACGCCCGGGACGGCGAGATTACCTCCGGTAATGTTGCATCGCCAATCGAACGAAATGAATTTCCGGAGCGCCGGAGCTCGGCCAATAGGACCTCTCTCTCTCTCTCTCTCTTCTTTTGCTTCGTAAAAGGATAAATAATCCCTCTCCAAAGAATATTCCCGGCGATCGATGGAAAACGGCGCGGCGCGCTTCCTATAATTATTCCACATTATGCACTAAGCTCGCCCCTTCGGCGGAATAATTCATTGAGCGTTTGACGGCTGCCTACGGAGACGAGTATGAGAAAAACCGATTACGAGGAGATTATGTAACGTCATAACTGTGAATTATAGCGAGCGCGCGCGCGCGCGAGTTATTAATAGGAATGATTATGAATTACACGAATGTGAAGTGTATTTTTTACCCTCTTCCTCGAGAAATGACGTATCACATTTGTACGATTATTATTATATAATTTTAATCAAATGATAAAACGTAATAGCTGTCACATAAATATCGGGCAGCGCGAAACACGCAGATGTGTTTCAACCGCGCGCGCTAAATATTTAGATCTTTCTCAAATGCGTTTTGAAGTTTTATGCATCGTCCCTGCGATATTTATAAATGATATTACTCCATTTAAGCCGAGCGGAGCACGCTAAAATGAGTAAAAAGTGCAGTGGAAACAGTATGCATGCATTTCATCCCCCGTAAATCTTGCGCCATTTTGTTAATCCTGTTCTGCGCGGAGAATATGCAACGACGTAATTACGTGCGAATGTACCAACCGCGCGAACAACCGCATAAATCGTAAACGAGTTAAGTGGTGAAGTTAGATTGCCCGGCGCTCATTGTTTTTTCATTGTTTAAGTGGATCACATACATAAAGAGTGAGAGAGAGAGAGAGAGAGAGAGAGAGAATCCACTTAATGTTAATTCGTAAATCTGCTAATACGCGTCCAGCGGCAAAACTAATTACATCACGGCGACTATAGAAAGACGCCGGAACGGGGTGGGAAAGAGAGGGAGAAATGCCGGGCTGGCATTTCATTGTGATTGCGCGGTCCACAATGCATCGTGAAAATTAACAGACCGCGCCTCAAGTCGCCCCGCGGTTCGCAGACGACGGGAAGCCGAGGTTGGAATGGAGTTTCTACCGTCGCGCACGCCGAGCGACGAGGAAATTTCGCCCGGAGAGATGTAGTGGACTATTTTTCACTTTTAAGATATGAGCCATCGGACGGAGGAGGTCCGCGCTGTAAGAGGCATATTCTTCGCGCTTTAAGGAATGAAAATACGAAAGGATTTAACGTAAGATAGCCGCTCTATTACGTCGTTCCTCTCCATTCCGCCGGGGAGCGAGCGATGGAGAGATCGTATGGGAGGCATACTCTTCCATTCTTTAAAGAATGGAAGTACAAAAGGATTTAATGTAAAATAGCCGCTCTATTACGTCGTTCCTCTCCATCCCGTCGCGCAGGTAGAAATCTTGATGCTGCCCGAGAGATCCCGAGAGCCTTGCTTAAAGCCGAAAATAATTCGTCGTCCATAGAATGTACGATTTATCGCTGACTCGTACTACTGCGACGGTTTTCGATTAATAGAACGAATCTAATTGCCTGACAATCCTCGCGTGTTTTCCGCGAGACAATGTACGAAATAAGGCAATTAAAAGCGGAATCTCAGTCGGCTAATTCTAGACGAGAGTTCGTAACGCGGTTTTTAAAAACCATGAGACAAAAATTTGCATATTATTACGGTCTCTTAAATGTTCTTTATTCATAGCCCCCGTCTCTTCTTAAAATACGAGGCAAACGTCTCGTCTCGGTTTTCAAGCTTTATCTCGAATGCGCGCGGGACGTCGACGTTTTTCTTTTTTTATTCTCTATTCTTCAGGCGCGCCATATAAATTAAAACGCAGACACAGGCTGACGTCCTCAAGATTGAATCATCTTACATTCTTCGAAGATTGATCACTGAATTGATTACCATTCGTAAAAATAGACTCGACAACATAGTCAATCATCATTTCATTAATTCTATATATACATTAGTTAATTTTAAAAGAAACTATATTTATTGAATGACGTAATTAATGTATATATATTCTTAATTAACGTAATTTATAATGATTTAAGTAGTTTACACGACTACAATTTAGCCAATTATTATTAAAGAGGCAGAATTAATATTTGAATTCGATAACATGGCTAGAAATATACATACAATTATAAATTATTTATACATGTATGTAATTAAAAGTTATTCAATTCAATACTGTCTACTACACGAGTTTTATTTAACAGATCAATAACGATATAAAGTATCGAATAAAGATTAACTAATATATATTAATTAATTATTCATACCGATTACACATTATATAAATACGTTATTTTATATTTTATATTTTATACTGAATTATATATTAAATAAAATTTTCAACCTGATATTATCGTCTACGAACAACGAAAATAAACGATCCCCATATTCAAGAAATATTTCTGCAAGAAAAGAAATTGAAGTACCTTCCTATTGACCTAGACTAAAGAAAAAAAAAAAGGATAAAAATCGCACTCACCGAGCGGCAGAGCAATCGCCACGAGAAACAAGACGGCACAGGCGAGCCTCGCGTGGCTCGCACGTTTCTCGATGCACATAACGTGATGTCGTTCACACCGGCATCCGAATACTCGTACCGTGTCGCGCGGCCGCTCGCGTGGCTCTGAGTGTGCCTCCTCGTTAGATTTCGAGTTTCGAAACGCGCTCCCACCCTCCCACCCATCTGCTCTCTCTCTCTCTCTCTCTCTCTCTCTCTCTCTCTCTCGCTTCAATTTGGTCCCGCGCGTTGCGGGACTCGCGCGCAGCTCCCGGATGCTACGAGCGGTCCAGCGAGGCGCCTGCTCGATGACAACCTGTTCTACAGTCTTGCGTACTGTCCGCGGTGGGCGCCACTCGCTTGAGATCAGAAGAGATCGCGCGAAGGGTCGAGAAGCGGCGAGTGTGGCTCTTACCATGAGGGAGAATACTATTTTACAGATCCCTTCTTTTCGATCGCTCCACGAGCGGGGCGGAAGTTCCCGTCTGTTTAAATGATTCAAAAAGAATCGATTGAGAAGTCGACCAATAGATGATCATTGCGAAGGATGGATGAAAAATTGCAAGTGCGACCTGGTTCTTAGAGTCCAATAATTTAAAGCTTAGAAAATTCATCGTTCGTCAATTTCCTAATTCTTCTATTATTTAATTCTTTTTATTTAGTATTTGTCCGAGCACAGACTGGGTCTCTCGATGTTAGAATAGTGAAAGGTGCACTGCAAAAAATTAATGTAAAATTACATGTAATTTTGAGACACACTTAATAGGTTTAATTAAATTTATTTCTAATTTTACAGTAAAAATAATTATAGTTAAAATTAAAATAAAAGTAAAAATAATTCCTTAATTTGTTTTTTACAGTGTACACAATAGTGAATCTCACAATTTTTATAAAATTACATATAATTCTGCGATTCATTATAATAGTTGTAAAATTCTACGTATTTATAATTTTGCAGTCAGAAGTAAAAATAATGTTTTAATTCCTAATAAATTTTTTTAATATACTGTATACACTGTAAAAGAACAAATCAAGGAATTATTTTTACTTTTATACTGCAAAATTAGAAATAAATTAATCTAAATCTATTAAGTGTGTCTGAAAATTACATGTAATTTTTTACAGAGTGAGAAATCGATCCTTCCCTCGCGAGTCCGCGAGTGACAGTCCCGCGCTCTTGCGTATGCACTTCTGCATGTGCATACGCGCGACTAGACGTCTACATACGCCGTCGTCCTCGCCGCCAACACGACCTAGCTCTTGTAACACCCTCGGCTATCGATCCCACGGCGCATTCGCGCGTTTCGAACGACGCAAGCTCGGAGTTTAAGCCGAGTAGAAGTTCACCCTCCCGGCGAGGCTAGTTCATGCCCGGCGCACCACCTCACCCCTGGCCGCACGTCCTATCCCACCGTCCTTCCTGTTCCTCTCTCTCTCTCTCTCGCACCCTGTCGCACCTCCGTCCCTCCGCACCCCTTTCGTCCTCGTCAACAGGAGGCACGGGCAATCGGGCAAGATGAGCGACCAGGAGGATCTGGATTATTACATCATGTTTCCGTCGTTCCCACCGTCCCCGAAGGACCCGACGTTGACCGCAGCCGGGCAGGACCAGCGGGAGGAGTTCGTGTTCGTGTACGAGGAGGACAAGCGGCCGGTCGTGATCCTGCTAGGATGGGCCGGCTGTCAGGACCGATACCTGGCCAAATACAGCTCGATCTACGAGGAGAAGAGGTATTCCGAGCCGCTCATCCCGCGTGAAACTGGTACCGCGTGCGATCGTGCTGATACGCGTTCAATTCACCCCGGAAGGTCGGAAACTCTCGCGTTTGAAACGCAATGATTCCGACGTTCTCCAAGTGCGCATTTAGATGGAATGGCGTAGGTTCCGCGAGAACGATTTTTTTTTCGAAAGAACGGAAATGTCTCGGCTCGTCGTAGCGCTAAATCATCCTACTTTCGATGATTCACAACACGATTTACATACGATGGAATTCGAGACTGGATTCTTCGTGTTAATTATACGTATGTGCGTCAATTAATGCGGCATCGGAGATAATTTGTGAAACCGGAAATGCGACCATAGTGCTTCCATTTTCGCGAATGTAAACGACGCGTCGAGGATACGCGCGTGTCGAGCCGACAAATTCGATCGTACACGGCGATCCATGTTGTCCAATGCCGCGCACGTAACGCAATTAGTCTCCGATGGTCATTAATCCCCCGCGTTGCCTCCTCGCAGCTGCATCACGCTGCGGTACACGGCGCCGGTGGAGTGCCTGTTCTGGCGCCGGGACAAGATGCCTTACATCGGCAAGCGGCTGCTGCAGGTGATCACGGACAAGCGGCTGGACGAGCACCCGATATTCTTCCACGTCTTCAGCAACGGCGGCGCGTTCCTGTATCAGCACATCAGCCTCGCGATGCAGAGGGCTAACACGCCGTTCAAGGTAGACGGCTCAGCGCAGCGAAAATCGTTGCGCCTCTCCGCATGAAATTCAAACGATCTGTAATTCGCCGTACCGTGACTAGCATATTATTTATAATTATACTTGCCACCCAGAGAGGAACGCATGCAGAAAAATTTTAGCCTCATTTAAATTTTAAAATACAATGTGTAATACATTGCGTAATAATTCTACATCTAAATTTTAAAATCAATAATTCTAAATTTAATTATTGCAACATGCATACCAATCTTTAAAAAATTGATGCCTAAAATAAATTCTTATATAATTGTAACATTAATGAGAATCATCTTAGCTCAATTATTGCTGAATACGTTTCAGAAGTTAATTTTGTAATTATTGTAAAAATCGTTGCAGCATAAAATTATACAATTATTATTCAAGTAATAGTAAGAAATTCTTTTTACTTTTTATTTTTTACATAACTTTGCGTCATTATTTTGTCAATATTTAGAACTTACAATTGTAAAATTCTATTTCAGCAAAAGATATGCGTTCTGCAGAATCATCTTATGACAATTATTGTGAAATGCGGTGAATGGAAAGATGCAATAATTGTGCATTTATTGCAAAAGTTTCCTATCTGGGCATATAATAGAAACACAATGAAGGCTACATATACTTGTATAAAATATACATTTAAATATATGCATAAAATTAAAAAATACAAGATATATAAAATTATACATACATACTGAAAAATATATAGTTTTAAAATAGAAATTTAATACAAATTATAAACCTTGATTCAGATCAA
The DNA here is from genome assembly GCA_928718305.1 of Tetramorium bicarinatum. Lineage (NCBI taxonomy): Eukaryota > Metazoa > Arthropoda > Insecta > Hymenoptera > Formicidae > Tetramorium > Tetramorium bicarinatum. The sequence goes on along the minus strand of OV788329.1, from coordinate 19,766,909 downwards.
AATAGAATTCTATTTATAATTTTTTACGTCGTATAAGATACATTAAAAAAATATAAAACATTTATAAAATCAAAAGCATAAATGCAGATACGTATAAAAATACACGGCGAGTAAAATTAGAAATTTTATATTCTTACGAAAAACATTTAAAGAATTAAAAACATATAAATGCAGTTACATGAAAAATTCACAACATATAAAATTAGACAGTCCATTTTTACGAAAACCAATTAAAGAATCAAAAGCATGTAAAATGTAGACATGTAAAAATTTATGGCATCCAAAATTAGAAATTCTATATTTCTACAACAAACATTTAAACAATCAAAAACACGTAAAATGTAGACACCTATAAGAATGTACGGCGTATAAATTCTATAATTTTGAAACCATACACGACTTGTAGAATATTTAAAGTAAAGAATTCACACCGAGTGATTATTTTAGTTTTATATTTTTTTAATTTGCCATCAATACATGAGAATTTCTGGTTGGAATCGCAGGTCAGGGGAGTGATATTCGACAGTGCGCCCGGCGAGAGGAGATTAACGGCGCTTTTCAAGGCGATCAGCGCGATTATCGGCGGTCATCCCCTCACGAACTTGCCGATGTCGTTCATCATCACGTTCTTCCTCTCTGTACTCTGGTTCTTCGAGGTAACCAAATAGCATGTTGGCACACTATGACTCTCATTGTCTCACGAACATTAGCGAACATGAAACGATCGTAATCTTCATTAATTTCCGAATACGTCGCGTTTGTCAGGGCGACGAACCGTATCATGCCCATAGATTGGATCATTTCAGAGCTGTACCGACATTGTACAGTTTATATGTCGATTTATGATCGTCAGGTAATTGCGCAGGCTTTCAGCAGAACACCTATTCAAACGAACCCGATCGCCCTCGCCGAAGAAGCTTATTCCTGGCCTCAGCTGTTTCTCTACTCCAACAGCGACACTCTGATCCCGGCGTCTGTAAGTCACCATCCATTTTTCATGCTAATTCCGCAAATGAGTTGGACTTTCGAGTGACTCTTAGTAAATAAATTTGTTTAACAAAAGGAAAGAAAAGAGACATAATAGAAAAGAAGACATAATAGAAGGAGGCCCCTTAGAGGCTTAGTTTTTATTAATGATTAATAATTCAGTGCACATAATCATTATTAATTATCCTAGACGTAAGAAGAATCTTGTTGTAAGAAAGATTTATGAGCTTCTCCCTCTCAACGTCAGGACGTCGAGAAGTTCGCCAGCCGACGGGCCGAGCGGGGTGTGCGGGTGCAACTCGTCCTGTTCACCAATTCGCCGCACGTCAAGCACTACACGACCTACCGCGATATCTACGTGAACACCGTGTGCAGCTTCATTCACGAATGCCTGATCTCGCCGAGTCCATCGAGGAGCCTGATATCGTCCCTGGACCGCGGCGACGATCACGGCCCCCAGAGCTACGACGCGCCCCCGGGTCTCACCAAGCGCGTTGTGCTGCCTCACGAGGCCGGCAAGCAGCAAAACTAGTAATCCGGAAGACGCTAATAGGGTAGAAAATAGTCGCCCGCGATCCCGCGGCGTAAAGGGAGAGAGGATCGATGATCAATTATTATGTACTATATTTGTTAGACTAAAAAGTCTACGAAGAAAAAGAGTGAATTCGAGAGAAACGCGAGCAATCCGTTTTGCGCAATTACGATCTCCCAATCCCCGTAATTGGAAATTGGTTATCAAACTGCTGAATTCCTTCCATCCTTCCTTTGTGTATTCTCTCTTGTCTGTTCATTGTAATTCCGAGATGGAAGTGGGCCAAGAGTGTTTGCGAAAAATCGAGAGAAGAATCTAAACTAACTTTTTCAGGCAGTCTCTGATTTCGAGAGATCGAAATTTCGCAGAATAAATATCTCACGATTCTTTCAATTCGCTCGTTTTATAAAGAGGCGATGTCCAAGATGCTGGAAACGGTGCTACGTTCGTTAATGTACAGAACTGTTTTATATGAAGTTGATGATCATTCTCGAGTGAAAGTTATTTAAATGAAAATGTGAATTTTTTATAAGCCGAGCGAGAGTGCAGACACACGGTGGCGTAAGAGTTTTCAAGTTAAATGTTCTTCGAATATTTGTGTAAGCCTTAAGTACGAAGATCTTTATTAAAACTGATTTTACTTTAGTACATTTAATTTTTTTTTTATTTTTATATGTAACTCGAATGTCATTGTACACACGCACATACCTATTCGCGCGTTATTTACTTTCATATATAATTTGCAAATTTTTAAAGACTCCTCGCGATATATTGCTATTGCATTTAATGCAATTTTCAGCAATCGGAAGGGAGACGAATAATCCCAGACGAGTTATGTGCACTGTTTGCGGCATCGTGAGCCTATTCAAAATTTCCTGATTCTCGCGAAAAAAAAGCAGCGAAAGAACCGATGGTATATCCACGTCCTCTCTCTCTCTTTCTCTTTTTCTCCTTTGCCTTAGTCCCCTTTGCGTTATCCCTCGTCTCAGCTTGATTCTTCCTTCGTACCCTTTCGTTGTTTCTTCCGCCACCGCGTGTCCGAGTGACCGCTGTTTTAGAAGCTCGCAAGCTCGTAGATACGAATGCATCCTCTGCACGATAATCTGGACGAGCGGATCTGTCGCTCGGATAGTTGTGTGCGTCTCCTTCGAGACGACGACGCGTGGGCGTCGAGGATTAATTATAAGAGAGATATTTCTAGGACGAGGTGGATGCGTTTGATAGAAAAATTGTACGCGCAATGTGTTTGTCGCTTATACGCTCTTTCTTACGCAGCGAAATAAGGAACCCGCACAAAAAGAATCAAGCTGGACTTGATTTAGCTTACTCGTGATTCGAATGCATAGCATTTAATATCGATTCGGAAAAAGAAAAGGCAGGATTTTCTCGTTGTGTCTCGAGTTATATCAGTGATAAATTTCCGAGGACGCTCGGCGTTCGAGCGTATAGCTCTGTATCGTTAACATCTCTTTACATATATAAATATAAATATATATATTTAAAAATAAATATATTTTGATCTGTCGATTAGTTATACGAATAAAGACTGATAAATAAAGCTACAAAGCCTTGTGTTTTTTTATTAAACGAATGAATGTATATTCGCTCCATCGATGTAATATTTCTGCGATTTTCTTTTGTTATATCGAATATCGATTTTGATATTTCTTTTTATAATCAAGAGTGGGGAAGATTACTGTCAATGCGTAACACGTAAGCTACGGTCTTCTCATCTTCTTCCAAGCATTGCTTGGCTTTTAATTTGCTAAAAATATACATATATACATTAAAATATACATCTTTTGATCTTTATAAACGGCGATCGATATAGTTTTGAGAAGTATAAACTAAAAAATTTATAAAAGAAGCCGCAAGAAAAAGCACTGATTTCAACGAGGATCAAAGCGAATCTTCTCGAATCGTTCCATATTCTTATTATGTGTTATCCCCCTTCGCCGCGACGAATCTAAGCACTGTTCGTCCGAAGACACAAAATTGCGAGGAGTATAATAGAATTAATGCCCTGTCCGTTTTCGTGGACAAAGCAGAGCGAGAAGAGCAGGAGAAGGCGTTGTCAGAGAATGTGGACAAACCGAAAGGCAAATTAGCCGCTCTCTCCGAAACAAAGTAAGCAAAAGAATTCGTACACGTTTAAACATATACACAACTACGTATGAATTAATTTGCAGTATCATTAAAAAGTCGCGCCGATATAATCGAGGAAAGGCCAAGAAAACGGCTGATTGTGACGGTTTTCTGTTGGATAAGGATGGCAATAAGCGATCCTCCGAGAAATATAATTGCATGGACGCTTATGCAAAGTAAAATGTTTATCTTCTTGTATTTTGTAAACGAAATAATGCACATTGATTTTTAAATATTTAAAATTTTTTAATCTATGCAGATCATGTCTTGCTAAAGGCGAGAAACTGCCAGAATTTCCACGAGATCAATTTAAGAAAGTGAACCGAAAATCACAAGTTAATACTGTTTCAAATAAAATTGAAGCGAAACCTTCCAATAAGGACATCCCGACTAAAGTAACACGCGATATTGTATGTTCCTCTGTTATCTGAACATTCATTCATATACAATTGAGATCTTGAAAATATATCCCGACATATAATTATTAGATGATCCTATAAATAACAAAAGGGGAGCTTGATTTATTTTTTAGCTCAAAACTGAAATTTTTTGATTCAGGAAATTGAAAATTTAAGATTGCGATGTGGAAAAAGTTGTAAATAACAATGAAAGATATATTTAGAATTAAAATTAAAATGTCAATTTTTTATTTTTTTCAAAAATATCTCTAAAAACCGCATTTTATAGGATAATCCAATAGTATCTTAGCCAAGAAATATGATTTGCATCGTTACAACAAAAATCCTGCCTGATTTATTACGAGAATGCTGGTTACAGAATTGCTAATGCTAATTGAATGCTAATAAATTCCGAGACAGGTAGCGGAAAACGTAACAAAGCAGGGGAAAAAATTACATGTAAATCCCGTGAAAAGAATTCCGGCGACGAGCAATTTCGTATATGAATTCAATTCATTCAACGTCGGACAAACACGTCCGTTAACGTCGCAGACTTATTTATGGCATAGGAATAACTCTAAGCAAACATTGCCTCATTTTAAGACAGGTGTGAAACTAATTAAATATCAAGTCTCTTCGCATCGTTCTGATTACTCCGCTCGAATTTTAAGATGTGCATAATCAGCAGAAATATCTTGATATTCATCAACAAGAAATATTTAATTCTTTTCCAAGATATCCTATATTTCTCATCCATATTAATATTCATGCATTATACATAGATACTACGTCATTCAGCAAATCTGCGTCGAACCACAACCTTGCGAAACGAAAATCGTCCGCGATCTTGCCGGAATTGAACTCGCGTACCGATTTCACGACAGCTGATACAGATTCGAACGTAACGAATTCCTCAACGAAAAATACTTGCCTACCATTACTTAACAAGGAGGATCTGACGAGGACGCTAAATGAACAAATTGACAAAGAGTGTAAATTATACCTTTATTGAATAACTCCGTTTTTTTAATTTTTTTATGCTTTTTATATTTATTACGTTGAAATATAAGCTCTGAAATCACGTTTCGATCATTTCAGACGAACAAAGCGATACAGAAGTGGAGAACGTAAAGTCTGCATGGCAAGTATTGCGAGGAGAAAAAGACTGGACGAAAGGCAAAGATCACATTGTCAATGCCCAAACGAAAAAATTGTACGAAATGCTAAAGAAGATAGACAGAGTTCAGAAGAATTACATGGATCCCAAGGCGAATCGTTATTTGCGCAAGAGCACGCCTAATGTCCTCAGAACGGGCAGCAAGCCGAATTTACAGGAAGAAGCCGAAAGTGCGAGAAGCGTGATCTTTCCCGACAGAAAAGCCAGGATCAAATCAGCAGTCTTTCATCTGAGAAACGTCGATAGCGAAATGATTGGTAAAGATATGGCAAAAGTACGATTTGACGAAGCGGCGGAAAATATTTCAACGGATAATCAATCGCACAAGAATTTACCTTCATCGAAATACACTGCGAAAAAGCTATCTATACACACTGATGCACACGACCGCAATGTTGCTAGATCAGTCCACACAATTGCATCGAATATCTGTAATAAAAAACGAGACACAGCTGTTACAGATATAATGAAGTCAACAGATACCAAGTTGAGGGCGAGAATAAAATCTTGCATCGAGGAATATTTACAATGTTACGGCGATAATATTCATAAATCACGAGGCATCGACGAAGACGAGCGCTCTCGAGATGTAAAATTATCGGCGAGCGATATCGCGAATATTTTGGCGAATCACAATATTGAATCAGACGTGTTGTATGAAAATTTTGAAAAATATAGCGACTACTCGGACGGTTATGCGAGCGAAAACGAAGATCGTTCGTGTTCAAACACAACATCCAATGCCACGCAAGTGATGTCCGCTGATACTATCCAAGAAAATAAAAAAATTCGTGAAAATACGTCCTTTGAGAACATGGGATTATATAATGATACGCGATTCACGCAGGCAACCGACGTGAGATCTTTCGATATTCAGACGCAGTCGAGTGCAACAAATTGTCAAGATAACGCTTTTATTAAAATAGGATTAAACAAAGATTTGTCGAAAGATATGCTGTCGCAAATACTGCAATCGGAATACTTGAAAAAAGACTTATCTTTATAATTCGTGTAATATCCGTTGTGTGGCAGAAATATCATTAATATATTTTTTATTCTTAAACATTTCTAAATCATTATATCTTAAATTGTTTCAAATTCATCATCATTTCGTGAATCTTATTCTTCTTTCCTTGGTTCTCACAACGCGAATAGATCGTCTCGCCTGTGTGCTAAAATGCTTTGAAAAATATATAAATGTGAAAGTTAAATTCTTCTTATGTACAATCTTATGTTTTTATAGAATATACATTTTATGTCCTAACCGCGTAATTGAAATTTTTAACTTTTATTAGAACATATCACAAAATGTTTTCCACTAATTCTTAAATGATATATAATACATGTATAAATTAATTGTATGATGAATCTCGTAAATGTACGTCCTATATTTCTCAATTAATTTTTTCAAATTAATTCTGTTCCGTCCGTCAAATTATGGCACTATCTATCAAATTCACACTTTACTGCTTCAAAAGAAATAATAAAAATTTATTTATGATATAAATAAAGCGTTATGATATGTCTCCGACTGGCCGATATGCGATGACCAAACGCATCACACCAACATTTGTGTAAATATTCACAGCTACTTCATTGAGAATCATTCACAGTGATTTCAGATCAAACAAATATCTCCGTGTTGTCCTCAATACGAATATTTGTTTCTCAGTAATAAAAAAACGTTGGATGAGAGATAAAGCACATCACAACACTGGAAGCGCCGAACTATGGCTTTGGTATATTATAGCCCCGGTGAAATTAATCGCTGCCGCCAGCACGAAAACTGGCATCCACCAACCGTGCGAGGCAGTCACTAATTCGGCTGTCAATGGTCCGCAGAGAATTCCAGGTACTGTTGCCTGAAAATCAAGACAATAATACGAGCAACTCTACGACAATTGATTATAATGTTCGGTATTGGATTAAGTAGAAAAAAAAATACGTACAATTGTATTCGAGACTGCAAATGTAATTCCCGCATGATTTGGAGCTATATCGGCATGATTACTTAGGTGTCCGGCAGAGTTGCACGCGCAGAGGCCCATAGATATCGAAACAAAGCTGTAAAATAATAATTTATAAATCTCATAAAGAAAAAAACCCCAACAACATAAAACACAGGAACAATATAATAATTGTACATACATGACTGCAGCAAGCAGATTATCTACAGCACAGAAAGCTAATAGAAAAGCACCTGGTCCTATTAGGCCTATATTTGTCATTAGTCTTCTAACAGATAGAACAGACCATCTTTTTTGTATCAAAGTATCAGCGCTGTGACCAGCAACTGCAACAGAAAATAAAAGATATTTTTAAACATATTTAAAATGAGGTTGAAATATACAATTAAATACCTACCAATACCAATGAGGGAATTAACAATATAAGGGAGAGCTGTCAAACTAATACTCTCCTTGTTCGCAGACAAGTTTCTTGCCAAATAAGTTGGTAGCCACTGCATTATTATATAATTGCTCCAATTCATTGCAAAGTGTGCTATATACAGAGCCCATAGAGGCCAGTGAGCAATGAACTCGGTCCAACGCAAGCTTCTATTCTGAGCTACCTGTCGATCGATCATAAAATTAGTATCAAGGATATAACCAAAAATAAATTTAAATGCCAGAGAGAAATTTACTTTAGGAACAAATAACGGTATCTCATCTTGAGAGTTAGTTTCCTGATACAGTAGCAGCCATAACAAGGTCCACATGATCCCTATTGTTCCAAACAAGTAAAATCCAGTTTGCCATGACAAGTGCGGGCATATCTAACGAGAGGAAAGAAAATTTATAAAATGTAATTTCCCTTTGTGACTTAATAGGTACTGAACGTATGATAAATCTTACAACAGACGCGACCACTTGACCAACAGAACCAGCAGCTACCAGGTAACCGAAAGCGCGTGATCTCTCTTCCACAGGAACATTATGTGCGAATAAATGAAATATTACGGGTAGGCCTGCAAACAATGCCATATTAACTCCCGATCTGAGAGTGCATTGTTATATCTGCTCCAACCGTTTCGTTTCTACTTTATTCATCTCACCTAATCCTTCTCCGAGTCCCAGAACCACCCTGCAAACTATGAGTAGTGGTAACGAGTGTGCCAGCCACGGCGTGACGACCGTGCTAATAGACCATAGCAACACCGCCAACATGAGTACCGTTTTGCAACCGAAACGACTTGCCGTGCTTGCGCCAATGATCTTGAAGAAAATGACGCATTGTAGATTTTTAACAGTTATACAAAGAGTATGAATCGTATACAGAGATATGTCCTAGATCTGCATGGCTAAACTGATTTGGGAAAGCGCTATTTCTGAAATTTGACCAAAATGCCAAATAGAAGTTTCTCGTTTTGGTGTGAAGAATTCACTCCTTCAATTTGGCTGTGTAGATCTGGGGCTTAGGCTGCATTTGCTTTGGGCGTTCATGTGCTGAAAGCGTCATTCTATCTTTCTTCGATATATAATGAGCAAGAAAGATAGAATAATGCTTTCAGTACATGAACGTCCAAAACAAATGCAGCCATAGGCTGCGTTCCGAAATTTACTATCAGTACAGAAAATCTATAATGTACATGACATAAACTATAGATTTGCAGTACTGGCAGTGAATATAAGAATGCAGCCAAAATAGTTGTTTTCCATTTACACCAATATAGATAACACTTGTGACGTCATGACTCAGTTAAATGCATCTGTTGAATATGCCTTTTTCATCCTGACAAATGAGATTCAATTGAGATTTTACCTATAATCTGCACAAGCTCGAGACTGTGTACTCTTGTTGACTTATTTTAAAAGAAAAGTTTTAAACCTGTATTGTTAATGATAGCTTTGTCACGTTGAATAATGTCATGATGGCAGAAGTGAGAATTATCTGAATTTTGGTGTAAATGGAAAGTAACTAACAAGTATACCATAGTAAGGCTTTGCAACTTAAATCACATGCCGACTGAGAGATGCATTTTCTAAAGGTACAAACTCCACATTTGTATCAGAAATTTGGATAAAGACAGAGAAAATATGTCATTCTTTCTATTCAAAAGCAAGACATCATCCAGATACATAAGAGCTCTACGACGTATCATCCACCTGACTAGTGAAGTATCCGAAAGCAAATGCGGATAGTATCCAGCCCTGCCAGTACAGGTTCCACTTGAACTCGTCGGTCATCGGGACGATGGCAATCGGCATGATGACCCTGTCCGCGGCGTTTATGAAGTTCGCGGCCGAGCATAGGGCCACGATGCGCGAGGTGCGCGGCAGCATCCTAAATTTCGCCATTGTCGAGTTCCCTGGGCATCGGAGACCACGCGGGCGAGTCGACGCGGCTCAGCGATAATCGCCGACGGTTATCATGTCGCCCAGAGTGGGGGCCGGGGTTCCTCGTCGGCTGCGCTCCCTCGAGCTGCGTCCGCACGGAACGTACGCGCGGTGGGCGAACGGAAGAAAGGCCACGTGTCGAACGTGTCGCTCGCGGTGGACGTTCCTAACCTCTCGCACTGTCATGGAACGACGCGCCGTTCGTGCGCTGCGGCGGCACGACCGGGCTCATCGAGCGCGCGCTCGTCCCGTCTCACCGATAAGCGCGATAATCGCGTTAGCAATCGCTCCCGGGCGTCATCACTGAAGCCACGAGGAGGGCCACGAGGACGCGACGAGGAGACGGAGCACCACGGCGATCACGTTCTTGACGTGTCAAGTTGTCAACACGATCCGCGGGCAGTGTTGCCAACTATTCACCATTGAAAGGCGCCATAATCACTTTTCAAAAAATCGCCTAATTGTGATTTGCACATCAATTGTCAATTACATTTGAACGATAACAATAATGATGTGATTTTAATGTTTCTCTTAAGTGTTACGTTAGTATATACTATATATATATATATACCGTGACTATCTCGGTCATCTTTTATTTATCCGTTTCATTAAGATAAACATTTAACAGCGCAGACTACGGTTTTGAATAATGGTGCATAAGCATTCCTGTACTCAGTTTTGGCACCTGGCAGAGACGCGTAATAAAATCTCATGGTTGATTCTATTCTCGTGAAGCTTTAACTTTGTTCAGATTGATCAATTGTCGGCTGCTGTTTAACGAGAAAGAGACGATATCTTTCTCTCAATGTCAATGATAACGAAAAGTTCCTGGTCGTTAACAAAGCTGTATGCGCAAACAACTTGACTATTTAAACAGCTTGCGATGGATTAAACTCTTGCAATTGAAAACTATGTAAATTCTTGTAATTGAAAACTACCAGCCGAAAATTAAGAAATTATGATAGCTTAATATTTTAAGAATATTTTTATTATCCTAGCTTCAGGTGCTTTTTTCTTTCCTTTGCCGAAATAAGGAAATCTCTGAACATATAGCATCTTGAAATTTTAATTTACTCAAGTTAATCTCGTCTTAGGATGATTCGAGCAAAGCGTACGTGATGCTGTCGATATCGGATACCGATTGCACTTACCTATATCAGAATGAAAAGGAAATCGGCAAAGCATTACACAAGGCAAAAAATCTCCACCCTTGAAGGGTGGTTTCACTCCTTCAAACCGTTTTATGACACCAACTAAAAATTTCTAAATTCATGTATTTACCCTCTCTACATTTATGCCAAGTTTCATTAAAATTGGAATTTTAATGCAATAAATAATCAGTATAAAGAGTGAATTTTTGAAAAAAAATTTTTTTTTCAAAAAATGACTAGCGTAGTCAAATAGAGGTATTTATACTGTAAAACTTTTATATAAAACATTTTTTAATATTTTGTTTAGTTTATGAGATATATCAAAAAAGGCAAAAAATGTCTCTACCTTTGAAGGGTGATTTCACCCTTTCAAACCGTTTTATGGCACCAACTAAAAATTTCTAAATTCATGTATTTACTCTTTCTACATTTATGCCAAGTTTCATTAAAATTGGAATTTTAATACAATAAATAATCAGTATAAAGGGTGAATTTTTGAAAAAAATTTTTTTTTCAAAAAATGACTAGCGTAGTCAAATAGAGGTATTTATACTGTAAAACTTTTATATAAAACATTTTTTTATATTTTGTTTAGTTTACGAGATATATCGAGAAAAGCAAAAATGTTTCAACTTTTGAAGGGTGGTTTCACCCCTTTAGACCGTTTTACAGCACCAACTAAAAATTGCTAAATTCATGTGTTCACCCCCTCTACATTTATGCCAAGTTTCATAATTTTCTGAATTTGACACTTCGCGATGTTCCCTTGTTAGCAAAAGTAATGAGGCATTTTTAATTTTCGATTTACTATTATATAAGTGATTGAGAAAGGGGCCTTTATGATTTTTTTATTAAATTCTGGAGACCCAAATGAATGGAAAAACGACATTTTCTAATTAATTTCAGATAAAGTATATTTTAAAAACATTAAGTGTAATTTAAAAAAATATATGATACAAAAAATTGAAAAATTTCAATAAATGATTTCTATCTGCTAAGGAAAAATCAACTTTTAATTGACCAAAGAAAACACGATTAAAACATGATTTTAAAGCACTCTAGGTCGAATAATTCGACAGTAATTTTTTAAGAACAGGTTGACATTGACCCATACCAATCGCGAAACCAGATTCAAAGGACCACATCGAACACAATTAATATTAACATCTTTGATTTCAAGTTAATTCCGGAGGAAATTACCATACTCGACAAATTCGATTGCGGTAGACGTGTGCTGCATCTTGAAGAGTACATTATTTAGACAAAAAATCCTATATTGATAAATTTTAAACGACTAAATGACTTCCTTTTTAGATGTAAAGCACACAAGGATTACCCTTTCCATTTGGAATTCTGAAAATATTTGTTGAACTTCTCCTTCATTGTGAATGCCATCCTCGTCGAGTTCATCATCGATACATGATGACTTATGTAGAATAAATCTTTTATTACATTCCAAAATAAATTCTATGTTGCATATTTGCATATGATTGGATTCTTTTAATCATTTTTATTCTCGACCACTCCTAGTTTTCAAGTAAATGAGATCTATACTATTTTACTTAATTAATTACGCATATGCAATAAAAAACTGACTGACCTTGTTATATCCACAATGACGAAGTAATGACGGAGCATTTTTATTTTGCGCAATGTTAGAATAATTTCATAATAATGTTATTAAATATGAAATAGATAAGATGCATTATCTTATATATCACAGTAATAAATAGCAGTGCGAAAGATATTGCTCTTTGGATATTGCAATATTATCTAACTTAAATATTACACATAATTTATCTTAGCCGTCACATAATTTAAATTATTATAGATCTAACAAATGGCAAGTAATACCGTTATTGTACTTCGTTTTGCTAGCGTGACTTCTTTTTTCATTTGCGTTTATTACATTCGATTAAAAATCTGAGAAATATGTAGATAATACTATAGATTGAATTACGTAATCCATTGAATAAATAGCATGCGAATGGAGCAGAAACAGTCACTGCAACGTAGAACGAATGGGATCATAGTCGAGAGTGGACGTTAATTAGCATCGTGTTGGTAAGTGGAATTTCTGATATTGTGTTATACGTGCGCGAGATGGATCTTCTGATTTCTAGACTAGCTTTCTCGATTTTAGAAAAAGTCTAATAAAATTGCAGAAATATGTTTTGTAAAGTCGTTGAAATTGTGTTTATACACCAATTTCTTTTAATTAGTAATTATCTTTCTTTATCACAGAGAGCGATCACAGATTTAAAAACGCTGAATTATAAATTAATTAATTTAGATTAATTAAATTGATTAATTTAAGGAAAGTGAAATGTTTCACGGAGAACTGTTCCATACTGAAGCATACACAGATATATATTTATCGATATTTTTAGCAATATAGTTGTATCATATCTTTCGAGACGCTACCGTAGCCTCTCATGGTTTCTACATTGTACGTGTTGCATTCAGTCGCTATTTATTCTCAGTCATTCTACCGGCAACGAGCGCTTCGAGATAGAAGTTTATTCAGTGTACTTTTATTTCCAGCTATAGTAATTCTCTTATGTATACTAGCGGATCGTACGTATTGCGCGTCTATCGATATCGCACGTTGCATTTAAACGTTGTTATCCACGTTGTTGTAATAATTTATTACTCTGTTTATAGAAAGAACTAGGCATCTTCCTCTGACAACCTGCTGCATACGTTTCCTGCTAACAAGCATCTATCTATCTACGATAACAATGGCTGGTATACCGACAGTCACATTCTCGAATGGACGCAAAATGCCGATGTTGGGCCTTGGAACGTACAAGGTATCTGTTTTGTAACGTTCGATAACACACGTTACATGTATACGACTTACATCATCGTCATCATCATGGATCGCTCTTATTTAAGCGCATTTCGTTTGAATTTGCATCCTTATTTGCATCTATCCTATTTATAATGTAACAGCAATTTTTATTTAATATTTTCAATTATTTCCATTTTCGGTGGCTTTATTTCTGTTTGCCAAACCTGCTTTACTGAAATAAATTTTCTTCTTTCTCATTTTCGGGAAAAAATAAATAGTCGGAAAAAAGGGACGTGAAACAAGCTGTTAAAGACGCAATAGATCTTGGATATCGTCATATTGACACAGCCACCTTTTATAACAATGAGAAAGAGATCGGAGAAGCAGTCAGAGAGAAAATCAACGATGGTACCGTAACCAGAGAGGACCTGTTTATTACCACAAAGGTAAGATCAAGGAATAGTTATAAGCATGAACATTTACCTAAAATTTTCAGCATTTTAACTATCTAACAATAAATTCTAAATAATTCATTTTTTATAAGAGAATAAATATAAAAATAAAATTTAAATTAAACAGTCTGTATTGTTTTAATTATGTTATTTGTTCCTTCGTAGTTGTGGAATACTGTTCACGATGAAAATCTTGTTGTCCCAGCCTGCAAACAATCAGTGGCCAAACTCGGTTTAGATTATGTGGACCTCTATTTGATTCATTTTCCATTCGCTACGAAGGTAAATATTAACATCAACGTGAAACAAAGTTTTTCTACAAACAAAGTATTTTCAATAGTTCAAGAAGCATAGCAAAATTAATAGTTTAATTTCGAAATACATATAACTTTAGAGAGTTAGCTAATGACAAAGATAAACATTTGTATCATGTATATAATTGATTTATTCCCGATATGGATGATAGTTATAATAATATTAAGAATATGATTAGTAAATTCTTAGTCACGAAAGAATGAATATTGTTCTACGATCTTTCAACTCGCGATATTCATTTGAATGATGTCTTTCAGTTAGTGAACGAATTGTTGCCTCTAGATGATAATGTAAATCTTTGCGAATCGGATGTCGATTACTTGGAAACATGGAGAGGAATGGAAGAATGCGTTCGCCAAGGTTTAGCCCGCAGTATCGGAATCAGCAACTTTAATTCCGAGCAAATTACTCGTTTACTTAAATCGGCCAAAATCCCGCCAGTTAATAATCAGGTATGCGATACTATCTAAATTATTGCATTTTCTATCAGCTTTGTGTTTTTCGAGAGCATTAATTTATATTTTTTCTAATTTAAATAACTTGTCTACTTTTTTATATTTATTGTAGTTTTGAAACATTTCTTAAAAATTTAGAAATTTTCTAATATGACCCATTTTATGTTAATGCCGCTTATTAATGTTAAAAAAATTTTATTATAGATTGAAGTTAATATAAATGTAAACCAGGAAAAATTAATAGATTTTTGCAAGAAACGTCAAATCACAGTAACTGCTTATTCTCCCTTGGGACAACCTGTAAATTCATCGGGTACCGACAATAAATCACATCCCGGAATATTGCAACCGAGCTTCGACAATAAATTAGATAATCCCGTAATATTACAACTTGCAAAAAAATACCAGAAGACGCCGGCGCAAGTAGCTCTTCGATATATCGTATGTTATGATAAAAATTAATTTGATAACTATTTTATTAATTAAGAAGGATTTATACATAACAGATACAATTATATTTTACTTTTCTAGTATCAACAAGGAACTGCGCCGATACCTAAATCTGTAACCAAAAGTCGAATTAAGGAAAACATTGAAATTTTTGATTTTACATTAACATCCGATGAAATAAACGCCATCTCTAAACTTGGGAATGGAAAAAGAGTAGTAGCTTTCGATCTGTAAGTATTAGATACGTAAGATATTTTTGGCTTTCTGATATTTTTTTCATATATAAATATTTTAAAATTTCGAAAGCTTTAAAAATTTTATTAAGATAGGAGAAAGTTAAAAATTACAAGAACTGTTACAAAGTTTATAGCTGATTGATTGTTACAAAGTTTATAGCTGATTAAGTAAAAAAAAAAACAACAAAATTTTTTCTTATAATGTAGATTGCTGATAGAATAATTGTATAAAATGATGTACGTCAAAAGTATGTAATATTTATAATGACTTTAAAATATGAATAGAATGAGTAAACTTTTCTTATTAATTTTATTAGTTTTTGGCATTATTGATTGCAATTTCTTTGTAATTATAGGAAAATTGACATACTTTAGATAATTTTTATGATATTTGATTAATCGTATTAACAAATTTTATAAATGTAATTTTTTTTACTAAAAATGGTCATGTAGTATAGATTCAAATAAACTGCGATTTAGTTTTACAACAAATGATGATTGAATCTAATCCGAATCGATGGGTCTTGAATAGTTAGTTAAAGATAAAAGAGATTATATGTCTTATATGTCGCAAAATAACAACAATATTCTCGAAAATTGGTAGCAAATTTAATTAGAATTTTGCATTAAAATTGGTGCCATTTGTGTCTTCATTAAATTTGTGTTTTGCTCGCAAAACTGTTCATAAAATAAAAGCAAATTGTGCTAAAAATTGTGCAAAATTTAACATAATTCAGCATCAAATAGAAGATAAAAATTGAGCAAGAATATGCATGGCGCAACGGTAAATTGGCAGCAAATATCGAAAAAAACTTGCCGTTTCATAACTCGGTCATTCGATGTCTTTTTAAATACTTTTAAATACCTTTATTATTTTAAGTATAGAGGAAAGTCGCCAATACTGGTACAGACCCCAAAAAGCGGCACCCCCTATTTCTCGGAAATTACATTACACTGTATGAATACCGATAATAACATAGTCTCCTTAGATAACTAAAGAAATAGAAATTTATAGTTCATATATTCGTGGTTCTTTTTTCTATATAAAATCTGATAAAAACGAATTCTTCAAGAGCGAAAATGAAATTTGCATGATTTTCTCTTACAAATTGGATAGTTTAAACAATAGAGAATGTATTATTGATAATATTACATTATTTTATATATTTTATATATTTTATATATAGTTTCCTAAAACCGTTTTATTTATATATGTATCTGTTATGTTAGCTTCGTAATACAATTTTAAACATAAAATTGCTCTTGTAGTTAAGTGGTCTGCATTTCTTCGTGAGAACAGTTCATATAGGTTTAAAATTGCTTTTATTCTTAAAATGTTCTGTTTTAATCTTTTAATTTTATAAAGTTAATTAATTAATGTATAAAAATATATTTTACTACTTAGTTAAACAATTATTTTACTTATTCTCTTTTATATTCTTTTTTCTCATAATACAATTTAAAACGTAAAATCACTGTACAACGATACATTTCTCAGTGAGTATAAAAGATATAGAAACATAGATCTGATAATATCACCAAATTTGGCAACTTTTACCTCACTTATTGTAACCTTAAATATGTGTTTCAGTTTTGGAGTCCAATTTCTCAGACATTCTTTTTAACATGTGTTGCGAAAATATTAATTATGTACAAAATACGTAATAGTATTATAATGACTACTATACCATTTGATAGAAGACACTTTCTAGTTTGTATTTCTGCCATTAAATTTTTATTTTTAGCTTTTGTTTAAGAAATATTGTTAAAAAAACAAACTGGTTTGCTAGTTTTTCATTGGTGATTTTCCTCTAGTATGTTTAAAAGTATTAAAAAGACAAGTCAAATGACTCGGCCTTTTTACATATCTTTAAATAGCGAGTCTTACTCAATATTTGAAAATTAGCTACCACATATAAGGGTTGTGCAAATTATACATATATTAAAATACGCTTATACACTAAAAAACATTTGACGTAAATTATAAAACCTTTTCAAAAAAAGGTACAAAAATGCGCCAAGTATACGCGCTCAAAAAACGCCTAAAAAATTACGCTTCAAAAAAGAATCCTTCTACAAAAGTACGCCTAAAAAAAGAACTCTTGTATTAATTACCTTTGTACAAAAAAGATTTTTCCTACAAAAAATGTGATATCAAGGAAATGCGCTAACTATAAAAATGGATAGTTCATAATACTCTTTGGTTAGTGTTTATAGTCTGTAAGAAATAAAAAAGATAATATAAAGCAAACAAATAAGTATTTTTATACAAATAATTATTTTAATACAAATAAATATTTTAATATATAAATATTTCAATACTATACATAAATCTTTTATAAATAAATATTTGATCGCACGCACGCACGCACGCACGCAGTGAGAAAGAGAAAGAGAGAGTTAGGCAATTAAGATATTTATTCGGTATGAAAGATAATAATTTTAACACATAATTATTTGAGTACAAATAAATTTTTTTTTAAATACTTGGCGCCGCCAAACCGATTAAATTAATTGTCTAACCTTTTTTCTCTTAATGTGTTTGTGCGTGCGCAGATATGTGTGTGTGTGTGTGTGTGTGTGTGTGTGCGTGTGCGTTTGCGTGTGCGTGTGTGTGTGTCTTTCGTATTTTCCTTCTCCTGCGTATATGTATAAATTATTATTATCATAGTTGATAAGTTAGTATGTAATTTAGTAAGAAATGATTGTTAACATATTAAAGCAACTAAGACATTTATTCGGTTTGGCGGCGCCAAGTATTTAAAAAAAAATTTATTTGTACTCAAATAATTATGTGTTAAAATTATTATCTTTCATACCGAATAAATATCTTAATTGCCTAACTCTCTCTTTCTCTTTCTCACTGCGTGCGTGCGTGCGTGCGTGCGATCAAATATTTATTTATAAAAGATTTATGTATAGTATTGAAATATTTATATATTAAAATATTTATTTGTATTAAAATAATTATTTGTATAAAAATACTTATTTGTTTGCTTTATATTATCTTTTTTATTTCTTACAGACTATAAACACTAACCAAAGAGTATTATGAACTATCCATTTTTATAGTTGGCGCATTTCCTTGATATCACATTTTTTGTAGGAAAAATCTTTTTTGTACAAAGGTAATTAATACAAGAGTTCTTTTTTTAGGCGTACTTTTGTAGAAGGATTCTTTTTTGAGGCGTAATTTTTTAGGCGTTTTTTGAGCGCGTATACTTGGCGCATTTTTGTACCTTTTTTTGAAAAGGTAATTTTGTTAGGATTTCACACATTTTGTAGTAATAATTATATCTTTTTTGAGACGTAGATTTTTCGTGCGATTTGAAAGAATCTCGACGTCGATTATTTCGATGTTTCTATGTTTTTACAAAACATTATTTAAAAAAAATTTCGCTACGTCTACTTTTCATGTCAAAATAGGATTTGTTAATATTATAAATAATAATTCTATTTAAAAAGTATGAATTCATGAATCTGATAATTGGCGACAAAAACATTAATACCACGAAAACGTGCACATGAACTACATAGCCAACGTACACGTTTGGGCTGAAAGATAACGCGTATGTGCACGATTCTGATTCTGTTCCGTATTATGGTAGACGGGGGTTGTCTGGCACGGTCCCTATGCGTGCCCCGGTGCCGTCGAACTCATTGGTTCTCGTGGCGCATCTCTGTGTTGCGATCTTCGCGACCCGGACATCCCGGTTGACGGGAGTCGCCTGGCACGATCCCTACGCGTATCGCGGTGCCGCCGAACACATTGGTTCTCGTGGCGCATGTCTGTGTTGCGATCTTCGCGACCCGGACATCCCGGTTGACGGGAGTCGTCTGGCATGGTCCCTACGCGTACCCCGGTGACACCGAACACATTGGTTCTCGTGGCGCATCTCTGTGTCGTGATCTTCGCGACCCGGACATCCCGGTTGACGGGAATCGCCTGGCACAGTCCCTACGCGTACCCCGGTGCCACCAAACCCATTGGTTCTCGTGGCGCATCTCTGTGTTGCGATCTTCGCGACCCGGACATCCCGGTTGACGGGAGTCGTCTGGCATGGTCCCTACGCGTACCCCGGTGCCGCCGAACACATTGGTTCTCGTGGCGCATCTCTGTGTTGCGATCTTCGCGACCCGGACATCCCGGTTGACGGGAGTCGTTTGGCACGGTCCGTACGCGTGTCCCGGTGCCACCAAACCCATTGGTTCTCGTGGCGCATCTCTGTGTTGCGATCTTCGCGACCCGGACATCCCGGTTGACGGGAGTCGTCTGGCATGGTCCCTACGCGTGCTCCGGTGCCGCCAAATCCGTTTAATAACACATTGAGATTATGGGTCGGTTCTCTTTATTATAACTATCCTGAGTTGCACTAGTTCAGCAGTGCAGCTGAGTCAGTGCAGACGCCGCATAACAGTGGCGCTCTTACGTCGAAAAAGCGAACTGGACATTTTTCGCTGGGGCGACGATGACGTTTCTTAAGTGAAAATTGCCCATTTTATATGATTTTAAATTTTACATCGCGATATCTCCGCTCGTGGTTCACGTAAAATAAAAATAAAAACACTTTCATTATATGATTTGACCCCAAGCTTTCGATTAAGCCTACTTAGAATTTGATCGGTTCCGTCGTTAATGAGATCCGATAATCGAAGGATTTCTCATAACGACGTCTCGCGTAAAAGAGGCACGGCCGTGTCTCGGCGCTCCGTTCGCGTAACTTGGCGCGCGAGACACTACCGTGCCTCTTGATTATTTAAAATAGAGTAAGATAGAAAGTAAGTATTAAAAATTCGAATTACGATATTTTATAAATTGTATATTTATATTTTTTCTAACAACTTTTTTTGTTTCTATGTTGCAGTGCGAAGAATTACAAATATTATCCTTTCAACATTCCGTTTTAAATAAAATCAATATTATATCAATATTATAAAGAGAGATAGAGAAAGAAAAAAAATTAATTATATAAATGAATATTTTATACATACAAATATATGAAAAAAACAGAACAGCTTTGGATAAATTTAAACATATATTTATAATATATTTTTAATATATTTTGTTATTTAAAGCTTCAGATTTTACTTGAAATATTACTCAAATATATTTTCATTGATTATAATTGTTATCTCTTCTTATTCTGATAACCTATAGATACAAATAAAATAATAATTGAAAAATTTTATATTAAATATTAAATATTCTACGATTTAATGCAATATTTCTTAAAATTCGATCAGATAACATTGTGAATTTTTCGAATCTAGAATGCAGCAGGAAACAAATCGTAAGAACGTAAATAATCGTATTAATATCTATCCCTTTTAAAAGCGCATGTTCCCACGACGATGTTTTAAGCTTGTTCGATCCTTGGTCTAGCCAATTATAGCTACTGGGCATTGCGAAAAATTTCAAGATCCAGGCCAAAACTACTCACACGAATGAATTTTTCGTCCGCAACGTATGATATAAAATACATATATCGAAACACATTTTAATCTGCACTCGAAAATCCCATGTGTCAGAATGTTTGTTATAAATCGAGATAAAAGCTTTCACAAATCTAATGGAAAATCCCAATATCTTGAAACCTTGTTTCGTTTAAATTAATCCTCACGTTTATAAAATAACCATCATTTTGAAATACAATTTATAAGATAGTCGTATTGTTTATATATTTGAAAATTTTCCAACTCTAATTTTAAGAAAATTTATGCGGTTACGTTTTCTGTTTTATGCAAGATATTCTAGTTTCCGCATCAAATTTTGATTGATTTTTTTTTTAATATGCTTGTCGTTGTTGAATTATCAATATAAAAGAATAGTATTGATTGGTCTCGACAGAAGGAGAGTAAAAAGTAGTTCAGTTTCTAACAAGTAATAAGAAGATATTTGAAATATTTTAAGGATTTAAAAATTATAAAATAATCTATAAATACTTTAATCGTTTTTTACAATTATTATTACATGTTAGATTAAATAATTAGTTATTATTTAAATTAATACTTTTGAAAAATAATAATAAAGAATAATTTTATCATACATTTACGTACTTCTTTGAAGAGAACTTTCGTCCTACATGTTATTATTTTATTAACTTTAAGAATAAAAAATTCAGTTGTTAGAAAATATAAATATATTAAAAAAGGTTGTAGGTCAAAATGAGAAATATGATAGAGATGCTAGATAAATTTATTTACTTTCTGACAAAAAAAATAAAATATGTAACATTTCGATTGATATTCGTCGAAGAATAATAAATAATAGATAATAAATAATAATAAATAAACATATATTATATATATTTTGAATAGGATTCTCTATAATTTAAAATGCTTTATATTTTTCTTTATTTCTTTTTATTAAAAGATAAATTTACCTAATATCTTTACTACACAATTTACTCGTTTTGTTTCATAACCTTAATTTAATTTACATGTACAAGCTTTTATTTTAATTTTCAAAATTAAGTATCCATTGATTTTATTTCTTCTAGGAAGATTTTCAATAATTATTCAAAAATTGCAAGATCTATGCGTATTATTCGGATAAGTCGGCCTGACACGAAATAAGAACAAAATACACAGAAAGATCAAGATAACGTCGCAATAATGAAAAATATAGAATAATTTCTTTCGCGACAATCTCGCCGTAAGATTGTCGAAATCATTAGCTTTGCTTAGATGTTTTATTAAACACTATATTATCATGAGTAAAACTTTATTCTTCCGCAAGAAGTCGACAAGGGCTTGATCTAATTATCCTAAACGATCTCTTTCCATGGTGCCGGATAGGCGAATTCAGTCATCACCACGCAGTCATTCGAATCAGTTATTGTTCCTGGCCGTTGTGTGAGTGTTGCGTATCAGCGTATTGCGTATCATTATGCAAAAATCACGAGACATGCCATCTCGCGAAGGTCAAAATTTCTAAAAAGGTGGTTTTTCAATTCTCTGTTTTTTATGTAAAATAAATTGTAAATGGTAAAGTGCAAATGCAGCAACACGAAACTCCGATACATATATTTTAGTTGGGGCCGCAAAGCATAAAAAATAACAGTTATTTGGGGAATGAGGCTGATAACTGTGTCAGTGTTCAACTATTCACTACTGAAAAGCGCTAAAATCACTTTTAAAAATTGTCTAAATCGCCTAATTCTCTACGAACATAAAACTTATTAACATTAACATTAAAATTGTTTTTTTATCTGCACTGGTTCAGAATTTTATTTAAAATATATATTATTTAAAATATGTGTTTACACATAAATTGAATAAATTAAAAAAAATTCAAGTTAAAACATATATTTATATTTTATTTATATTTTAATATTTTTTTATAAACTTTGCAAAATATTACATGTCACACACATGTGTTGCCTACACTTGTTACAAATTTTATTAAACTTAAATATATTTTAAATCACTAAATGTTACACATAAAAAAGCTAACAAAAATTTTTAGCTTAAAAAAAATTACTTAAAAGAAAGCTAACAAAAATTTTAACTTAAAAAAAAGTTACTTAAAAGAAAGCTAACAAAAATATTGGCTTTTCTATTAGATTAAAAGTGCTTAAGGGGATGCTGGACTGTTTTTTTTTACCGTCAGAGATAAATAATTTTTGCATTCTTGCCAATTTTTTTTGGCTCTATAGAATTACAAAATGTTTTCACAAGATTAAAGTAGACATTCCAAAAAAGTAGGGATGATAATTGTTTTGTGCCTAAAATCTACTAAACTTGTATACAAAGCTGTTACATTCATGTGTCAACAATTCTAACTAAAATGTAACTCAGATAGCCAAGTCTGCTGAAAGCAGATAATGCCAAGTGTCTGATATCAATTGCTGTCAACAAAAATTCTACAAATCTGGTACAAATGTTGTTATTAAGTTATTAAATTGGTACCAAAAATCGAGCAGATACTGTTCATAGAATCTGACAGCAAATTGACGGCAAAAATTGAGCAGGATCTGATAACCTGACTTGATGTCAGATTGTTGACAAAAACTGAGCAGGATCTGCGCGCGTGCAATCTGATGGCAGATTGGTAGCAAAAACTGAGCAGAATGATCTCTATTAAGTGAGCTCGCAAACTTGCATAAGTTCCACTTACGCCGCTAGAAGTCGCAAAGGCTATACGCTTTCGCGTAAAATCCGTTTGATTTGAATATATATACAATCTTAATATTAGTGTCTAATCTAATTGAATCACGAAATTGATTCAAGAATTAAATTTTGAGAATATAATCAATGTTGGTCTCAGTGACGATTCTTCGCGCATATACACGTTGAATGTAATTTCACTGAAGTATCTAACTTATGTGTGGGTACTGTCTTAATTTAAATATATATAGTTATATATATATATATATATATATATATATAGTTGTAAAATATCGGAGTACACAAATTAATTTAATCTAATTTAATAAATGTATTAAAATTTCAGAATCTATGTATGCTGTTAGTGAAATAATAATTCTTAAAGCTAACATTTTTTCAAATATTAACACATTTGTGAAACGAATGTGTGCTGCCTGAGAATTGTCAATGCTAAAGATTTTGCTCCGTTTCTGCTGCCAATCTGCCTTTAATTCCTTTTAAATCCTTGTAAACATATTTAAATGTACATTTATATTACTATGGCCAAATACTGCAGATTCTGCTCGGTTTCTGCTACCAATCTGCCGTCGGATTGCGTGCGTGCAGATCCTGCTCGGTTTCTGCCGACAATCTGACATCTAGTCAAGTTATCAGATTCTGCTCGGTTTCTGCCGTCAATCTGCTGTCAGATTCTGTGAACAGGATATGCTAGCAAATTGTAAGCCTATCGCGAATATAACGGATGCCAATTTGCTGACAACTTTTGTGGGAATCGGTTGCCAATCTGCTGGCAAATTTGACGCATTTGCTATCCATGGGTAACATTATGGTTAGAAATGTTGACATATGAATGCAACAGCTTTGTATACAAGTTTAGTAGATTTTAGGCACAAAACAATTATCATTCCTACTTTTTTGGAATGTTTACTTTAATCCTGTGAAAAAGTTTTTTAATTCTATAAAGCCAAAAAAATTGGCAAAAATGCAAAAATTATTTATCTCTGACGATAAAAAAGAACAGCATCCCCTTAAAACAAAAATTAGATGAAATCATAAAAATACATTATAAAATTACTACAGAAATATATTATAAACTACATTTAAAATTTCATTTATTTGTTTATCATTATCACAAACATTTTCATCATATACTTTGTCATTATACATATTAATATTGAATCTATTGTACATGCCTTTCGTAGGAACAAAATCTTTGCAACATATATTTTTGACAAAAAAGTTACATTTAATTCTGAGTATGCTGTCCAAGAGAAATAAATTAATTTTATTTCGTATTTTCGATTTTACAATATTCATAGAAAAAACTCTTTCGCAAATTCAATGCTTGGACGCTTGCAATGACTTTCAAAAGTTAGATCATAGTCAGATCATTATTAGATCATAGTTGTCAATAAAGTTGTTAATAAAAATCGGCGTTATCATATTGTCGTTACTGATACGTTTGTAACGCAAAAGAAAAAATAAATATCGTAGACCATTACATTTGTTAAAATTAAAATCGCGAGCATCGCCATTCCTGGTTATTTTGCAATAATTATTTTAGGAAAATGCCGTTGGAATAATACCGAAGGACAAGAACGACGAAGAGTGAATGTTTGAAGACGATGATTTCCTTGACACGTAGCGCGGCATGGAGGATTACATGAGATTGGGTTTAATGAGGAGTATTGGCCTCAGCAATTTCAACTCCGAGCAGATCGACCGCGTGCTATCAATCGCCGAAATAAAATCGTTAACGAATCAGGTGGAGTGCTATCCGTATCTGAATCAGAGAAAATTTATGGGCTTCTGTGCGAGCCGCGAAATAGCCGTCATGGCTCATAGTCCATTCTGTTCGCCTAATTGGCCTTGAATTAAACCCGGCGATCTGAAATTTGTCCTAGATCAGTCCGAAATTGTAAATATCGGAGCAAATACGGCAAAACTCCCGCGCAAGTTATTCTGAGATACTTGGTAAGACATGTTAATTATTAATTAGCGCTGTACATACGCTGACTACCGGATGTCTCTTTAACGACATTGGCCGACTTAGAGAAGATTCTTTCTTAGCAAAAGTAATGAGGCATTTTTAATTTTCGATTTACTATTATATAAGTGATTGAGAAAGGGGCCTTCACGATTTCTTTATTAAATTCTGGAGACCCAAATAAATGGCAAACGACATTTTCTAATTAATTTTAGATAAAGTATATTTTAAAAACATTAAGTATAATTTAAAAAAATACTTGATACAAAAAATTGAAAAAATTTCAATAAATGGTTTCTTCCTGTTAAGGAAGAATCAACTTTAAATTGAACAAAGAAAAAACGATTAAAAGATGATTTTAAAGCACTCTAGGTCGAATAATTCGACAGTAATTTTTTAAGAACAGATTGACATTGGCACCATACCAATCGCGAAACCAGATTCAAAGGATCACATCAAACAGAATATTAACATCTTCAATTTCAAGTTAACTCCGGAGGAAATTACCATACTCGACAAATTCGATTGCGGTAGACGTGTGCTGCATCTTGAAGAGTACATTATTTAGAGAAAAAAATCTTATTGGTAATATTCAAACGACTAAATTTCAAAGAACTGTCTGTTTTTAGATGTAAAGCACACAAGGATTACTCTTTCCACTTGGAATTAATTTTGAACACAAATATTTGACGAACTTCTCCTTCATTGTGAGTGCCATCGTCGTCGAGTTCATCATCGATACATAATGACTTATGTAGCAAAAATTTGTAGAATAAATCTTTTATTACATTCCAAAACAAATTCTTTATCGCATTACAAAATAAATCCTATGTTGCATATTTGCATACAATTGAATTCTTTCAATCATTTTTATTCTTGACCACTCCTAATTTTCAAGTAAATGAGATTTATACTTTTTTACTTAATTAATTACGCATACGCAATAGAAAAATGACTGACCATGTTATATCCACAATGACGGAGCATTCTTACTTTGCGCAACGTTAGAATGATTTTATAATAATGTTATTACTAAATATGAAATAAATAAGATACGTTATCTCATATATCACAGTAATATATCGCAGTACGAAAGATACCTCTTTGGATATTGTAGTATTATCTAATCTAAAGTTAAATATTACACATGAATTATCTTAGTAAATTATTATAGATTTAACAAATGACAAGTAATGCTATCATACTTCGCTTTGCTAGCGTGACTTTTCTTTTTTTATTTGCATTCGATTAAAATCTGAGAAATACGTAGGTGAAACTGTAGATCGAATTATGTAATCCATTGAATAAATAGCATGTGAATGGAGCAGAAACAGTCACAGCGACGTAGAACGTGTGAGCTCATAGTCGAGAGTGGACGTTAATTAGCATCGTGCTGGTAAATGGAATTTCCCATATTGTGTTATACGTGCGTGAGACGGATTTTATGATAATGTGTTATACGTGTGCGAGACGGATTTTCTGATTTCTAGACTAGCTTTCTCGATTTTAGAAAAAGTCTAATAAAATTGCAGAAATATGTTTTGTAAAGTCGTTGAAATTGTGTTTATACACCAATTTCTTTTAATTAGTAATTATCTTTCTTTATCACAGAGTATCGCGATCTCAGATTTAAAAATAACGCTTAATTATAAATTGATTAATTTAGATTAATTAAATTGATTAATTTAAGAAAAGTGAAACGGTTCACGAATTTCCGGCCCACTGTTCGATTTGGCCAACTGAAACATACACAGATCCCAGACAGCACACAGATATTCGAAAAACAACCTACAGATATCCTTTAAGGATATTAAAAATATCCATAATATATCCTTTTTATGTCCATAAGATATGCAATGGACATCCATGGAACATCTGTTTATGAAAATGGTGGACGTGATCAAGTCTCTGACATGTCCAGTAGATATTCGATGGATGTCAAATGGACATAAATTAACAATACCGGACATATATTTGGATTTCATATGGACGTGAAATTTACATGATAAAACGGCCAATAAGGATATCATTTCACATGTTGCACGACAAATCATTCAACCCAGTAGACACAGTTTTATACAAAAATATTGTTTTAGAATAAGATATTTTTGCACATCTTACTCTCAAGTTCCAACTCTAATGTCATTGGAACAGTTACAGTTTCAAAAATTAATTCACTTGAATGAGAAGTACACTTTAGGATTACTAAATATATTTCCAAGTGAATCAAGAGGCACGGTAGTGTCTCGTGCCAAGTGTACGCGCAGCGTCGCGCCGAGACCGACGAGCCTCTTTTACGCGAGACGTCGTATTGACAAATCCTTCGATTATCGGATCTCAAAAATTTTACTTACGAGAAAGTTTATGATTTTATGAGACGCCTAGCGGCGTTGGTGAAACTTACGCAAACATGTTTGTGTGTAATATGTTAAACTGGATTATCATATGAATATGTAAACATGTCCATTTTAAAATATCCCAAGAGTGTTCAAAAATGTATATCTTATAGATGTCTTATGAAGTCCATGGACATTTCGACATGAAATGGACATAAACGAATATCCATAGGCTGTCGCGTGCTGTCTGTGTGGGTTTATTTCTAGCGATAATAATTCTCGTACGTATAATAAGCGGATCGTACGTATTGCGCGTCTATCGATATCGTACGTTTCGTTTAAACGTTGTTATCCACGTTGTTGTAATAATCAAGGACTCTGTTTATAGAGAGAACTAAGCATCTTCCTCTGACAATCTGCTGCATACGTTTCCTGCTGTTAGCACCTATCTATCTGCGATAATAATGACTGGTATACCGACAGTCACATTCTCAAATGGACGCAAAATGCCGATGTTGGGCCTCGGAACGTACAAGGTATCCGTTTTGTAACGTTCGATAACACACGTTACATGTACACGACTTACATCATCGTCATCATCATGGATCGCTGTTATTTACGCGCGTTTCGTTTGAATTTACCTGCTGTTGAATCCGTATTGTATTGTAATTTATCCTATTTATAATGTAACAGCAATTTTCATTTATTTTCAATTATTCTCATTTTTGGTGGCTTTATTTCTGTTTGCCAAACCTGCTTCACTGAATTATATTTTCTTCTTTCTCATTTTCGGGGAAAAATAAATAGTCGGAAAAAGGGAACGTGAAACAAGCGGTTAAAGACGCAATAGATCTTGGATATCGTCATATTGACACAGCCAGCCTTTATAACAATGAGAAAGAGATCGGAGAAGCAGTCAGGGAGAAAATCAACGATGGTAGCGTAACCAGAGAGGACCTGTTTATTACCACAAAGGTAAGATCAAGGAATGGTTATAAGCATGAACATTTACCTAAAATTTTCAGCATTTTAGCTATCTAACAATAAATTCTAAATAATTCATCTTTTATAAAAGAATAAGTATAAAAACAAAATTTAAATTAAACAGTCTGTATTGTTTTAATTATGTTATTTGTTTCTTCGTAGTTGTGGAATACTGTTCACGAAGAAAATCTTGTTGTCCCAGCCTGCAAACAATCAGTGGCCAAACTCGGTTTAGATTATGTGGACCTCTATTTGATTCATTTTCCATTCGCTATGAAGGTAAATATTGACATCAACATGAAACAAAGTTTTTCTACAAACAGAGTAGTTTCAGTAGTTCAAGAAGCAAAGCAATATTAATAGTTTAATTTCGAAATACATATAACTGTAAAGAATTAGCTAATGATAAAGATAAAAATTTGTATGACATTTATAATTGATTTATTCTCGATACGGATGATAGTTATAATAATATTAAGAATATGATTAGTAAATTCTTATTCACGAAAGAATGAATATTGTTCTACGATCTTTCAATTCGCAATATTCATTTGGATGATGTCTTTCAGTTAGGGAACGAATTGTTGCCTCTAGATGATAGTGTAAATCTTTGCGAATTGGATGTCGATTACTTGGAAACATGGAGAGGAATGGAAGAATGCGTTCGCCAAGGTTTAGCCCGCAGTATCGGAATCAGTAACTTTAATTCCGAGCAAATTGCTCGTTTACTTAAATCAGCCAAAATCCCGCCAGTTAATAATCAGGTATGCGATACTATCTAAATTATTGTAATTTCTATCAGCTTTGTGTTTTTCGAGAGCATTAATTAATATTTTTTCAATAAGTTTTCTATTTCTTATATTTGTTATAGTTTTGAAACATTTTTCAAAAATTTAGAAATTTTCTAATATGACCCATTTTATGTAAATGCCATTTATTAATGTTAAAAAAATTGTATTATAGGTTGAAGTTAATATAAACGTAAACCAGGAAAAATTAATAGATTTTTGCAAGAAACATCAAATCACAGTTACTGCTTATACTCCCTTGGGACAACCTGTAAGTTCATCAGGCACCGACAATAAATTACCTAATCCCGGAATATCGCAACCGGGCTTCGACAATAAATTAGATAATCCCGTAATATTGCAACTTGCAAAAAAATACCAGAAGACGCCGGCGCAAGTAGCACTTCGATATATCGTATGTTATAATAAAAATTCATTTCATAACTATTTTATTAATTAAGAAGATCTTATACAAAACAGATACAATTCTATTTTACTTTTCTAGTATCAACAAGGGGCTGCGCCGATACCTAAATCTGTAACTAAAAGTCGAATTAAGGAAAACATGGAAATTTTTGATTTTACATTAACATCTGATGAAATAAACGCCATCTCTAAACTTGGTAGTGGAAAAAGAGTAGTAGCCTTCGATCTGTAAGTATTAGATATGTAAGATATTTTATGCTTTCTCACATTTTTTTTATATATGAATATTTTAAAATTTCGAAAGCTTTAAAATTTTATTAAGATAAACAGGAGAGAGTTGAAAATTACAAGGATTGAGTGTCACAAAGTTTATAGCTGATTCAGTAAAAAAGAAAATAACGGAATTTTTTCTTATAATGTAGATTGCTGATGGAATAATTGTATAAAATGATGTATGTCAAAAGTATATAATATTTATAATGACTTTAGAATATGAACACAATGAATAAACTTTTCTTATTAATTTTTATTTTTTTTTTATTAGTTTCTGGCATTATTGATTGCAATTTCTTTGTAATTATAAGAAAAATGGCATACTTTATATAATTTTTATGATTAATTTATGATTAATTTTTATGATTAATTTGATTAATCGTATTAACAAGTTTTATAAATGTAATCTTTTTGACTAAAAATGGTCATGTAGTATAGATAGATTCAAATGAGCTGCGGTTTAGTATTACAACAAATAATGATTGACTCTAGTCCGAATCGATGGATCTTGAATAATTAGTTAGAGGTAAAAGAGATTATATGTTTTTGAATATACTCCTTGCGCAAAATAACAACAATATTATCGAAAATTGGTAGGAAATTTAATTAGAATTTTACATTAAAATTGGTGCCATTTGTGTCTTCATTAGATTTGTGTTTTGCTCGCAAAACTATTCATAAAAAAGGAGCAAATTGTGCTAAAAATTGTGCAAAATTTGTTAACATAATTCAGCAACAAATAGAAAATAAAAATTGAGCAAGAATATGCATGGCGCAACGGCAAATTGGCTGCAAATATCGAAAAAAAACTTGCCATTTCATAACTCGGTCATTCGATGTCTTTTTAAATACTTTTAAATACCTTTATTATTTTAAGTATAGAGGAAAGTCGCCAATACTGGCACAGACCCCAAAAAGCGGCACCCCCCTATTTCTCGGAAATTACATTACACTGTATGAATATCGATAATAACATAGTCTCCTTAGATAACTAAAGAAATAGAAACCTATAGTTCATATATTCGTGGTTTTTTTTCTATATAAAATCTGATAAAAACGAATTCTTTAAAAGCGAAAATGAAATTTGCATGATTTTCTCTTACAAATTGGATAGTTTAAACAATAGGGAATGTATTATTGATAATATTACATTATTTTATATATTTTATATATTTGTAGTTTCCTAAAACTGTTTTATTTATATATGTATCTATTATATTAGCTTCGTAATACAATTTTAAACATAAAATTGTAGTTAAGCGGTCTGCATTTCTTTGTGAGAACAGTTCATATAGGTTTAAAATTGCTTTTATTCTCAAAATGTTCTGTTCTAATCTTTTAATTTTATAAAATTAATTGTTTAATATATAAAAATATATTTTACTACTTAGTTAAACAATTTATTTACTTTTCTCTTTTATATTCTTTTTTTTTCATAATACGACTTAAAACGTAAAATTACTGTACAACGATACATTTCTCAGTGAGTATAAAAGATACAGTAACATAGATCTGATAATATCACCAAATTTGGCAACTTTTATCTCACTTATTGTAACCTTAAATACGTGTTTCAATTTTGGAGTTCAATTTCTCAGACATTCTTTTTGACATGTGTTGTGAAAATACTAATTATGTACAAAATACGAAATAGTATTATAATGACTACTGTACCATTTGATAGAAGACACTTCCTAGTTTGTATTTCTGCCATTAAATTTTTATTTTTAGCTTTTGTTTAGAAAATATTGTTAAAAAAACAAACTGGTTTGCTAGTTTTTCATTCGTGATTTTTCTCTATTATGTTTAAAAGTATTAAAAAGACAAGTCAAATGACTGGATCTTTTTACATATCCTTAAATAGCGAGTCTTACTCAATATTTGAAAATGTGACAATTAGCTACCACGTATAAGGGTTGTGCAAATTATACATATATTAAAATACGCTTATACACTAAAAAACATTTGACGTAAATTATAAATTATTTAAAGTAGAGTAAGATAGAAAGTAAGTATTAAAAATTCGAATTACAATATTTTATAAATTGTATATTTATATTTTTTCTAACAACTTTTTTTGTTTCTATGTTGCAGTGCGAAGAATTACAAATATTATCCTTTCAACATTCCGTTTTAAATAAAATCAATATTTCTAAAGAGAGATAGAGAAATTAAAGAAAAATTATTAATTATATAATTGAATATTTTATACATACAAATATATGAAAAAAATAGAACAGCTTTGGATAAATTTAAACATACAATGCTTATTTTTAATATATTTTGTTATTTAAAGCTCCAGATTTTACTTGAAATATTACTCAAATATATTTTCATTGATTATAATTGTTATTTCTTCTTATTCTGATAACCTATAGATATAAATAAAATAATAATTGAAAAATTTTGTATGAATTATTAAATATTCTACGACTTAATGCATTATTTATTAAAATTCACAATCAGATAGCATTGTGAATTTTTCGAATCTAGAATGCAGCAGGATACAAATCGTAAAAACGTAAATAAACGTATTAATATCTATCCCTTTTAAAAGCGCATGTTCCCACGACGATGTTTTAAGCTTGCTCGATCCTTGGTCTAGCCAATTATAGCTACTGGGCATTGCGAAAAATTTCAAGATCCAGGCCAAAACTACTCACACGAATGAATTTTTCGTCCGCAACGTATGATATAAAATACATATATCCAAACACGTTTTAATCTGCACTCGAAAATCCCACGTACCAGAATGTTTGATATAAATCGAGATAAGCTTTCACAAATCTGGTGGAAAATCTCAATATCTTGAAACCTTGTTTCGTTTAAATTAATCCTCACGTTTATAAAATAATCATCATTTTGAAATACAGTTTATAAGATATTGTTTATATATTTGAAAATTTTCCAACTCAATTTTAAGAAAATTTATGTGGTTTCGATTTTTGTTTTATGCAAGATATTCAAGTTTCTGCATCAAATTTTGATTGATCTTTTTTTAGAATATGCTTGCCGTTGTTTGATTATCAATATAAAAGGATAGTATTAATTGGTCTCGACAGAAGGAGAGTAAAAAATAATTCAGTTTCTAACAAGTAATAAGAAGATATTTGAAATATTTTAAGGATTTAGAAATTTTAAAATAATCTATAAATACTTTATTCGCTTTTTATAATGATTACTACATGTTAGAATAAATAATCAGTTATTTAAATTAATACTTTTGAAGAATAATAATGAAGAATAATTTTAGCATATGTTTACTTCTTTGAAGAGAACTTTCATCCAACATTTTATTATTTTATTAACTTTAAGAATAAAAAATTTAGTTGTCAAAAAACTTAAATATACTAAAAAAGGTTGTAGATCAAAGTGAGAAATATGATAGATAAATTTATTTATTTTCTGACAAAAAAAATATGTTACATTTCGATTTATATTCGTCAAAGAATAATAAATAATAAATAATAAATAATAATAAATAAACATATATTATATATATTCTGAATTGGATTCTCTGTAAGTTAAAATGCTTTATATTTTCTTTTATTTTTTTTTATTAAAAAATAAATTTAGAAAATAAATTTGCCTAATATCTTTACCACACAATGTTTTGTTTCATAACCTTAATTTATTTTACATGTATAAGCTTTTATTTTATTTTCAAAATTAAGTATCCATTGATTTTATTTCTTCTAGGAAGATTTTCAATAATTATTAAAAAATTGCAAGATCTATGTGTTCCGAAAAGCTATTGCCGGGTGGTCAGTTGACTGATGCCCGGCGTGTGGTCGGGCGCGCGCCGCGGTCCACGCGCGTCCATCCGCCGCGCTCGTGCTCGCTTTTCGGGCGACGATGACAAATATTATTTCCTTTGTTTCTTGATCTTCCCGAGGATTCCGAGCTGACAAACAACCTTTGTTTCCGCTTTAATGTCCTCCCTCCCGGGCGGAGTCCTCGGGAAGGTACAGATGTTTTAAATATCGTCGCCGCAACGATCGCTGCTCTCTTCTCGCGCCGATTACGATCCGTTCGGAAACCTCTCGACGAGTGAACGATTTTTTGGGCACTTCTTGCCTGTTCGTTATTTTCTTGTAATCGACGTACGGCCTTTCAGAGCCGAATAAACTCTTTACTCAGTGCAATCAACCGCAGTAATTCAGTTCGCCTAGCCTGCTGCTCCTTTACCCCGCTCCGTACTTATTCGCTACATTTGTTGGTCCTTCGAGCCGGATCCTTTCCGTCGCCTGAATCCATTGGCCACTTCGCGGTTTTGTTTAGTGCAGTGAGTGTCACGGTGATTGGTGAGAGGCAATAAAGCGATTAATTGATGCTCAACGTGAGCTGCACGGCCGCATAGCCCGCACATTGGAGAATCTCCGAAAGGTCGGTGCTGCTAAGATCTCCGTCGCCCTCGTTCGCGCGACCTTGACGGTTCTCGAATTCAAGTGGACAAAGTTCGAGAAGCAGCACGACAGTCTGACGGGGCAGTACGGTGAGCAGCTCAAGGGACACGAGTACCTCTCGGAGGATTTCGTCAGCAAGATCGAGGCTACGTACATCCAGCAACGCGCGTTACTCCTGGACCAGGAGCAGGCTCTAGCGGGGCCTATCAATCTTGGGCAATCTAACCAGGTGAAAGTGGAAGCCATCACGTCCCGTCGCGCATTCAGTTGCCCCAGTTCTCTGGGAAATTCGAGGACTGGCTGGCCTTTCGAGACCTCTTCAGCTCCATAGTCTCGCGGGAGCTTTCTTTGTCCAAGGTCGAGAAGATGCACTACCTGAAGACAAGCGTGAAAGGGGAAGCCGAACAATTGATTCGGAATGTGCCCTCGACCGAGGATAACTTTGAGCGGGCTTGGAACATGCTCAGCGAGCATTTCGAGAACAAGTGGCTCCTAGTACGATCCTACTTGGCCGCTTTCACGGCCCTTTCGCGAATGAAGTTCGATTCTGCCGCTGACCTTCGATAGATCTTCCACGGTATGGTCAGTGTCGCGGTGCCTTGGAGGGCATCGGTCGTCCGATTGCTAGCAGCACGGACCTCTTTGTCCACCTGGTGGTAGAGCTTCTGGACAATAAGACCCGACGTGAATGGGAGAATTCCCTGTGTAAGTCGTGCGAACCTACGACGAACTGCGTGAGTTCCTTCAGGAACAACTTACTACGCAGGAGGTTCTCCAGGCCGTCCGGGAGTGACCTCCTCCGGCGGGGGAGAAGTCGAGCCGGACCGCTCGCGCTAAACACGTCAAGGGCAAGGGATCGGAGTCGAGTCGCAGCTGCCCTCTCTGTAAGAAAGAGCATTTCTTGGCGTTTTGCGAGCTCTTTAAGAAGAAATCCGCTCAGGAGCGACAAGAAGCGGTGGTTGCCCACCAGAGATGTCTGAACTGTCTCGGTCACCATCAGATCGGTGAGTGTGCGTCCGCAAAGAACTGTGCTCGGTGTTCGGGTCGTCATCATACGACCTTGCACGACGCGTTCGCGCCTGCTGTGTCGCCGTCGGCCGGCGTTCACGTAGCTAAACGGCCTTCGCCGCACGGTGTAGCGATACTCCTCGCGACCGCGCGCATTCAGGTCAGGGATCGGTTCGGTGCTCGTCATTTCGCCCGGGTGTTGGTCGATCCTGGCTCCGAGACGTCCTTGATAACGGAATCCTTAGCGCAGCGGCTTCGCCTGCCGCACACCCCGGCTTCGGCGTGGGAGGGGTCCAGACGGGGCATGCGAGAGGCCGCGTAGCTGTTACTTTCGCGTCGCGTTCCGGATCGTTTTCGTTGACAATTTCCGCCCTGGTGTTGCCGCGCCTGTCGCTGTACAGCGCCGCCGTTGAGGGCGGCGAACGCTCGTGGGCGCACGTAGACGGCCTTGAATTGGCGGATTCCGAGTTCTTCAGCCCGGAGCCCATCGAATTGCTACTCGGCGCGGACGCGTATGCTGATTTCGCGTTACCGGGCCTTCGTCGGGGTGGTGCTCTCGAACCCATCGCCCAGGAAACTCGGCTGGGTTGAATTCTTCTGGGCGCGGTGGGAGCCAGCCTCTCCACATCTGTAGTGGTCTCGTACCAATGTTCCCCGTAGGACGATTTGGCCGTCGCGGTTCGCCGGTTTTGGGAGAGCCGCCCCAGGCCCCGCTGCCTCTTTCAGCCGAGGAACGACAGTGCGAGGAGCACTTCGTTCGCCACCATCAACGTCTTCCCAGCGGAAGATATCAGGTGCGTCTTCCGATCAAGGCCGCGCCGCCGGATCCCGCTGAAGCGCGCCGCGCCGCCTCGCGCATGCTCGACGTCATGGAACGGCGTTTCGCGCGCGACAGCGTCTTCCATGAACTTTATCGTCAGTTCATGACCGAATATCATACTCTCGGACATATGTCGACGAGCGAGAGCATCGTCGCTCCCGGCGCCCGCGCGTGGTATCTCCCGCATCACGGGGTGTTGAAGGACTCTGACGGCGGAGCCAAGATCCGCGTCGTCTTCAACGGATCCGCTCGGAGCACGTCGGGCGCTTCCTTGCACACCGGTCCGAATTTACTGCCGGCTCTCGCGGAAGTGGTGACTCACTGGCGTCGTCACCGCTTCGCCTTCATTGCAGACATCGAAAAGATGTACCGGCAGATACTCGTCCACCCGGACGATCGAAATCTGCAGCGGGTCCTCTGGAGGCAGGCGGGCAGAGTCGTGGAGTTTCGACTCAATACCGTGACTTACGGTTTGGCGAGCGCTCCTTACCTGGCGATTAGGGTGTTGCGCAGCTGGCCTTGGACGAGGAGCGACAATTTCCACTTGGAGCGGAGGTGCTGCGCCGGGATGTATATATGGACAATGTACTCGCTGGAGCTTCTACCTTGAAGGAAAGTCAGTTGCGCCGAGAGCAACTGTCCGCGCTGTGCATGGCGAGCGGATTCCCGCTCAGGAAGTGGGCTGCTAATCGCCCGGAACTCCTCGCGGACCCTCCCTGTCATTCATCGACTGCTACCGACCGGCGACGCCTTGCTTCCGAGCGATGAGAACTCGGTACTGGGCTTGAGATGGTATCCGTCGACGGACGACTTCGCCTTGACTGTTCGCCGCGTGACCTCGGACCCTCCGACGAAGCGCGTGGTGCTGTCAACGATCTGTCTATGCGTATTATTCAGATAATTCGGCCTGACACGAAATAAGAACAAAATACACAGAAAGATCAAAATAGCATCGCAATAATGAAAAATATAAAATAATTTCTTTCGTAACAGTCTCGCCGTAAGACTGTCAGAATCATCAGTTTTGCTTAGCTGCTTTATTAAACGCTATATTACCATGAATAAAACTTTATTCTTCCGCAAGGTGTCGACAAGGGCTTGATCCAATTATCCTAAACGGTCTCTTTTCATGATGCCGGATAGGCGAATTCAGTCATCACCACGCAGTCATTCGAATCAGTTATTGTTCCTGGCCAATGTGTGAGTGTTGCGTATCAGCGTATTGCGTATCATTATGCAAAAATCACGAGACATGCCATCTCGCGAAGGTCAAAATTTCTAAAAAGGTGTTTCAATTCTCTGTTTTTTACGTAAAATAAATCGTAAATGATAAAGTGCAAATGCAGCAACACGAAACTCCGATACATATATTTTAGTTGGGGCCGCAAAGAATAAAAAATAACAGTTATTTCGGGAATGAGGCCGATAACTGCGTCAGTGTTGTCAATTATTCACTACTGAAAATCACTTTTAAAAATCGCCTAAATCGTCTAATTCTCTACGAATATAAAACTTATATTAAAATCGTTTTTTTAACTACACTGATTCAAAATTTTATTTAAAATATATATTATTTAATATATGTGTTTACACATAAGTTAAATAAATTCAAAAAAAATTCAAGCTGAAACATATATTTATATTTTATTTATATTTTAATACTTTTTTATAAACTTTGCAAAATACTACATGTTACACACATGTGTTGCCTACACATGTTACATATTTTATTAAACTTAAATATATTTTAAGTCACTAAATGTTACACATAAGAAAGCTAACAAAAATTTTTAGTTTAAAATAAGTTACTTAAAAGAAAGCTAACAAAAATATTGGCTTTTCTATTAGATTAAAAGTGCTTAAAATAAAAATTAGATGAAATCATAAAAATACGTTATAAAATTACTACAAAAATATATTATAAATTTTTAAAATTTCATTTGTTTGTTTATCATTATTACAAACATTTTCATTATATACTTCGTCATCATAAATATTAATATTGAATCTATTGTACATGCCTTTCGTAGGAATAAAATTTTTGCAACATACATTTTTGACAAAAAAGTAACATTTAATTCTGAGCATGCTGTCCAAAAGAAATAAATTAATTTTATTTCGTATTTTCGATGTTACAATATTCATATTAGAAAAAACTCTTTCGTAAAATTCAATGCTTGGACGCTTCTCAATGACTTTCAAATGTTAGATCATAGTTAGATCATTATTAGATAATAGTTGTCAATAAAGTTGTTAATAAAAATCGGCGTTATCATATTGTCGTTACTGATACGTTTACAACGCAAAAGAAAAAATAAATGTTGTAGAGAGTAGACCATTACATTTGATAAAATTAAAATCGCGAGCATCGCCATTCCTGGTTATTTTGCAATGATTATTTTAGGAAAATGTTGGAATAATACCGAAGGACAAAAACAAAGAAGAGTGAATGTTTGGAAACGATGATTTCCTTGACACGTAGCGCGACATAGAGGGCTGCGTGAGATTGGGTTTAATGAAGAGTATTGGCCTCAGCAATTTTAACTCCGAGCAGATTGACCGCGTGTTATCGATCGCCGAAATAAAATCGATAACGAATCAGGTGGAGTGCTATTCGTATCTGAATCAGAGGAAATTGAGGGGCTTCTATGCGAGCCGCGAAATAGCCGTCATGGCTCATAATCCACTCGCCTAATCGGCCTTGGATTCGGCCTTAGAATCGGCCTAATCGGAACCCGGCGATCCGAAATTCGTCCTAGATCAGCTCGAAATTGTAAATATCGAAGCAAGTACGGCAAAACTCCCGCGCAAGTTATTCTGAGATACTTGGTAAGACATGTTAATTATTAATTAACGCTGTACGCTGACTACCGGATGTCTCTTTAACATTGGCCGACTTAGAGAAGATTCTTTCTTAGCAAAAGTAATGAGGCATTTTTAATTTTCGATTTACTATTATATAAGCGATTGAGAAAGGGGCCTTCACGATTTCTTTATTAAATTCTGGAGACCCAAATAAATAGAAAAACGACATTTTCTAATTAATTTTAGATAAAGTATATTTTAAAAACATTAAGTGTAATTTAAAAAAATATATGATACAAAAAATTGAAAAATTTCAATAAATGATTTCTATCTGCTAAGGAAAAATCAACTTTAAATTGACCAAAGAAAACACGATTAAAAGATGATTTTAAAGCACTCTAGGTCGAATAATTCGACAGTAATTTTTTAAGAACAGGTTGACATTGACACCATACCAATCGCGAAACCAGATTCAAAGGACTACATCGAACACAATTAATATTAACATCTTTGATTTCAAGTTAATTCCGGAGGAAATTACCATATTCGACAAATTCGATTGCAGTAGACGTGTGCTGCATCTTGAAGAGTACATTATTTAGACAAAAAAATCCTATTGATAAATTTTAAACGACTAAATGACTTCCTTTTTAGATGTAAAGCACAAGGATTACCCTTTCCACTTGGAATTCTGAACGGCAAATATTTGTTGAACTTCTCCTTCATTGTGAATGCCATACTCGTCGAGTTTATCATCGATACATGATGACTTATGTAGAATAAATCTTTTATTACATTCCAAAATAAATTCTTTATCGCATTACAAAATAAATTCTATGTTGCATATTTGCATATGATTGGATTCTTTTAATCATTTTTATTCTCGACCACTCCTAGTTTTCAAGTAAATGAGATCTATACTATTTTACTTAATTAATTACGCATATGCAATAGAAAAATGACTGACCATGTTATATCCACAATGACGAAGTAATGACGGAGCATTTTTATTTTGCGCAATGTTAGAATGATTTTACAATAATGTTATTAAATATGAAATAAATAATATACATTATCTCATATAACATAGTAATAAATCGCAGTGCGAAAGATATCTCTTTGGATATTGCAGTGTTATCTAATCTAAAGTTAAATATTACACATAATAATTTATTTTAGCAAATTATTATAGATCTAACAAATGACAAGTAATGCCGTTATCATACTTCGCTTTGCTAGCGTGACTTTTCTTTTTTCATTTGCATTCGATTAAAAATCTGAGAAATATGTAGATAATACTATCGAATTACGTAATCCATTGAATAAATAGCATGTGAATGGAGCAGAAACAGTCAGTACGTAGTAGAACGTGTGGGATCATAGTCGAGAGTGGACATTAATATTAGCATCGTGCTGGTAAATGGAATTTCTGATATTGTGTTATACGTGCGCGAGATGAATTTTCTGATTTCTAGACTAGCATCCTCGATTTCAGAAAAAATCTAATAAAATTGCAGAAATATGTTTTGTAAAGTCGTGGAAATTGTGTTATACACCAATTTCTTTTAATTAGTAATTATCTTTCTTTATCACAGAGTATCGCGATCTCAGATTTAAAAACGCTTAATTATTGTATAAATTGATTAATTTAAATTAATTAATTTGATTAATTTAAGAAATGTGAAATGTTTCACGAATTTCCGGCCAACTGAAACATACACAGATATATATTTATCGATATTCTTAGCAATGTAGTTGTATCATATCTTTCGAGACGCTACCGTAGCCTCTTAGGGTTTCTATATTGTACATACGTATTGCATTCAGTCGCTATTTATTCTCGGCCATCCTACTTGTAACGAGCGCTTCGAGATAGAAGTTTATTCAGTGTACTTTTATTTCCAGAGATAATAATTCTCGTACGTATAATAAGCGGATCGTACGAATTGCGCATCTATCGATATCGTACGTTGTTATCCACGTTGTTGTAATAATCAAGGACTCTGTTTATAGAGAGAGAACTAAGCATCTTCCTTTCCTAGACAACCTGCTGCATACGTTTCCTGCTGTTAGCATCTATCTATCTGCGATAACAATGGCTGGTATACCGACAATCACATTCTCAAATGGACGCAAAATGCCGATGTTGGGTCTCGGAACGTACAAGGTATCTGTTTTGTAACGTTCGATAACACACATGTACACGACTTACATTATCGTCATCATCGTGGATCGCTATTATTTACACGCGTTTCGTTTGAATTTACCTGTTGTTGAATCCGTATTTGCATCTATCCTATTTATAACGAAACAGCAATTTTTATTTAATATTTTTAATTATTTTCATTTTCGGTGGCTTTATTTCTGTTTGCCAAATCTGCTTCACTGAATTATATTTTCTTCTTTCTCATTTTCGGGGAAAAATAAATAGTCGGAAAAAGGAAACGTGAAACAAGCTGTTAAAGACGCAATAGATCTTGGATATCGTCATATTGACACAGCCACCTTTTATAACAATGAGAAAGAGATCGGAGAAGCAGTCAGAGAGAAAATCAACGATGGTAGCGTAACCAGAGAGGACCTGTTTATTACCACAAAGGTAAGATCAAGGAATGGTTATAAGCATGAACATTTACCTAAAATTTTCAGCATTTTAGCTATCTAACAATAAATTCTAAATAATTCATCTTTTATAAGAGAATAAGTATAAAAATTAAATTTAAATTAAACAGTCTGTATTGTTTTAATTATGTTATTTGTTCCTTCGTAGCTATGGAATACCGTTCGCAAAGAAAATCTTGTTGTCCCAGCCTGCAAACAATCAGTGGCCAATCTCGGTTTAGATTATGTGGATCTCTATTTGGTTCATTGGCCATTCGCTATGAAGGTAAATATTGACATCAACGTGAAACAAAGTTTTTCTACAGAATAGTTTCAGTAATTTAAAAGCACAGCAGTAGCTTAATTTCGAAATACCTATAACTGTAGAGAGTTAGCTAATGACAAAAATTAAAATTTGTATGACATTTATTTAGTCTCGATGTGGATGATAGTTATAATAATATTAAAAATATGATTAGTAAATTCTTATTCACGAAAGAATGAATATTGTTTTACGATCTTTCAACTTGCGATATTCATTTGGATGATGTCTTTCAGTTAGAGAACGAATTGTTGCCTCTAGATGATAGTGTAAATCTTTGCGAATCGGATATCGATTACTTGGAGACATGGAGAGGAATGGAAGAATGCGTTCGCCAAGGTTTAGCCCGCAGTATCGGAATCAGCAACTTTAATTCCGAGCAAATTACTCGTTTACTTAAATCGGCCAAAATCCCGCCAGTTAATAATCAGGTATACGATACTATCTAAATTATTGCATTTTCTATCAGCTCTGTGTTTTTCGAGAGCATTAATTTATATTTTTTCAATAATTTTTCTACTTCTTATATTTGTTATATTTTTGAAACATTTTTAAAAAATTTAGAAATTTTCTAATTTGACCCATTTTACGTAAATGCCGCTTATTAATGTTTAAAAAATTTTATTATAGGTTGAAGTTAATATAAACATAAACCAGGAAAAATTAATAGATTTTTGCAAGAAACGTCAAATCACAGTAACTGCTTATTCTCCCTTGGGACAACCTGGAAATTCATCGGGCACCGATAATAAACCACTTA
Organism: Tetramorium bicarinatum; assembly: GCA_928718305.1. Lineage (NCBI taxonomy): Eukaryota > Metazoa > Arthropoda > Insecta > Hymenoptera > Formicidae > Tetramorium > Tetramorium bicarinatum. The sequence continues at coordinate 19,723,855 of OV788329.1, read as the reverse complement.
ATCCCGGAATATTGCAACCGGACTTTGACAATAAATTAGATAATCCCGTAATATTGCAACTTGCAAAAAAATACCAGAAGACACCAGCGCAAGTAGCACTTCGATATATTGTATGTTATGATAAAAATTAATTTGATAACTATTTTATTAATTAAGAAAGATTTATACATAACAGATACGATTATATTTTACTTTTCTAGTATCAACAAGGAGCTGCGCCGATACCTAAATCTGTAACTAAAAGTCGAATTAAGGAAAACATGGAAATTTTTGATTTCACATTGACATCCGATGAGATAGACGCCATCTCTAAACTCGGTAGTGGAAAAAGAGTAGTAGCTTTCGAAATGTAAGTATTAGAGTATATGTAAGATATTTTATACTTTCTCACATTTTTTTCATATATGAATATTTTAAAATTTCGAAAGCTTTAAAAATTTTCTTAAGATAGGCAGGAGAGAGTTGAAAATTACAAGGATTGATTGTCACAAAGTTTATAGCTGATTCAGTAAAAAAGAAAATAACAGAATTTTTTCTTGTAATGTAGATTGCTGATAGAATAATTTTATAAAATAATGTACGTCAAAAATATATAATATTTATAATGATTTTAAAATATGAATAAATTTTTGAACAATGAGTAAATTTTTCTTATTAATTTTTATTAGTTTTTGGCATTATTGATTGTAATTTTTTTGTTATTATATATAATTATAGAAAATATGGCATACTTTAGATAATTTTTATGATATTTGATTAATTGTATTATCATGTTTTATAAATGTAATCTTTTTGGCTAAAAATAATCATGTAGTATAGATAAATTTAAATGAGCTGCAGTTTAGTGTTACAACAAATGATGACTCTAGTCCGAATTGACGGATCTTGAATAGTTAGTAGGTAAAAGTAGGTAAAAGGAGGTAAAAGAGATTATATATCTATGAATATACTCTTTGTGCAAAATAATAACAATATTCTTGAAAATTGATAGCAAATTTAATTAGAATTTTACATTAAAATTGGTGCCATTTGTGTCTTCATTAGATTTGTGTTTTGCTTACAAAATTATTCATAAAATAAAAGCAAATTGTGCTAAAAATTGTGCAAAATTTGTTAACATAATTCAGCAACAAATAGAAGATAAAAATTGAGCAAGAATATGCATGGCTCAACAGCAAATTGGCAGCAAATATCGGACAAAATTTGCCGTTTCATAACTCGGTCATTCAATGTCTTTTTAAATTAAATTTAAATTAAACACTTTTAAATACCTTTATTATTTTAAGAATAGAGGAAAGTCGCCAATACTGGTACAGACCCCATAAAGCGGCACACTCTATTCTCGGAAATTACATTACACTGTATGAATACCGTTAAAAACATGGTCTCCTTAGATAACTAAAGATATAGAAACTAAAGATATAGAAACCTCTAGTACATATATTTATTGTTTTTTTCTATATATAATCTGATAAAAACGAATTCTTCAAGAACGAAAATGATATTGGAACGATTTTCTCTTACAAATTGAATTGTTTAAACAATAGAGAATATATTGTTGATAATATTACAGTATTTTATATATTTGTAGTTTCTTAAAACTGTTTTATTTATATATGTATCTTATTATTATGTTAGCTTCATAGTGCAGTTTTAAACATAAAATTGCTCCTGTAGCATTAAGCGCTCTGCATTTCTTCGTGAGAACAGATCATATAAGTTTAAAATTGCTTTTATTCTCAAAATGTTCTGTTCTAATCTTTTAATTTTATAAAATTAATTGTTTAATATATAAAAATATATTTTACTACTTAGTTAAACAATTTATTTATTTTTCTTTTTTATATTTTTTTTTCTCATAATACGATTTAAAACGTAAAATCACTATACAATGATACATTTCTCAGTGAGAATAAAAAATATAGTAACATATATCTGATAATATCACCAAATTTGGCAACTTTTACCTCACTTATTGTAACCTTAAATATGTGTTCCAGTTTTGGAGTCCAATTCCTCAGACATTCTTTTGACATGTGTTGCGAAAATATTAATTATGTACAAAATACGAAATAGTATTATAATGACTACTGTACCATTTGATAGTAGACACTTTTTAGTTTGTATTTCTGCCATCAAACTTTTAGTTTTTGTTTAAGAAATATTGTTAAGAATCAAACTGGTGTGCCAGTTTTCATTGATGATTGATACTAACTTTCTTCTACCACATATTAGAGTTGTGCAAATTATACATATATTAAAATACGCATATACATTAAAAATTATTTGACGTAAATTCTAAATTATTTAAAGTGGAGTAAGATAGAAAGTTAGTATTAAAAATTCGAATTACGATATTTTATAAATTGTATATTTATATAATATTTATTTAATATTTATTTATATATATTTATATAATTGTATATTTTTCTAATAACTTTTTTGTTTCTATGTTGCAGTGCGAAGAATTTCAAATATTATCCTTTCAACATTCCGTTTTAACTAAAATTAATATGATAAAGAGAGATAGAGAAAAATAATTAATTATATATATGCATATTTTATACATACAAATATATGAAAAAAACAGAGCATCTTTGGATAAATTTAAACAAATATTTATAATATATTTTTAATATATTTTGTTATTTAAAGCTTCAGGTTTTACTTGAAATATTACTCAAATATATTTTCATTGATTGTTAATTCTTCTTATTCTTATTTCTTCTTATTTTGATAACCCATAGTTATAAATAAAACAATAATTGAAAAATATATTAAATATTCTACGGCTTAATGCAATATTTCTTAAAATTCACGATCAGATAATAACATTGTGAATTTATCGAATTTACGAGAATGCAGCAGGAAACAAATCTTAAATTTTTCTGCATGCGTTCCTATCTGAGTATCTAATCTAGAGTTAAATATTATACATAATTAATTTCAGCAAATTGTTATAGCTCTATCCAGGGATGGGAAAGTTACTTTTTAAAAGCAACTAGTTACTTTTACCGTTACTCGTTATTGAATATATCAAAAAAGTACTAATTACCGTTGTTAGTTACCGATTTTTAAAAGTAACGCGTTACCGTTACCGTTACTTACAAAATAACGATTCGTTACATTTTCCGTTACACTTTTCTTTTAATATTAAAACGAGAAATCGAATTAAATAAAAAAATTTTTTTGTAGTATTGCTTATTAAGATATTAATAAAAACAATAAATATTTTAAATGCGAAAAATTATAAGAAATTAAAAAAAGATCTTAAACTACTTAAAATGCAAATTAAAAAATTTTGGCTTATATTAAATTTATACTTTTTGGACTTTTAGTGTACATGGGATATTTGTTACTTCTTGAACATCTTACAAGAAAAACTAGAAAATTACAAACATTACAAATAAATAAATAGACGAATTACCCTTTATTATTTACAGCCATTCAGCAAGGTTTGAATAAAAAATAACTTTTTAATTTATTTATAAGTTAAAGACTAAAATATATATATGATATTTTATTGTAATACCAAATCGCTAGATTATGCGCGAGCGCAGCGCGTGAAAGAACAGAGAGTGAGAGATCAACGGCGATGACACGAAACATGAATATCGGTCGATGATTAAAAATTCGCAATATACATAAAAACGATATCTTATATCTTATACAGGATGGTAAGAAAACCGCCCACTAAGTAAATATTATTCCTTATGAAAAATTGAACTGAAAAATTCAATACTTCAATTTATTTGTAATGTTTGTAATTTTTTAGTTTTTCTTGTAAGATGTTCAAGAAGTAACAAATATCCCATGTACACTAAAAGTCCAGAAAGTATAAATTTAATATAAGCCAAAATTTTTTAATTTGCATTTTAAGTAGTTTAATATCTTTTTTTAATTTCTTATGACTTTTCGCATTTAAAATATTTATTGTTTTTATTAATCCTGTACTATTTTTTTCTTTTACGCTTAATAAAGCCGTAATTATTTTGTAAAGACAATCCAATCGGCATTATTTTTTAGCCGCGAGTACGTCAGTGAGCCGCGTTTAATAATATGCGAGAATTTAACAACAAATCGCTCACGTATACTACCAGGCGCTCACTAACTCCCGGTTAAAAACCGTGACGCCTCCATTATTATCAATAATAATATAAAGGCGTCACGCGATATTGACGCCTCCATTATTTTCAATCTATTGATGTATAAATATTGCATGAATACTAAACGGACAATTCTCGATGAATGATTGAATTAATTATATTATAATAACAGTTATGTTATTTTTAAATATAATTGTTATAATATAATTAAAAGTATGAGTGAGTATGAGTGTGAGTGTAAGTGCGTGTAAAGTGACTAAAGCGAAAGCTACACACAGTTGGAAACAGTTTGTTATTTATGTTAAAAAATATTGTTATACCGTTAAAGTTTTTGTGTTAAAATTAAATTTAAAAAAGTACCATAAAATTTACATTTATTTTGTTGTTATGTTATCTTAATGTTATGTTATCTTGTATTGAAATTTGTATTAAAATTGTATTGTATATGTGTTGTATTAAAATTTTAATATTATATACCATTCAATATGTCCTCCATTATGTTTAATTAAGAAAAGTAATTAAAAAGTATTTATAATTGAAATGTAATAAAATTTATTTAAATCAATTTCTATTTTATACTAAAATACTTACCTTGTTATGAGTGAGCGAGTTTTATTATATATTAGTATCTTATATTTTCTTTAACTCTCACTGATAAATTTATTCATTATCTTGCTTACATATTCCTATTTTCCTTCTTCGTGTTTATAGCGAATTCTTAAACAAGCTAAGAGTTTGACTGACGTATTTAATAAAAATAGATTTATGTCAGTAATTGATTCTGCGACGAAGACTAAATACTATATATATATATATATATATATATATATATATATATATATATATATATACAGAATGTTTCAGAAGAAATAGTCAGTATTGTAAAACATAATTATACATAATTATCATTTCAAGCGGAAAAATTTATACATATAAACATATATTCTATTCTGTGTATATATACAGGGTGTCCCAGAATTGTGGAACAAATTTTCGTGAGCAGGTAGAGCGGACGAAACTGAATCGAAAAGTCCTTTACCATTTTGCAATTTTTGCAATAGTTAACAAGATATTAATGATTAAAAATCACCGTATTAGCCCGGCCCTCCGCCGAATATAAGCGCGCGGCGCGAGATGACCGCCCAGCGTTGCTAGGCACTCGAGGAATTGTTTACTACACGCGGCAATGCCTACGAGCGGCGGTTTTGAGCTGTGTCCCCCTGTTCCCCTGTTTTTTGCCATTGTAGAAAACAACTCCTCCTCGGAAACAATGACGCTGGGCGGTCGTATCTCGCCGCGAGCTTATATTCGGCGGAGGGCTGGGCTAGTACGGTGATTTTTAATCATAAATATTTCGTTAACTATTGGGAAAATTGCAAAATGGTAGAGGACTTTTCGACTCAGTTTCGTCCGCTCTATCTGCTCAAGAAAATGTGTTCCACAATTTTGGGACACCCTGTATATGTATATACAGGGTGTCCCAGAATTGTGGAACAAAATTTCGTGAGCAGGTAGAGCGGACGAAACTGAATCGAAAAATCCTTTACCATTTTGCAATTTTCGCAATAGTTAACAAGATATTAATGATTAAAAATCACCATATTAGTCCGGCCCTCCGCCGAATATAAGCGCGCGGCGCGAGATAACCGCCCAGTGTTGCTAGGCACTCGAGGAATTGTTTACTACACGCGGCAATGCCTACGAACGGCGGTTTTGAGCGGCGATTGTCCCCCTGTTTTTGTAGAAAACAACTCCTTCTTGGAAACAATGACGCTAGGCGGTCGTATCTCGCCGCGATCTTATATTCGGCGGAGGGCCGGGCTAATACGGTGATTTTTAATCATAAATATCTCGTTAACTATCGGGAAAATTGCAAAATGGTAGAGGACTTTTCGACTCAGTTTCGTCCGCTCTATCTGCTCAAGAAAATTTGTTCCACAATTCTGGGACACCCTGTATATATATATATATATATATATGTATATATATATATATATATATATATATATATACGGCAGTTTTCTTGACCAAAGCTACAAGGCGTTACTTTGAGCATTCGGTGACACGATCATGATTTTCATTTTGTTACTCCAAAACTTCATTTTTTAAAATCTGGGAAAATTATATGTTAAAATAGATACTAGTACAATGTTTTTGCAAAAAAAATTAAAGATATCACTCTAAAGGAACACAAAAAAAATTTTGTTTGAAAAATTCAAACATTTTTTTCAGCTCTATTGTTTGTCCAAAAATTACAAAACATTTTCTTTTAAATACTATTATTGATACCTACAACGTATATTTTTTTCATGAAAATTAATTGAGCCATTTTCGAGAAAGAAACTTTTTTCTTTTTTTTTTCTTCCTCCATAACTCCTTCAAAAATGTAATTTCAAGGTCAATATTTGCTTCAAAAATATAATTTCAAGGTCACATGGGTACCAACTTACAACGCCAATAGCAACTTCATACTTGCGGGGACAATCTTTAAATGCTTATCCCCCTATTCCCTTTGTTATAGTTACTGAAAAAATGTAATTTGTATGTTACCATTACTGTTACAGAAAAAAAAGTAACGTTGTTATCAGTCCGTTACCAAAAAAAAGTAACTGTAACGGTAATGGCGTTACAAGTAACGCGTCCTATCCCTGAATCTTTAGAATAAAGTAAATAAGTAATAAAGTAATAAAGAATAAAGTAATACCGTTAGCAAGTAATACCGTTATTGTACTTCGTTTTGCTAGCGTGACTTCTTTTTTCATTTGCGTTTATTACATTCGATTAAAAATCTGAGAAATATGTAGATAATACTATAGATTGAATTACGTAATCCATTGAATAAATAGCATGCGAATGGAGCAGAAACAGTCACTGCAACGTAGAACGAGTGGGATCATAGTTGAGAGTAAACGATAATTAGCATCCTGTTGGTAAATGGAATTTCTGATACTGTGTTATACGTGCGCAAGACAAATTTTCTCGTATTTAGAAAAAGTCTAATAAATTTATTGCAGAAACATGTTTTGTAAAGTCGTGAAAATTGTGTTTATACACCAATTTCTTTTAATTAGTAATTATCTTTCTTTATCAGAGTATCGACTCAGATTTAAAAACGCTTAATTATTGTATAAATTGATTAATTTAAATTAATTAACTTGATTAATTTAAGAAAAGTGAAATGTTTCACGGAGAACTGTTCGATACTGAAACATACACAGATATATATTTATCGATATTTTTAGCAATGTAGTTGTATCATATCTTTCGAGATGCTATCGTAGCCTCTTAGGGTTTCTACATTGTATATGTTGCATTCATGTCGCTATTTATTCTCAGCCATCCTACCGGTAACGAGCGCTTCGGGATAGAAGTTTATTCAGTGTACTTTTATTTCCAGCGATAGTAATTCTCGTACGTATAATAAGCGGATCGTACGAATTGCGCGTCTATCGATATCGTACGTTGCGTTTAAACGTTGTTATCCACGCTGTTGTAATAATCAAGGACACTGTTTATAGAGAGAACTAGACATCTTCCTCTGACGTGCTGCATATGTTTCCTGTTGTTAGCACCTATCTATTTGCGATAACAATGGCTGGTATACCGACAGTCACATTCTCGAATGGACACAAAATGCCGATGTTGGGCCTTGGAACGTACAAGGTATCTATTTCATAACATTCGATAACACACATGTACATAGTGTTGCCATCCGTTCTCTTTTCCCCGGACACTGTCCTCTTTTTTTTAGGCGTCCGGGGAGATTTTTGAAAGTGTCCGGGGTAATTATGAGTATCCAGAAAAATATAAATGGCAAAATATTTTCAAGATATTATGCTTTTTAAATTCAACAAATAGAGCAAACATAAGTGCACTGAGAAAAAAAATCGATTGTACGAACTAAATTTGTATAGTTTATTTAACCCAATGGTTGATTTAACAATTTTAGGTTCTTTTTAGTTTTTTAGTTGCACTAAAATAATTCATTTATATAATACTTTATGTCATTGTATATTAATATAATAATAATATTTAGTTCAACATATAAGACTAAATACTTTAGTTAGATGAAATATATTTTGCGTTTTTCAACAATTTACATTTTTTCTCCGTGTGATAATCAGGTAAAAAGAGATAAACACGGTTGTGGATATCTACCTCTTTTTACTTATGCTTGCGCAGTAAGAAAATGTGTATATTACGACTTACGTCATCGTCATCATCATAGAATGCTATTATTTACGGGCGTTTTGTTTGAATTTACCTGTTGTTGCATCCGTATTAGCACCTATCCTATTTAAAATGTAACAGCAATTTTCATTTAATATTATCAATTATTTTCATTTTCGATGACTTTATTTCTGTTTGCCAAACCTACTTCATTGAATTAAATTTTTTTCTTTCTTGGGGAAAAATAAATAGTCGGAAAAAGAGAACGTGAAACAAGCTGTTAAAGACGCAATAGATCTTGGATATCGTCATATTGACACAGCCTGCTGTTATTACAATGAGAAAGAGATCGGAGAAGCTATCAGGGAGAAAATCAATGATGGTAGCGTAACCAGAGAGGACTTGTTTATTACCACAAAGGTAAGATCGAGAAATGGTTAAACATGAATATTTACCTAAAATTTTCAGCATTTGAACTATCTAAATTCTATATAATTCATCCTTTGTAAGAGAATAAGTAAAATTTAAAATAAACAGTCTGTATTGTTTTAATTATGTTATTTATTCCTTCGTAGCTGTGGAATACTGTTCACGAAGAAAATCTTGTTGTCCCAGCCTGCAAACAATCAGTGGCCAAACTCGGTTTAGATTATGTGGACCTTTATTTGATTCATTTTCCATTCGCTATGAAGGTAAATATTGACATCAATGTGAAACAAAGTTTTTCTACAAACAGAGTAGTTTCAGTAGTTCAAGAAGCAAAGCAATAGTTTAATTTCGAAATACATATAACTGTAGACAGTTAGCTATGACAAAGATAAACATTTGTATCACAGTTATAATTAATTTATTCTCGATATGGATGATAGTTATAATAATATTAAGAATATGATAGTAAGTTTTTATTCACGAAAGAATGAATATTGTTCTACGATCTTTCAACTCGCGATATTCATTTGAATGATGTCTTTCAGTTAGTGAACGAATTGTTGCCTCTAGATGATAATGTAAATCTTTGCGAATCGGATGTCGATTACTTGGAAACATGGAGAGGAATGGAAGAATGCGTTCGCCAAGGTTTAGCCCGCAGTATCGGAATCAGCAACTTTAATTCCGAGCAAATTACTCGTTTACTTAAATCGGCCAAAATCCCGCCAGTTAATAATCAGGTATGCGATACTAAATTGTTGCATTTTCTATCAGCTTTGTGTTTTTCGAGAGCATTAATTTATATTTTTTCAATAACTTGTCTACTTTTTATATTTATTGTAGTTTTGAAACATTTCTTAAAAATTTAGAAATTTTCTAATATGACCCATTTTATGTTAATGCTGCTTATTAATGTTAAACAAATTTTATTATAGATTGAAGTTAATATAAACTTAAACCAGGAAAAATTAATAGATTTTTGCAAGAAACATCAAATCACAGTAACTGCTTATTCTCCCTTGGGACAACCTGGAAATTCATCGGGCATCGACAATAAATCACTTAATCCCGGAATATTCCAACCGAGCTTCGACAATAAATTAGATAATCCCGTAATATTGCAACTTGCAAAAAAATACCAGAAGACGCCAGCGCAAGTAGCACTTCGATTCATTGTATGTTATGATAAAAATTAATTTGATAACTATTTTATTAATTAAGAAAGATTTATACATAACAGATACGATTATATTTTACTTTTCTAGTATCAACAAGGAACTGCGCCGATACCTAAATCTGTAACTAAAAGTCGAATTAAAGAAAACATGGAAATTTTTGATTTTACATTAACATCCGATGAAATAAACGCCATCTCTAAACTTGGTAATGGAAAAAGAGTAGTAGCTTTCGATCTGTAAGTATTAGATATGTAAGATATTTTACGTTTTCTCACATTTTTTCATATACAGGGTGTCCCAGAATTGTGGAACAAATTTTCGTGAGCAGGTAGAGCGGACGAAACTGAATCGAAAAGTCCTTTACCATTTTGCAATTTTCGCAATAGTTAACAAGATATTAATGATTAAAAATCACCGTATTAGCCCGACCCTCCGCCGAATATAAGCGCGCGGCGCGAGACGACCGCCCAGCGTTGCTAGGCACTCAAGGAATTGTTTACTATACGCGGCAGTGCCTACGAGCGGCGGTTTTGAGCTGCGATTGTCCTCCTGTTTTTGTAGAAAACAACTCCTCCTTGGAAACAATGACACTGGGCGGTCGTATCTCGCCGCGAGCTTATATTCGGCGGAAGGCCGGGCTAATACGGTGATTTTTAATCATAAATATCTCGTTAACTATTGAGAAAATTGCAAAATGGTAGAGGACTTTTCGACTCAGTCTCGTCCGCTCTATCTGCTCAAGAAAATTTGTTCCACATTTCTGGGACACCCTGTATAAATATTTTAAAATTTCGAAAGCTTTAAAAATTTTATTAAGATAGACAGGAGAGAATTGAAAATTATAAGGATTGATTGTCACAAAGTTTATAGCTGATTCAGTAAAAAAGAAAATAACGGAATTTTTTCTTATAATGTAGATTGCTGATAGAATAATTATAAAAATGATGTATGTCAAAAGTATATAATATTTATAATAACTTTAAAATATGAATACAATGAGTAAAACTTTTCTTATTAATTTTTTTTTTTATTAGTTTCTGGCATTATTGATTGCAATTTCTTTGTAATTACAGGAAAAATGGCATACTTTAGATAATTTTTATGATATTTGATCAATTGTATTAACAAGTTTTATAAATATAATCTTTTTGGCTAAAAATGGTCATGTAGTATAGATAGACCCAAATAATCTGCGGTTTAGTGTTACAACAAATGATGATTGACTCTAGTCCGAATTGACGGATCTTGAATAGATAGTAGGTAAAAGTTAGAGGTAAAAGAGATTATATGTCTATGAATATACTTTTTGTGTAAAATAATAACAATTCTTGAAAATTGGTAGCAAATTTAATTAGAATTTTGCATTAAAATTGGTGCCATTTGTGTCTTCATTAGATTTGTATTTTGCTCGCAAAACTCTTCATAAAATAGAAGCAAATTATGCTAAAAATTGTGCAAAATTTGTTAACATAATTCAGCAACAAATAAAAGATAAAAATTGAGCAAGAATATGCATGGCGCAACAGCGAAATTGGCAGCAAATATCGAAAAAAACTTGCCGTTTCATAATTCGGTTATTCGATGTCTTTTTAAATACTTTTAAATATCTTTATTATTTTAAGTATAAAGGAAAGTCGCCAATACTGGTACAAACCCCATAATGTGGCACTCCCTATTTCTCGGAAATTAGATTACATTGTATAAATACCGACAATAACATGGTGTTCTTAGATAACTAAAGGAATAGAAACCTCTAGTTCATATATTCGTGGTTTTTTTCTATATAAAATCTGATAAAAACGAATTCTTCAAGAGTGAAAATGAAATTTGCACGATTTTCTCTTACAAATTGGATAGTTTAAACAATAGGGAATGTATTATTGATAATATTACATTATTTTACATATTTGTAGTTTCCTAAAATTGTTTTATTTATATATATATCTATTATATTAACTTCGTAGTGCAGTTTTAAACATAAAATTGCTCCTGTTGCGTTAAGCGGTCTGCATTTCTTCGTGAGAACAGATGATATAAGTTCAAAATTGCTTTTATTCTTAAAATGTTCTGTTCTAATCTTTTAATTTTATAAAATTAATTGTTTAATATATAAAAATATATTTTACTATTTAAGTTAAACAATTTATTTTTTCTCTTTTATATTCTTTTTTCTTATAATTCGATTTAAAACGTAAAATCACTGTACAACGATACATTTCTCAGTGAGAATAAAAAGAATAGTAACATAAATCTGATAATATCACCAAATTTGGCAACTTTTACCTCACTTATTGTAACCTTAAATACGTGTTCCAGTTTTGGAGTCCAATTTCTCAGACATTCTTTTTGACATGTGTTGCGAAAATATTAATTATGTACAAAATACAAAATAGTATTATAATGACTACTATTCCATTTGATAGTAGACACTTTCTAATTTGTATTTTTGTCATTAAACTTTTATTTTTAGTTTTTGTTTAAGAAATATTGTTAAAAAACAAACTGGTGTGCCAGTTTTCATTGATGCCTTTTCTCTAGTATATTTAAAAGTATTAAAAAGACAAGTCAAATGACTGGGCCTTTTTACATATCTTTAAATAGCGAGCCTTACTCAATATTTGAAAATTAGCTACATATAAGGATTGTGCAAAATACATATATTAAAATACGCTTATACACTAAAAAACATTTGACGTAAATTATAAATTATTTAAAGTAGTGTAAGATAGAAAGTAAGTATTAAAAATAATAAAAATTCGAATTACGATATTTTATAAATTGTATATTTATATTTTTTCTAACAACTTTTTTTGTTTCTATGTTGCAGTGCGAAGAATTTCAAATATTATCCTTTCAACATTCCGTTTTAAATAAAATCAATATGATAAAGAGAGATAGAGCAAGAAAAATAATTAATTATATACATATATACATATTTTATACATACAAATTTATGAAAAAAACAGAAGAGCTTTTAATAAATTTAAACATACAATGCTTATTTTTAATGTATGTTGTTATTTAAAGCTTCAGATTTTACTTGAAATATTACTCAAATATATTTTCATTGATTATAATTGTTATTTTTTCTTATTCTGATAACCCATAGATATAAATTTATTTTATATCAAACAATAATTGAAAAATATATTAAATATTCTACGGCTTAATGCAATATTTTTTAAAATTCACGATCAGATAACATTGTGAATTTATCGAATCTAGAATGCAGCAGGAAACAAATCATAAGAACGTCAATAATCGTATTAATATTTATCCCCTTTGAAAGCACATATTTCGACGATATTTTAAGCTTGCTCGATCCTTGGTCTAGCCAGTTATAGCTATTGGGCACTGCGAAAAATTTCAAGGTCCAGGTTAAAACTACTCACACGAATAAATTTTTCGTCCGCAACGTATGATATAAAATACATATATCCAATATATCAAAGTAAAATATGTTTTCATCTACACTCGAAAATTCCACGTGCCAGTGTTTGATATAAATCGAGATGAAAGCTTTCACAAATCTGGTGGAAAATCCCTATATCTTGAAACCTTGTTTTGGTTAAATTAATCGTCACGTTTATAAAATAATCATCATTTTGAAATACAGTTTATAAGAGAGTCGTATTGTTTACATATTTGAAAATTTTCCAACTCAATTTTAAGAAAATTTATGTGGTTTCGTTTCCTGTTTTATGCAAGATATTCTAGTTTCCGCATCAAATTTTGATTGATCTTTTTTTAAAATATGCTTGCCGTTGTTTAATTATCAATATAAAAAAATAATACTGATTGGTCTCGACAGAAGGAGAGTAAAAAACAGTTCAATTTCGAACAAGTAATAAGAAGATATTGAAAATATTTTAAGAATTTAGAAATTTTAAAATAATTTATGAATACTTCACTCGCTTTTTACAATTATTATTACGTGTTAGAATAAAAATCTAAAAATGTCATTCGATTCTAAGAAAAAATCATGAAGGTTTTGTTTGAAACATTTTTTTGTAGGAGCTTTAGTTTCACCAGAAAAAATTAAAGAAGAAGTAAGGTTTTCAGCCTTTTTTCGACTTTTTTCGCAAACATCCTTACTGGTTCGAATTGTGAATAGAAAAGTACTCGCTAAATATCTGATTCATAGCATAAGGAATCACATAAGCACATTTTTATGATAGTTTTTAATTAATTTTATTTCGCATTTTCGATCTTACAATATTTATAGTGAAAAAAAACTCTTTTCATAATCGGAGCAAAAGATGCTCTGATAGATTAATTTTTAACAACTAAAATTATTTTTCATATAAATATAAAATATCGTCTAAACCGTAAAATCTTGCCTAATCGTCGCCTAAATTGGACGTCCGTCGCAAAATCAAAATTTAGAATGCAAAGTTGCTTTAAAAAAATCGCCTAAATTACAATTAATTGCCCAATTGTCAATACGATCCGCGGGCACACGCTTGACATCCGACCGCGGATGAGTACCGACAGATAGCGCCCGATGACCGATCTCGGTCATCCATTACCTCTTGCCCCGCTGTGTTAGCCTGATACTGAGAATTCGCCCCCCCTGAATTTAAATACGCGAATTCGCTCGTGCTTCAGTCCTTCAGGCCTCGTCACTTGATAATTACAGTTGCTTTACATTTAGGGCCAATTCCACAAATTACTTTAACTGGAGTTTAATTAACGATATCCAATAGGAGTGTTTGTTTTATACAAAACAAATTCTCCTATTGGATATTGTTAGTTAAACTCCGGTTAAAGTAAATTCTGGAATTGGCCCTAACACTGATAATTCTCACTTGTGACGTCATGACTCAGTTAAATGCATCTGTTGAATATTCCTTTTTATTCTGACAAATGAGATTTAACTGAGTTTTCACCTATAATCTGCACAAGCTCGAGACTGTGTGCTTTAGTGAGACTTGTTAATTCACCTTAAAAGAGAGATTTTAAACCTGTATTATGTTAATGATAGCTTTGTCACTTTGAATAAGTCATGATGTCACAAGTGAGAATTATCTGAATTTTGGTAAATGGAAAGTGACTTACGTTCCTCTAACGTTTGTTTTTTCTTCTTGTCGCTGAATCGTGTTATATTTTCTGCAATTAATGGAACGGGTGTATTATTTAGACATTGGGGAGAAAGAGAAGAGAAATGAGAAGCCTGAGAAATTTCGCTGCAAAGAATAAATTAAATTCCGCGCGTAAGGAATTTTAATTGAAAGGTAATCAATTTTCACAATCGCCCATCATTTCTGCAGCCCTTTTCGAGAGTAGAAAGATGTATTCTACTTTTCGCTATTTATTGTGTTTAGTGCATGTTATAATAATACAGTCTTCAAGAAAAGTGACTGATTATTAGAAGAGTGATATTAATTCAATCGCCAAAGGCGATTTTCATATTATAACGAATAACTAGAGAAAAAAAAACAATAATTGCAGGGGATAAATGAAGTGCATTGAATTGTAAATTAAATTAATGATTCAATTATTATAAAGTGAATAATAGCAGTGCCAGACACTTAAAAATATGTGTCTAAAAGTATAAATATAAACGTATAAATAACTGGATATAAATAAAAAATATTTCTCTTGGCAAATTAATTAATATATTCTGCATCTTTTTAGCATATTACGTAATGTTAAAATAATTCTTTAGTCAAATTTGATTATTCGTGTAAAAATTATATTATACATATATTCAAGAATTAATGTTGCAACGCAGTCTGGTATTTCCAAAGAAATATTAGCCAAGAACAGTGATATATTACTAGAAATATTGATTCAGACACTTTAGCAGGACCGAACCAACTCGGTTCATTTGTGTTTTTTCAAATTTTTAAAAATATAGAATATAAAGATTTTTGAGGAAAGAAAGAGGAAAGAAACCAAATGCAAAGAATCCAACTGCAGAGTTTCTCGATACTCTCGTACCATAATTGTCAGGAAAGGAAATAACGTTCATGCGTGTCTTTAATAAGATTCTTATTAACTTGAGATCGACAGAGCTATTATACAACGGAATCACATCGCTATAACGGAATCTTAGTAATCGCGAAGTCGCTGGAATTTTGCTAAACATAGCTCCAAATACAATTAAATACACGCGAGGCGTTATTTATTATCAATTTTCACACTGTTGACAAGGTGATATTTAAAGACTGGCTGGAATTTCGTTCATAATGCAATATTAATTTTACAATTTATTACGACATAGATATGTACATACATTCAGGACGTGATGATTGTCGATTTTTATTTAAAACTGCATCCCTCTATCATCCGGGAGATAATTGTGAGAAAGAACAGCAGTTTCGCAGCTATATACATACGATCGTATTGTAAATCAGTACGTTTAAACGTTCCAACATCTACGTAATGATAAATCATGAGCTTAATACTGCATTATATAATTATGTAGATATTTATATCGGACGGTTGAAAAGCTCGAGAACGTCTGAGCTCTTTGATTGTTCTTCGGGTCCACTTGATGATGACGAAAATTTATTCAGAGCTGACCGGTTTTTCATATCGACTTTAGTACTTCGTTGATGGCTAGTAGTAAATTTAAACGGACGGCAGATGCGCACCCTCGGGGTGGTATCCGTTCTCGTCGGCGACGTAGTTGACGGTGTACTTGACATTGGTCTCCGGGTCGACGTAGCTGAAGCTACCGCGGACGACGAGGCTCTGATTCTCCTGGCCGGCGTTCACCACCTTGGCGGATGCTGAATGGGCCTGGCCGTCGGAGAGCTCGTAGCCGAATTGGTATCCGTCAATGCCGATGTTGTCCAGCGGCGTCTCCTTCACGAGGACCGTCTGGCTGTAGTCGTGAGGGGGTGCCGCGAGGGCGACGGCCACGAGGGCGCAGAGAGCGACGATCTGCAGCAGGAAGGGAATTAATAATGATCTTTCAGATAATTTAATTTTTATCGTATTCGACGTCGATGAAAACGAACAAAGTTATCGGGCGGACAGTGCAAAGATTTTGACGCTATGATTCACGATAGCGATTCTCGATTAATCCGCGATACAATTCGCGTGCTTATGTCCGCGAAGAACAAGAGTTGCAAATCGTAATTCCAATTCGACGGGATCACGAGTATACCCACTGTTTTCATGTTGAAGATGAAGGCGTGTATAATTACTCTCGTTCTCGAAAGAAGAACTGATGTCGACAGTCGAAATCAGCCATGATTTTATAGTCTTCCTCCTACCACCGAAATTTGTCTGGGTCTGTAAGCCAGTTCACCTCTCACCTTTCTTTCCCGTATCACTAGTTAACACGTGCCGATCGTCCAGATTTCGACCTTCGTAAGAATTTTTCGCGAACGACAATCGAGCGACTTGTGGAACTTGACAATTTAAAAATAATCGCATTCTTGATAATTATTATATTAATAGATAGATTTCGCAATTTTTATCATTTTATCTTGATGAAAATATTTCTTTTATTATCAATACTGAAGACTAATTATTATTTACTAAAAGTTTAAAGCTTTGACAAATTTAGCTATGTAATTAATAAGTTCATTTTAGGAGAATTAGACAACTTTATTTGGAATTTAAATTAATACAAAATTAATGTAATTTAATATCATATAATTATAATTTAATACCATAATGATTATAGATACGAATTTATTTAAATATATTATATAAAAATTGTAATTGTTTTTATTCAATTCATATATGAATAATAATAAAATAATACAGATTAAATACGAGGATACGGCATAAATATTTGTCGGGAATACCTGTTGAGCCTGTTAAAAACTTCTCTTGCAAGTCAAGAGTGCAAAGCAAGAAGGAATTCCATTTTTCTTCAAGAATCTATTTGAGGTATTCCCAATCATTAATTATTAATGTAACCTTTATGGAGAAATAATTTTGCGAATCCTCACTCTCATAAATTAAGATGACCCTGGTCTGTTAAGTATAAATTCGATTATCGGCACCCGTCTCTTTAACGTGCTTCACGTTGTGCCTCCGTGGCGAGATTTCTAGCCGCCCTCAAGGAACACTACTTGCCAAAGCCTTGAAAATGATAGTAAGATAAAAACAACATATTTTTAACCTTCGATATGATCAAGGGAAACTACTTGCTTAATTTATTCGAATTCTTTCGTGGTACATTTTATTGCGAAACGTATGGTCGTTAACGCGATGAGTATATTGACGGCATACGATGAGCTTACAAAGTTCTGTGTCCTTTAATTTCTATAACTTTGATTTAGTTTAATGATTTATTAAAAAACTGCTTATTGGAAATGTATTAAAAGAACTGAACTCGTTATATGCTCATGCAAAATTATTAAAAATAGTAACATTTATTTTAATAGATCAAAAGATTTTTATGTAACAATAGAAAGTAATTCAAAGCAAAATTTAATAAAATAGTAATAAATCTTAACATGCTTTAATTTTAATACAATGGCAATTTTATTAAATATTACACCTAGTAAATAACGATTTTTAAAAATTATTTTTGTACTTTTTTATTTAAAAACTTAAGTGTAACTAATTATAATACGTTCTAAAGATCTTTTTAATTAAAACATATTGATATACATTGATCTGTTTTATTAATGTCATAAACTTATTGTCATATTTTATACATAATATGATTAAAATATTGCAACAAATGAAAAAATATATTTAAAAACGTAAGTAACTGTTACTTAAATTTTGTGAAAGTTAAATTGGTGCGTGCGAATTAAAGGAAATAGAATAATAAAATATCTCTAAATATTTAAATTATGAGGCAGAAAAACAATTTAAGGAAATTGTCAAATTTTTGACAAACTCTTTCATTTTCTATTGTTTTTGAGCGTATTCTTTAATGAGATGTGGTTAAAAGTAGAGCAAGAATATCTAAAAAACATATTACGTATTTCAAGCAAGTTTAAATTATTTTATTATCGAAATTTACTCCATATTATACATATACATAGCATTGTATCAACGTGCATATTGCATTTTGATACTTCATTACAAGATAGGCCCATTGACAAAATCTGAATGTTGTATCATATTTTTATTGTTCTATTGAAAATACAGATGTATAACATATCTTGTTAAGCTATTGTAGTAAAAATTAAACGAATTAAATGACCATGCATTCGAATCGCACGTTTATTGATCTGTGAAGTTCGTTGCATCTTCAGAATTCAACCTGTTTTCACTGAGGATACTACTTTATCCATCAGAAAATAGAAAAGTCGTAGAATAATTTAGACACAGCAAGAATTAAGTAAAGATTAATTTATTTAGTGCTAAATTTGTCATGATCGCTTTGTGTATGATCGCTACGTTCCAGAGATCGAGAGAATTGAGTTTCTCCGAGCGTAGCCGCGAGAGGACGGAAGATAGATACAGTTTGCAAGTAGGAGTCTCATCAGCATCTAGACGGCCGGCAGATGTGCACCCTCGGGATGGAATCCGTTCTCGTCGGCGACGTAGTTGACGGTGTACCTGACGTTGGTCTCCGGATCGACGTAGGAGAAGCTACCGCGGACAACGAGGCTCTCGTTCTCCTGGCCGGAGTTCACCAGCTGGGCGGATTCTGAATGGGCCTGGCCGTCGGAGAGCTCGTAGCCGAATTGGTATCCGTCAATACCGATGTTGTCCAGCGGCGTCTCCTTCACGACCACGGTCTGGCTGTTGTCGTACGCGGGTGCCGCAAAGGCGCCGGCGACGATGGCAGCAAAGGCGATAATCTGAGTATGTAAAATAATGAAATGATTTGTCAAACGATTTATAATTATTTGTGATAAAATATCGTAGCATCTTAATATATGATAAAATATTTTAGCATTACAGCTTTCCTAGCTTATAATAGTTTGTTCCTGTTTTAGAGTTTACTACAAAGTTATCATTTCTTTCTGCGAATCTTGCATTTTTATTTAAACGAAGCTTGAATTAATAAGTGAGACAAATTTTTTTTTTCGCACGGAATCAAGCTTTTTTGATAAAAATAGTCGGTTTTAGTGGATTCTCTAAATATTTTGTGCGTTTTTGGGATGTTTCCTTTAGGAAACGATAACGATTATGCCCCTAATTGGGCATAATAATGCGCCGCTTGATAACGTAACAATGCGATATTCCGTCTTATAGTCCTTGAGGTCCCGAACGAGCGAAAGTTTCACCACACCGCGAGGTTCACCGAGAGATTCATCCCGAAAACTCGCCGAGAGTTGGCCGGGACTAGTCACTGCGAACGATCGCGGACACTCTTTTGTCTCCGTCGACAGACGCCGTTACTGATTTTCGGAGTACACGCACCAGCTTCATGGCTTCAGCAGGTAGGCAGACTCTTTTCTTTCCCAGAGAACAGGTGACGATCCGAGCTGAGATGGCTCACTAAAAACTGATTCGGCGTACGGCGATGGCGATTATATATAGCCAGAATTGTGCGATGTGAATTGCGCCCTACCATCGGTCACGACGTTGCCAAAATTTTCATGTTCATGTGTCGAAATCCTTAAATGACCGGCCGACCGGTGATGGCACAACAACCCATCGCCGCGCGCGCGGCCGAGAATGTCAGGCCGGAATGCCGGGGCGGTTTCACCTGAACAGATCGTAACTCTAATTTCTCGCCTCCTCAGCCTCGATGCCCGCGATGCGCGATGATTTACGTTTCACGTGAGGAAAGCTCCTAGAGAGATTTAATTGTCAATTTTCTGCGGAATCTCGTCACGCGCGAGCGACGCGAACTAATAATACGCTTTTACAAGATTCACCTGTCGAAAGAAGAGTTGGTACCGTTGGCCCAGCCTCTGTCGTAATTCCGTTAATAGTCACGGATTAATCTGGGAGCGATTTCAAATGCACTTTGAGAGATAAGCTCCGCTAAAGGTTACACGTAAATCCCCTTACCTCGTGCGTCCTCGTTAAATCTTAATCCATTGGTCTTATATTATGTTTTTACATTATGCAACACGCACAGGCTCATCTTGACGCGGATATTAACACGCACGTGTGCATATAGCTCTAATGTGATGTGTTTGGTCAACTAACTAAATTTTCTATGAATCAAAGCCGATAATCCATCATGCATGACTCCTGGGTTGCAACACATCGTTGCGATTCGTCGACAGCGAAACATTTTATTTAGCGAATAATAAAATTAAGAGAAAATTACAGGCGAACGGACTCATGAATTATTATTGAGGGAGAAATTTTTTTGCGGATTGATAAATTAATGTTGCATCCGCCGACTGATCAGAAATGAAAATAAATACATTTAATGAGAATTTATTAATTGAGAATTTATTCATTTTCTGAAAAAAATGTTCTGTGATAAATTGCGAAAAAATGTCATTTTTTTAAACAACAGAATACTATAAATATATTTGTGAATTTCTTTTAATTGCTTTAAAAGATATAATTGTATTAGTTATTCATAAGATATGTATGTTACGCAACTGTGCGGCAACCCAATAATCCAGTGACATGTTTCGATATCCGAAAAATTCAGATGTTTTATGAGACGATTAATTCTTTTTTTAATTTCCAATTCAAGAAAAACGGGTTTCTGATGTAAAGCATAATCCCGGAATTGGCGAAGAGTGCCAATTTCCAAGGAAGTCTCGGTCTATTCTAAAAATTCCTTTTTTTTCCTCATCAGTCATCAATGGTCGCGAGGTGCCTCGAAATCTTAGAGAATTACGCGACAAGCATCATAAAATCGAAAAAGAGATAATTTCATCATTTCACGATTTTTAATAGCAACATTCTCTGGTCTTAATCCGAGTCATATCAGAGTCTCAAAGTCTCTCGTTTGAAATCGAAGCGGATATTTAAGCGGCAGTCAAATACAAATCCCCGAATTTGTCAAGGTTCTCAACGATCCGAATGATTCTCACGTATTTATCTTTAATCGGTGACACACGAAGAATCTTGTTGTCTGACACGAATTATATCATCGAGTAATGAAGGAGGAATGATGCGCGCCGGCCGGGATTTGAAAAGAAAGTGTACTGTTACATAAGCGAGCGGCTTATGCTAATGATCGAGACAGAGAGACAGAGAAAGAAAGAGGACCGGATCACGGAGAGTGAGGATTCCTCTTCGTGGGAGGATAGAAGTCAACGGCGCGACGCGCGCCTTCGATCTTCTCCACGAGAATCTTCGATGTAATCCTCGCGATGTAGTCAATATTGCCTTCGTTACCTCATTAATCAACATTCTCGCAAAATGATCCTTTGAAGCAAAAATTATAAATTTATTTTTTACATATCTCCAAAATTTAATTAATTTTCTCCTTATTATTACCGTCGTTGAAAACATCCGCTTTCTCCGTGCATGATTTCCCGACTTGTCTTTGTCTAACTTGTCTAAACATTGGACAATTATGCGCGCGCGTGCGTGTCATTATATATTATATAATATGCCATCGTATTATCATTGCGCGTGCGGAGATCCTATCGGACTTTCTAATACGTCTATGATATACAGTCAAGAGACCGCGTATCGCGTTATATCATACGCACATGTAATCGGAGACTATACGCGGCTACGTTATATCGCGTTGCATCCCGCCTCATATAATTGGGTACGTTAACAGCTAATAATACACAATTCAGGCGCCGTAGGCTAAGTTATTGATTAATACCCGGGAGTTGTTATCAAATTAGCCAGTCGACACGTTGGCTTGCATCATTGACGAAGAACAACGTTAATAATGTTTCTGACAGCTTCGCCCACTCTACAGTTTCTATACCTCATTATACTGTTAAACTCGTAATGTCAAATTACAGTCAATTTGAATCATTTTTAACCACTTCTTAAGTTGCTACTGCTGCTACTCAATATGTCGTTAATTTAACTAAACCGATGGAATTAAATAACACGTTAACTATGTTTCGTGTTAAAATAATAATTGCAATGCACATGGTAGTTAAAAATAACAAAATTAAATTTGATCTTTTAACATTTAACAATGTAATTTTCCCCGCGAGTCACTTCTACAAATTTTATAGATAGAGAATTAGTAGAGAACTTCTAATATAGAAAAAAAGTTACATATTTTGAACGAGACGTTTATTATTAATGAAAAATAAGAAAGAAATTAAATCGCAAGTTAAAAATAATAATAAATAAAACATTGCGACCATCGATCCTCCTTTCAATTAAACTTTGCTAAATTTTTTAGAAAGAAAAAAACGGAAATTTTTCATTCTTTCAATTTTACAATATAATTATATAATACGACACGACAATTTTAAAAGAATTACATACGAAATTTTATTTATGTGCCATTGTATCACATATATCATGTGATACAATGGCACATAAATAAAATTTTATTTCAAAACAGATAAATCAAAAGACAATTTGAACGACACGCTCAGCGATATTTAGT
Organism: Tetramorium bicarinatum; assembly: GCA_928718305.1. Lineage (NCBI taxonomy): Eukaryota > Metazoa > Arthropoda > Insecta > Hymenoptera > Formicidae > Tetramorium > Tetramorium bicarinatum. Next base: position 19,700,594 of record OV788329.1, on the reverse strand, counting down.
AGACATTCAATTTTAGATATGCTAAATCCGTTGGTAATTTCTTTCATGACAGCATTCTGCGTAATGTCGGATGTAGCGCTGCTAAAATTATTGGAGCTGCGAAATTCGTGAAAGGTCGTTATGTTCGAGAGATCGGGGGCTTCTGGGACACCATATATAGATGACTGGCCGAGTTAGTGCATCGTCCCGTGGCGGGCCACGTCAGATCGTGACTTTTCCTTTCTGCGGCGGAGCGTCTTCTCAAGGCGCGATATTATTGTATAATACCGATTGTGCGCGCGACGATGTTGTACGGACGGCGCAGCTGGCTGCGAAGAAGACGCGCGATCATTCCGGATAAACAGATGCGAGCCGTCCATCACGTGCGTGGTGACGTTACGCAAAGATCCATAGCGCGTTACGCGTTGCATGATGTACGTGGACCCCGAAGTCGACACCTGATCCCTATCGTCCTGCGCTAGTAATTAATAACCTGCTGGCAATTTCGCTGATGACTTCGGCAGGAATTCCCACGAGGTCTCGAAAGATGGTTTCGTGATTAGTGAAAAGTCATGGTAAACGGAAAAGCAAATGTACAAGGAATGTAAACGAAATTGAAATTTCAAATACTGAGACGCGTGTTTTGCGTTTTTCTTTTTGTTGATGTTAAAAAAGGGCCGAGGGACATACGAGAGTTTACAAAAACGTCCTTGGTATTCAAGAAAATTATTTGTATATCTTATTTTAATTTGCGATTTCATTTCTTTCTTACTTTTCATTAATGATCGATGGCTCGATTCGACATGTAAGCTTCTCTTTTTTTTTATTAGAGATCGATTCTCCATCTTAAAAATTGATGGGAGTTATTTAAGGGGGAAACATATAATGAGCGCCGCGATTATTACACGAGCTTCCCGGGGAGCGAGCCCGTCTGTTCCCGCTGGGAATGAGACGAGAAGGACGGCGACGCCGGTTTTCAACGAGGAACTCGCACACTCGGGTCGGGGAATTTCGCAAGAAATCCCGCTGGACCGCGCCAGCGAGGTCGTCGCCGTTGCCGACTAAAGGCGCACCTTGCGTAACCTCGCCGCCGCGAGCACGACGGCACGGATCCTAAATGCCACCACACTCTGTGTCGGCGTACGGACGGGCACCGTACACCGGCTGCGCGCATGCATTAGACGACGAGGTGAAGTCGCATGGTACTTCTGATCTATCGTTTCTTCTGGAAAGGGGAGGGGGGGGGAACTGATCTACAGCTGGCCTATCAAGCTGTAGATTAAATTTACGACGAGGCGGTAAAACGGATCCAGGAGAGGCCGACGCGAGATGCCATCCTTAATTAATTCTTTTTACGATTTCCCGGATCTCCCCAGCAATTGGCATTACGCATCCCGCTAATTACGACGTAATATGACATTCCGAGACTGTTTAAACTTGCAATTAGATGCAGGAGGCTATTAAAACTTATGGTGCACAGATACTTTAAAATCTTCCTTTCGGGGAATTATCTCGAAAAGTTATCGGCGTATTTTGATTCGTGAAAGTAAATCTCAATAAAATTAAGACTCGGAGTATTGCAGCAGTCTGCATTTAATTAACATCTCTGGGGGCCTCCGTAGGGAGTTTAGATGCACCGCGGCGAGGCAGCCGCGCTCGTCTGGCCAGTTCTATCGCGAACTACTGAGCGCGGCTAATTCATATCCTTCAGGTATCCTTCTGCGCGCCTTACGGCCTTACGCGCGTACGATTGATTTACCTACCTAACGCGATAAATAATGCATCGCCGAGAGCAAAAGTCCACCGAGTCGAACCAACTGTGTACATTCGCCGCGCGATACGATTATTCGCCGACGATATATCCTCGTAATTCACTCGCGGGATCCTCCTCGCGTCCCGTACCACCCGCGGATGACGTAGCCAGAGATAAGATAATTACACCAGCAGGATGTGACCTCCTGCTGGAGGGTCCCGCCGAGGGTGTTTAAAGGTGTCGGTGAATAGTAGCTGACACCGCGAAAGGTGAGCCTCTCGATGAAAGAACGTCTCGCTTTAAATTATATCGTTATGAAATTGATATGTACTCATAGATACGTGTGCAACATCTTCAAGAGATTTTGTTTTCTAACGTCGCACTGCTCCATCGAGTCGCAGAGAAGAATCATCGTCAAGTATTTTTTACGTATTTTTATATGCGCACCGTGAAACTCTGTGAAATCTACTTTAGGTGTAAGTTGTATCGCTTAGAGATAAGATTCTATTTCTTAATTTTATGCGTCGTTCCCTACGAACAACATTTACAAGGAATTAGAAATACGAACAACAGCAAGATATACGGCACATAAAATTTTATTTCGAAATCTGACGCGAGCTATAGATCGCGGGCTTAACGAGACGTTGATGTGTGGAAGGACAAGACGTAACAGCAAAATCAAGAGGAGATGATCGGGCAGCGAGATAATTACGCTCGCACGCGATTTTTCCGCGATCGTAAGGCGATCCGGAAAACTCACGCTGCGCCACTTATCGTGGAGATTTACATGCCGAATGAAGGCAAACAACGGCTTATCTTCGAAAAGATCGACGCTAGAACCTTCCGTGATCGAAAATGCAGATGTTCTTCCCTTCTACCTCGCGTCTGAGCTAATGTAAATCCAAATCCATTCACGCAACCAAGAAAAGACAGAAGAATATAGAATCAACTCTCGGCTGCTGGAAGCGCGGATTTATTTCCGTTAACGGCGGAAACAAACTATTAAAGTCAAGGACAGGCTAAAATTACTAAAAATACTTTCTCGTTCCCGATTAACCGTGACTTATTAAGTACGTCGACGTATTCGCAAAGTTGTCCCAAGCCAGTTTGGTCAGAATGCACAAAGATTTTTACGTATTCTGGACTCCTAATCGAAATTCATTCATGGGAAAACTGTTGAATTAGATATCCCGTTAAATTATATATATAATATATAGTCAATACAATTAAATAAAGGAAAATCATATGTCATAACAATCTTCATATTTCATAAGTGAGACATAAATAATTTATAATTTATTTATAAAAAAATATGAAAGATTATTTATAATTGATGTAAACAGGAATAACAATATCTGTTCAATTAAACAGAAGTTTTTGGCAGTGGGACTTGTTATTTGCTTCATCGATCAAATTAAAATAAACAAAATGTAAAATATAAAAAAACAGTAATGATATAAAATTGTACATACCTAATATTTCTACAGATATGAATTAATATCATAATTTTGCAAAGGAATATATATTTTCGATAACTGAACAGAGAATCTTTAACTTTAAATAAAAAAAATATAAAAGACATAATCTGGATCTTATAATCCGAATGTTGTTGTTCGATCACTGAGGCATGCGATAATATTTATCGCCATATTATTATCAGGCCAAAATCCAGCCCAGATTGAAAATAGTCTTTTCCTTTGTTTAATTGTATTTATATATCGGTTTCACTTACTACTGTTTATTCTTGCCAGTATTATTCTGGATTTCTGCTTTCAAAGCAAAGTGGAGGAAACATTTAATAATTCGCGCGCGATATCAATAAAACGCGCGTGTATCTCTGCACGCGCAGAAGGCTGCGAGAAGGAACGCTCGAAGAAGACTCGTCGGAAAATTATCAATTACTGCCTCCTCAGTTTCTTAGAAGCACGCCGCGCAGGCAGCTCGCATTCATTATTGCCGATAATCTGCCGGGACCCCCGTGAACTTTTCCCTCAAAGAGACTGGCGGAGCGAATGAATCGTGCTCTCACGTGAAAATGCACCGTGACACAAAGAGACGCGGATTTATCATTGAGGACAAACGCGATATTGCGATATGTAAGCCCCGCGCGTCGATTCCGCGCCACCCGGTGGCGGAGGAGGCTGCATCCGATCTCGCGCCTCATCTCCGCGTCCGGCGATGCGCAATTACGCCCGCGGAAACGGCAATCTCATTCGACATTTGCGACTCCGGGGCGATATCGACCGGATAGAGCACGCGAGAGCACTTCTCGCAGTTTCTCACGTGGGTCGCCGATCGCGAGACGGCCGACCTTTGCAGCCGGTTGCGCGATCGAGAAGAGGAACGCGTTTCTGTCGCTCCTGCATTCGACAAAGAGCAAAGTACTCTCAATCAGGGTTGGTAAACATTACCTTCTTTTTAAATAGCAAAATCTGTCTTTTAAATAACAAGGTATGCTTTCAAATGATGTTTAAAAACACATTTGAAATAGATAAACATTTCAAACGGGTTTTTAATGTGCAATGATGTAATATGTGTATATTATACTGAAAAAAATTCTGGTTAAAACGGACGAATCGGAAAAATCTTGTAGGTTTAATCAAATATTCTGGCTATAATAACCAGAATTTCTATTATAAAAATTAACTATAAAAATATTAAAAATTTTTTTATATTAAATATATAATATAAATCTCTTCCATAAAAACGAACAATTATTACTAATAATCCCAATCTCAAGGATCTTTCACCAACTCTAAAAACTAAATAATTAGAAAATCTGGTAGGATTCTATTATACTGAAAAAAATTCTGGTTAAAAACGGACGAATCGGAAAAATCTTGTAGGTTTAATCAAATATTCTGGCTATAATAACCAGAATTTCTATTATAAAAATCAGAATATTTGATCATTCCTACCAGATTTTCTAATTATTTAGTTTTTAGAGTTTGTAAAAGATCCTTGAGGTTGGGATTATTAGTAATAATTGTTCGTTTTTATGGAAGAGATTTATATTATATATTTAATATAAGAAAATTTTAAATATTTTTATAGTTAAATTTTATAATAAAATTTTTGTTTATGTTAATATTTATAGGAGTAATGTTAATATTTTATAATTTTATGATATTTTTTTATAATTTGTGTTTTATTGTTACTTTTATATTAATTTTTATGTATATGTATAAAGATATATTATGGATTAATATATCTTTATGATTGGGGTGTGAGTATTATTCGTCCGTTTTTAACCAGAATTTTTTTTCAGCATACACGTACTTTCTATACGTTGTACATCTTGTACACTATATTTTATAACATACACTTAATTTAGTCTATGTTAAACTTTTTTAAAGAAAACACATTTTAACCCTTATTCAAAATAAATATATTAATTTCACTTAAGTAACATAAATTCTAAAAGAAATCATTACACAACGAATCTAAATAGATTCTAGAAACGTTGTTGCAGATTTATGACAGAATAATGAAAGCATAATACAAAATAACTATCGTACTACGAGTGCGTACGAAGAGATTACGTCGCGACGTCGCATCTGCCGCGAGCACGTTGCCAGCGCGCTCACAATCAGATGCTCACGATGCTCACGAACGAAGCGAGCACGAAGCGGCGGGTTAAAAAGAGAAGGAGAGAAGGAGCTGGTCAACTCGTTGACATTTACTCGCTTTCGCGAGTCTTCCTTTTTTTTCTTTGTCTCATCGCAAGACGCAGCTCTGCGCGAACGTGCCTGCGGTACTTACTGCAACGTCCTTGGGAGTCGGGTTCACCATTGCAAGCTCCACGTCTCTCTCTCTCTCTCTCTCTCTCTTACTAAATGGTCTGGCTAAATCGATCCGGAGAACTGTATTTGCGACGCGCATGCAAATGGTACGCTCTGCCGAACCTTCATTATTGAATTACGTGTCACAACCTTGCATTAACGCGATTAAAAGCGCGACTAAAAGCGGGAGACCGAAAAAAAATGTTAATGATCCATTAAAGGTAAGCGGTTTCACGCGTTCGCATATTCATATTTCACTGAAACGCCCCGGGCGATGGGCGTACAACTAGCAATTAAGTGCGAATCTCTCGATTGCGTTTCACCGGCTCCCGAATAAAAAATCGAGGACCGATGCATTGTTCATCACGCATGACCGAAATTTATTTCTATGAGAACCGGTGGTTCTTTAAAACGCCAGGGCGTTTACTTTTATTTTTAAATTAACTAACTTTTAAATTTAAGAAAATACATTTAATCACAATTCATTGAAATAAAATTTGTTCCCTTCGCGAAAAAAAGCCGGTGCTCAAAGAGTTAATCTCTGTCGTTGCTTTGCGAGAAATAAATAAAATTCTTTTAAAATAATATAAATTCATTATTTTAAAAAATTGAAATACAACTCATGTCAGAAAAAAAAAATCTATATTAAAGATTTACATAATTATCAAATATTTTCAGTCAAATATCTTAGATACAAAATGTATCTTGTATCAAATATCTTAGATACAAAATAAATAAAAGTTGCGAGTGTATATTCAATCCTAGATATTTCCAAGGAGTTTTAAAAATTTTTATGTAAGAGAGAAATTCTGCGAAATTTTAAGTGCGTTTTCCTTGTCCAGACCGGAGTCTGCCACCGTTGCATAATTTTAACGTTAATGCATGATGGACATTTCGACAGATGGATTTGCCTGGAATTTAACATCGCGCGTCCTTACTTGGAATTTAAGGTTGTAACCCCGCGTGCGATGCCTAGCCAAGGCAGAAAAGGTCCCTCATTGCGTGATTCACAATATATTATCTGCGCACCGCCCCCTCGTAAATCATTCATCATCGACCCCCCCGCGGAGAAGGGTGGAATTCGTTCTCCGTGGAGATAGCGACGTCTTTAGTTGACATTTCAATACGTCGCTTGTAACGATTTCATTTCCTTACGCTGTCTCATGAGTCGTTATTAAAGTTAACAAGACTTACGTTGTAACTCAATCTTTTGCGATCGGCGACGGTGACGCGAATTTCCCAATCGCTTTTTTCCAAATGTTGATTTATTCAGCTTTGCGGGGCCCTGTCAGCAGCATATTTAAACTCAATGCGAAGCATTATCCGTCTTCTCTCGCAGATTTCCCCGATTTTTATGCGTTTTTCGATTCTTCGAAAATTTAAAAATTAAAATCCCTGTATTGTGATTGATCACAAGCGACTCACAACGACACTAATGAAGCAAAACCTCGACAGGTGATTAATTAAATAGCGGAGTTTCACGTCTTCTAACAGGTGTAATATCGTGATGATGTAAGAAAATTAAATAAAATCTTTACTAAAGTAGAATCTTTACTAAAGTAGAATAAAGTAACTTGTGTTGTGCTTACACATGCAATTAGAGGCTCCGCGGATTTTAAAGACGTACATTGTTCATGTACAACACTTGTAAGTTCGCTTATTCTCCGAGAGTCATCTCTGGGTGCGTATGTGTTCGTACGTGAATGCATGCGTGAATGTTTACCTGACGCATAGTGATGGTCTAGAGAAATCGGCGTTTTCGCGAAAGTTGTGCCGAAAATTGAAGGCGCCTGCTTTGAAAGATAATTAATAATACATTGGATTGTTACAAAGTGACGTGATACTCAAAGTCTTCTAAATTGATAATCGCGAATTTCTCGTCGTATGTAAAATGGGTCGTGGAATCCAAGAGAGACAGAGAGAGAGAGAGAGAGACTCATCTTCTTCGTGATCTTTGCATAATCGATGTATAATCATCGGAGTCTGCGTTTACGGTCGCGAATCGTGACGAACACTGACTTTCTCACGTACAAAAAGCGTAAAGACGAAAAGATGGGAGCCGTTTCGACATTAGAACGTCGAACGTTTTTGCATCGGAGCGACAGGTAAACCGCGTTATCCGTCGAAGCGACATTGCCCGCCTCGGGCAAACGCAATCCTAATGCATTCAATTCTTACGATATCCCCGTTGTCTTCCTGAGGATTTTTTCCCGCTGTGGCAAGCGAGGGGACGACTGAGAACCCAGTTTTTAACAATTTCCTTCGGCACTAAGTATGTCGAAGTTATTTCTGGCATCGATAACGACGATATTGGGCAATACTGAAAAATCTCCGGGAATGTCCGAGGATTAGACGTTGCTTCTCTGTACAGAGAGGGAAAGAGGAAACGACAATAAGGGGAGGGGAGAGGAAGAAGAGGAAAAAATATCAGCGAGAGATGGGATGCGTTGGCCGAAGGCGTCATCCTCAAGCGCTTCTCGCCGTCGCATCTTCTGAAATGGCAAGGTCACCGGTAGTTACGTCACCAACTTTCCTCCGGCGCGCGCGTACGACTTCGAGAAAACCAAATGTCACACAATGACCAAGGACGTTTCGGCCGCGCGCGCGTAATGTTAACGTCGCCTACGGCCAGCCGGTCAGATGAAACCGCGGCGCAGGCCACGGGGAGCTTCGGCTTTCACATTTTCGGGTCGAGAAGAAGATCGGCGCTCCAGGTGGACGCATCTCCCGCGGCACGACCGTGGCCTTGTTCGAGTTGCGAAAGGAAAGCGGAAAGTCGAAGCGGACCGGGGAACCGCGAATCCGCGGTCGGGAACGAAAAGAAGTCGGGGCAGCGCACGAAGCTGCGAGTACCAGAGTCCGCGAGATCAAGAGATGCGAGAAGAGAGATGAAAAACCAATCGCGAGTAAACAGCTATTAAATATTATATAAGACGCTGTCGCCCTATTACGCAGCCACTTTACGTTACTTCGAAGTTAACATTAAAAGTACCTAGCCATTTCTATTTTTTAGATTAATGTCCCATTTCCTGTATAAAAGATGGGATTCTGAAATAACTTCAGAATAAAAAAAATAATTAATAAAAAGTTATAGAGTGAAAAAATGCAATTTTTTACAAGAAACAAGGTATTAATCTAAAAATTCTGGTGTTCTTCTAGTGTTAACGATGAACTTCAACCGGGTGACGGCGGTTAATTCATAAAATCAGGAGCCCGTCGCGCCGGCGCGAGACGAACGAAGATCACACGCGGCGATTGAAGTCATCGCATTGTAATATGAGAACGGGAACAATCGCCTTTGTGCGGCGCGAGTCGCCCTTGGCAATGGAATCGCGCGGATCGACTGCCGGCCGCGGAAAATGTTTCGAGGCGTCATTTCGCGATGCACCTGAATGAACGGAGCCGACGGAGTAGAGGTGCTACGCAAATAAATACGCGCGAGCGTGTTGGCCGCGCGCGGTCTCAAGAATGAGAGGGAAACGTTGCGCAACGCGAAAGCAACACGGGCGACGACGTTGTCGAAGGCAACGCTTCGTGCGGCGTATCGACAACGCGCGTCAACGTCTAATAATTCGAAGTATAATTGCGCGTCGCGCGCGCAGCGTCGTTGTTGCGAGCGCGCGTAGGCGCGCACATTAACGGCATGCACGGCGCAAAGCGCGCAAACGTCGCGTGATAACTCGCCGCAATCGGTAAATATCATTAGCGCCGCAAAGAACAAGGCAGAAGACGGTCGTTAAGGCTCCGTCACGCCTTCATCGTCCTCGGCGAGCGCACTTAAGTAAATGGCATTTTTATTTGCGCGTGAAGAATTAATGGCTTATATAATAAGCTCATTATTTTAAATCGCGTTTGTTTGGCTTTTATTTATCACGGGACGCACGGATTGTGTATCGGGAATTCTCGGTAACGATTACGATTATGCGCGGGTAATCGTAAAATCCGCGAGGGAGCCCGCCGTTATTCCGCCGCTCGTTACTGTCAACTCTACGCAAATTGCATTGCCTTCTGCCAATTATAATCAAATTTGCATTCCTGAGTTTACGCGCTGAAGCTCGGTTAACATGAGCCGTGATGCAGCGATATCGCGAATGTCCGAAAGGCAGAGAGACTGCCGAAAGCTTACTCTTGACAAATCCGCAAATTCCATAACTGTAATTAAATAGAGTTAATATATGTATGATGTTAATTGCATATTTGCATAAAATTAGTATTATAATTTGGTGTGTTTCATACCAATACATGCAAAATTTGTGATCACAGTATAAAGGCTTTCCGATTGCATTATTATTCAAATAATACATGGTACAGTAATGCCCCCTATATTTAACTTGAAGGGGTTTTTATTTCAATATATGTATATTAATTTCTAGCAGAGTTAGGAAAAAAATAAAAATCATGCAATGGATAAGACTTGATAAGAAAAGCAATTACTCATTTTAGGAGAAACGTTGCTCTTTGCAAGATCCCCTGTTCTCGAAAATGTAAAGTTTTCTCAAGAGCATCTTTACAGCAAAGTCCTTCAAGGCTCATACAGCAAACTTAGCATAAATTGTCGCAGCAGCGTGCGTCTGCAACGATGGAGAGCAAGGTAGCCCGCAAACGGGCAGCGTCTAACGGCGATAGCATCATCGGATCGCGGATGCATCCTGCTGCGGGAGAGACTCATCCGCGAGTCCGTCGGGGGCTGTTGCTGCTGGCACGTGCTGCAGGTGGGGGGATGTGCAACGCGGCACCGCGATTTTCCGCCTATATAAAGGCAGATGCACCGAGAAATCCCCGGTATCTACGTATCGCTCGTCGTTTAAGGACGAAGGGCCGTCTTCGGGATCGTTCGCAGATCGTTCGACCACGAAAGAGATCCTGGCACCATGAAGACGGTGGGTGGTTGTCTTCGAGAAGAGAGAAAGATGCATATACTCGAGATCCTTCAACATTCCTTGAAATATTTCGGCGATGCGAAATATTTCGCTCCTCTTTAAGCCTCTCGGGACGGAAGGAGGGACCGAGTTGTGAGGGTTACTGTCGATTTGTTCGGGGGGCCCGGTTCCCCGAAACGGACGCAGTCCACCCAATTTTTGCGCAACAGTGAAAGTGAAGAGGATCTGTGACATTTGTGCGCGCGTGAGATTTACGCACACTCGTTCGCGACGTGTTAGGCATAGCCGCGGGAGACCGTCTACAGGATAGACATCTCGGAACGTCTGCAATTTCGATGATCAATGTGGAATACACTTCCATTGTTCCTTCGAATCTGACAGCGACCTTTGAGTACTCGAACATTAATTAAACAGATCTCGAATCGATATTCTAGACACTCGGGTCAAGTCGAGTTCAAGTGATATGTTGGACTTGTGTTTACTTATTCCGTCCAGTTCGCGAGAAACTTTCGTTTTACGATATTATGCAACTCGAAAAAAAATTCTGGATCATTCGATAATATTTCAACTAACGATCCATTTCTGGATGATCAAAATAATTGGAATTGAAAAAGATCCGCGTTGTTTGCCGTGCAAGCGATATATCTCGATCTAATTAAATCTAATAGTGGTCGCTGAAAGATCAAATTCCGGGAAATGACCGAATTCTAATCTTCAGTGACCTATTATCAATAATACATTGCGATAAGCAAATTTAAAGCTGTACGGTCATAATAAAAAAAATACTCTTTTCAATTCAATTCAATTAATTTAACAGAGATCAATGAGACACGAGGAAAGACGATGTGTCTTTTTTTCTAAAATGATTTTCTTATTTCTCTTCGTCACGCAGGTGTTCGTTATCCTGGCGCTCACAGCCGGCGTCCTCGCGGCGCCGCAGGGCAATCCGAACGACATCACGATCGTGAAGCAGGAGGAGGTGAACAACATAGGGGTAGGTGGGTACCGTTTCAGCTATGAGCAGAGCGACGGCCAGAAGAGGGAGGAGACGGCGGAACTGAAGAACGAGGGCACCGAAAACGAACATCTCGCTGTCGTTGGCAGCTTCAGCTTCATCGCGCCGGACGGACACACGTACAGGTACGCGTGATCGCCACGAAGATCATTTTAGACTGTCCCTGTAAGATCTCGATAGAATTCTATTTCTAATCTTATATTCCGTGTATTTTCATATAAACATGTGTATCTTCCAAAGCGTCGAAGAAATCATCTTTTAAATAAAGTTATAGTCCACTTTAGTGCATTTAAGTCGTTCTAAAATCTATACAAATTTAATTTAATCATTAAAGACTTACAATTAGATCTCCAATTTACATCAAATTTATATCTTAAAATTCTATATTTTTATATACATTTCTTATAATCTTTTGTCGTGTAATTTTGACGTATATGTAATTATATTTTATATGTATATACATACATATTCGATTTTTCAAGTGTCTTTCATATTGTATTGTACAGCACATAAGTACACGCGATTATAAATTGAACTCTATCCTGAACTCTGACACGAATTATGAATTGTCTAAGATGATCTTTAGGATCATAAAACCGATCACGATTATTCAAATATCATCCTGCATATGTACATACATACATATCGTTCAAAAATGAAACTGCAGTTAATCTTTAAACATTCCTTCTCTGTGATTGTAGGGTCGATTACACCGCGGATGAGAACGGATTCCATCCGACTATCAATCTCGTGGCAAAGTAAGCGGGCTCGAGGACTGAAGTTACATCATCTTAGGTCGTTGACGTACACGCTCGTGTAATTACACACGAATTAGGATACTTCTAATTGAAAAAAAATAAAAAAAAAAGAATGACATTGCGAGGCACGCGATTCACTGACGCGAACGGTAATGGGCTGGCGTCGGTCGCTGGCTCGATCGAGCTTCCCTGCGATCCTCCCTCCCTGGCCGGTCTCTTCCTTGCGAAGGGAGATCATGAGATGCATGCACAACATTTCTTAAAATCGACAATTGCGCTAACATATAATTAGGCTGAATTTCTTATAATGTACTTTTCGCATTGTTTTCGTTCGGTTAAAACCGAAAACGATTCTTCGGACAGAGCAGCGCGTCTGTGAAGAGTGTACATACATACAAAACATCATGAATATAATTAACAAAATTATTTTGTTCAATATCACTTCTTCTCTTCGATGTATTGAAGAGCGTCCATGAATATCACGCAACATCAAGATGAACGAGCCATGTATTCGCGTTTCCTGTGAAACGCGTGCTTCCTCGCAACCGGCAATATATTGTATATGTATTCATTCAGTTTCTCGAAACTGCCAGCGAGCACTTTGAACGAGAGACGTCTTTCGTTTACTTAATCTTCCATCAGCAAGGCGACGATGCAGCACTCATTGAAGCGCCGCGGTACCAGCGTTTCTCACCAGCGCAACCTCTTTTTCTTTATGTTTTTTATACACGTAACTATATGTATCTATAACAAAAAACAATTCGTGCAAATAAAATTGTATACATACTCCTTATACAAATCTCCTTATGTTTATCAAATCGAAAATTTTCTATACAAATAAAGTTCTTTTTTAATAATCTGTAATGCATATCTAAAAATGTCTCGTGTATTGTTTACATTTTAATATATTTTTTTATAATACATTAATTTTTTGTCGCTTTTTATATTACAAATTACGGATAGAATAGTAGCTTAAATTCTCACGTGAATTACAAATCGTGCAAAGTGGATAATTTCGAACTATCTTAAATCTCTCTTATCATAATTATGTGAATAGATGATTTTATAAATTATGTAATAACCTTAATCTTCCTAAGATTATATAAGATTTATAATCCATGACAAAATTCGGGACTGAATTATTTTTATAATTTTATAATTTCATATCCTAACGTATCCCGTATGTTTTTATATAAAAATAATATACATATTTGAAATATCCGAGTACATATATAAAATGTATATTAAAAAAAAAAATATATCTATATATATATACACATCGCAATACGCGATATATAAAATTATGAACAGAATTTCAATTAAAATCCGATGCGAATTATATTGTTTACAATGAATTTTGGGATGAAAACAACAATCGGTTTGTACAATACAAAGACATTTAATTCATTATAAAAAGTTGAAATATGTCATTTATACTTACGTTAAAAACATATCAGCGCATCAATTTTAATATAATAATAATAATTATGAATCGGATCGTATATAATTATTATTAGTATTATTGCTAATATTAATATGTAAGCTCATAATTTTACATATAAAAATCTCTTAATTATATTATTAGTAAACTACTATTATCCTATATACAATTTGCTTAATGGGTCCTATATCGAAATAATAAACCTTGAAATTTATGGCAGCTATTTGATAAACATATTAGTAATTAAATATTTTAAAAATTCATTGTAATTAAACATGATGCGAAATATTGTGCAACTGTATGATATTGAAACACAAGTACAATAAAGCCAAAAGTTCCTCGGTGAACAAGTGTCTTTTCTTGTTCAATAGAGTGCACAGTTTCAGAATATATAAGGATATATACTGAATATTTAATACATATACCCACACATATTAAATATTTCAGTAAAGGTATCGAGTAGGTAAAATTCATGAAAACTTGCAAATTTTGATTTTCAACAAAATAACTATCAAGTTTAATCAAATGTTTTATAAATTGTGTCCACGATTAAAAACCAAATCAATTCACTCGTTTATATTGAAACAATTAATTAATTATAACAAATAATATGAAATATATCACTGATGAAAATTTAAACGCGGCCTAACGTAGTTATTCGATACTTTCTTATATATGAATACTTGCATTGTTTATATGTATACACATATGCGCATATATCAAGATGTTTTGTATTTTTTCACATTTGAATCATTTATATCGATTAGATGCAAGTAACATATATATTTTGAAGTGAAATAAACTTTTCTTTTTTTTTGCAAAGTATTTTAGATCAAGTATTTTTATCCTATTTTTCGATGAGCGATGCATCACAAAAGTATCGATATGCGCATGTTTCCTATCACAAATCTAAACGTACATTTCTTGAATACGTTGCTTAAAATTAATAAATTTAAACATAATTTAAGCTTCTGGACGATCCCCACGCTCTTATTAAGCTTAAAGTTTTATTTAATTTTGCAATCCATTTTAATCCTTCTTCTTTCGAGTCAGCTAATAAAATGTGACTGAAAACACAATTAAAAAAATTGTAGTCTAACTCAATCACACTCGACAAAACAGGAAGACAAAAATACATACTCTGTTATAGTTTCTACTCCATCTGTCTTCGTAATAAGATTGCTGGCGTCTTCAGGTTGCGCGGGTTTCGATATCTTAACTTGAAATGTGTAAGGACGAGCACATTTTTCCATGTTTATAAATCGTACATGTTTTGTAATTGCATCTGCAATCGCGATATCAAAAATTAAATAACAATCGGCGTAAAAATAATATATAGAAATTATGATAGTTTAAAGTTCGAAGTTACCTTCCAAGTCAAGACAACCTAATGGACTTTTCTTGTGCTCGTGCTCAGGATGTATCCAATAGTAAAGTTTAGCGTCTTTAAGCCAACACCATCTTCGACGCCAAGCACCCAAGGCTGTAATATCTTCGTAGAAAGTCAAAAATCCGCGGTGTTCCACCGATACCGAGAGCTTACGCGATATACGCATTCGGAGGCGTCCTTCCAGAGGAGAATGTGACGAGACCTTGATAGAAAATACACGTTATGCACGCAAGAATTATACGCAGATTAGCGTTATGAATTTGTTATATTAAAAAATTAATACGTACTTCGAACAAAGTAAATTGTTCGCGATTTAAGTCACCCAAGGTAATGGTCGCAGTCCCAGATAGTTTGAAAGCAGGTGATCTGATTACGTTTGGACCTGCAGGGCTCTGTATATCCGGCATTATAAATTGATTCTTTTTCTTTGGTGTCTTATTGGTAGCCTGCAAATAGATTAACAACATTAAATCTGACTGTTATTACGTGTTTATATATTTTATTTTGTATTCGGCTTTTTGAAAAAGTAGGAAAAATGCTTGCTTCTAAACTTACTTTCATGGCATGACTAATATGATATTTCTTTTCATGTGGCAAATATTTTGGTTGCGTCTGGAAGGTATATACTTCTACGAGAATCTTGAAATCACTGTGCAAATTATCAAGTTTCAGCATTGAAATAAAAGGAATACAATCATCGCCTGGTTCAGCAGTCGCTGCTTGCGTAGCAACCACTTCTCCTAAGTAATACATCAAGCAGACGCAATGAAGGTATGTATCTGCAATAATTTGTAAGAACATTTTGATATAATTTCACGTGAAAAAGTAACGTAAAACTTGACATTACACTTACTAATGCCCATGTTTCGGGAATATTCTTGTTTGAGTGGTAACGTAATAGCGGAAATAGTTAATGACCCATTCCCCTCTATTTCCGGTGAACCTGCTTTAACGGGTATCAATGTACCTTCCCGTTTCAATCTTTGTACTTCATTCAATGCAGCTTGTCGTTTATGAGCTAAGTAGAAAAAGGACCGTTTTGTTAACCATGTTTAAGTTTGCGTATGCATATTAACATTGATACTAAATTTCATTAATATCTAACTTATGTGCAAAACATGTTATAAAAATAAAAATTTACTAGCAACGAGCAGAGCCCATTCGCCTCCGACGTGCTCACTAGAGCCATTGAATTCGACAGTAGAAAGACATAAGTTTAATGCTTTGCTAGCTTCTTCTATCTTCTTCTGTTGAGTTCCAACATCGTCCAATAACTTTTTCACTTTTCTTTCCACCAATACGGATTCGTCCACGCGTTTCTCTACATCGGGAACTGAATGTGATTCCGTTTCGTTTCTTGCAACTGAATTAATTTTAGCCAACTGAAATTATAATAACGTTACAATTCTTTTCCATATCAAATAAGATACTGAACAACTTACTTGAGATTGTTGTCGTCTATATGCACTAACAGTGCGTACTATTGGTGTGCGCTTGCCACTGTCCTCTAGTTTATTTGAATCTTTTAAAGGTGAACAATATCTATGAAATTAAGAATAGTTTTTAGAAAACAAAGCGCAAGGAAAATATTTTTAATAAAAAATAAAATGTATGATTGACTGTACTTGGAACTGTTGTCTCTCATCGATAGATTTTTGCCACCTTTATTTAGTTTAGGCGGTGTTGGGCCTTCCTCTCTCACATCATTGTCCAATTCTTCCTCAAGAAACTCGTCCAAATATTGATTCATTCCATCGAGCGCTGAAATGTCTGATGAAGTGCTATCTGGATCTGGTTCTATGCATCTCTATAAAATTAAAAAAAGCATAAATATATCTAACGTGTATTTAATAATCTGTAATATTGCATTGACTCTTGATATATTTGTATACCTTTTTATTGAACAATGAATGTTCATCCCATACTTGCAAGACACTGCGTGCCAAACTTATACGTCCGAAAGATGAATTTTGTACGCTTTCTTGATCACTTTCAGTTTCCTGATCAGTTCTATCATGCTGTAAAAAATTAAAGAATGAATTACTTCTTTGTATATATGTATATATACATATATACTTTTTTAGTTTTATTTATTTTACTTGAATATAATAATCGGCTTCAGAAGCCGTATCGGTTTCCGTTTCAGTTCTCTCATCGAGAGTAGCTGTTACAGGTTCGGTACTATCAACAGTGTATTCTGTGTCGCTCTCGCTTTCTGTAATTTCAATTTCGGACAGATTTGGATAAAGGGATCCTGGTTTCGGAGGACACACGCGGATACGTTTAATATCGGACGTTTCTTTTAAATGTTGGACCTTGGGTGGACTACCAACAACTAAAAAAAAAAAAAGAAAAATTTGCAGTTATAAATATTATAACAGAAGAAACGTGGAAAAGAGATGCTCCTTTTTATATATACCTTGTCTTTTTACTGGAGAAGATTTACTGTGATACGATATAATTTCTGGATATGGTAATTGTGGTAATGGTGGTGGCGGCGGAGGCGGAGCGATATGATCCTACATTTAATAAATAAAATATATAATTTATTATCATTACGATAAAATTTACGCAATATTTTTGTACACATAATAACTATGTATGATCTTACAGGAGCAGGTGTTGGCTTCACTGGGCAAACAGGTGAATTCTTCGGCGACGACGATTTGCCACCTCCTTCACTGCTTTCGCTTGTTCGAAGACAAGATCCAGCGGCGGTACGAGCAACTTCCCTATTGGCATTAAATCGCGAGCGTAACATGTTTAATTCACGCTGTCTCTCAGCATGAGTAGCTTGTAAAATACGATTTTCCATTTCTTCTACTCTATTTCTATTATTGCCTTGCTCGAACATCGCACGTTGTTCGAGAACTGTTTTACTCGGGACATCGTTTCGACTGTTCATTGGAGATGAATCTAAAAGTCAAAGAGAAATTTTAGAGATTTAAATAATCTATAATGTCTATTTTATATTACTGTTGGATAAATTCTACAGAAGACACTTTTACAATTAAAAATTATATGTACCAGCATTAGATTGCTTGTCCTTTTCCTGTAACTTTTTAGGCGGTATCGACATTGTTAGCGGCGCTTTGGGTATCAATGCTTCTCCTTTATTTCGCTCGAAAAACGCCATCCTTTCGGCGAGCGTCATTTGAGCAGGATCTTTCGCCTTTGACTCTGTGTTTTTAGCTTCAAACATTGATGCTTTACTCAACACTGAACCTGATGGTTGGATCAAAGTCTTTGGCGAGCCGCTAAATAAAGTTCTCGACGGTAACCGAGAACTGCTAGTAGTATTCGCGCTTTTAACAATACTTTCAGGAGTATTAGAAACTTTACTGTCGTTACTTCTAGAAGAGTTAGCCGGACTTGCGGTCGCATTAACATCACCCTCCGTTTTCTTGCTTCTTGGTGAACCGTTAGACTTATCAAGTGAAATTCGTTTCTTTTCCATCTGCTGACGAACAGGGCTTGTAAACTTGTTAGGTGATAAACGACTTGTAACACCGCTTGATTCCTGGGAACAATGCTTATAGTCATACACAAGACGAGAATTGCTTTCCGTACGACTAAAGCCTTGAGCCTCCTGTAAATATTTTTAGCTATCCAAAATATAATCGTTCAATCGCTATTTCCTTTCTTCCAGAGACATATAAGCGCAGTACAATAAAAAAAATAGCATATAAAAAATATAATACATTATATCTAAAGCATCTTTATGACTTTATAAAGTATTTATTATAAAGTATGAAAAGTTTTACAAAGCTTTAGTCTTTTTTGTTTAAGGATAAAATTAGAATATATTTTACCAAATTTTCTAATGTGATTTTATCCCATTTCAGTTGTTTAGTTGGACTTGGATCTTTGCTCTTTCTTCCACTGTTTGCGGTAATCCATTTCTTGCTCTCACTCGTACTTGCTTGCGGCGATCCACTTTTAACTTGCTCATTAAACTTTGCTTGTATTTTTTCTGCTTTACTGTTTTCTGCTTTGGTCTATAAAATAAAATGTTATAATACATTATATCAAATTCATAGATTATGTAACATATCATTGTTACAATAAAAAAAACCTTTTAAATTAAGTGTTATTTTTTTAATTACTTTTGAATTAGTTAATGACGGATGAGATAAATCATCCTCCCAGTTGTTAATCGTCGAAGCTAAAGCCGCTAATCGGTCAAGTCTAGCGCCCCTTTTGACTGGTTTGTAATCCACATTATCTTCTTCCGCGGTGAATTTCTCTTCAGTCCTGTGTATGGGTGAACTCAACCCAAGATTACTATCCTCTGTAGAAGATGTTAGATATTAATTATATCTATCATTCAAGGACATAAATATTAAAAATAACTGATTTATTCTACGTAGACGTAATGAATACGTTTTAAAAAATTTTTTTAAATATTATATATTTTAATATAATATAAAATTTTAAACACACAGTAATAGAAGTCTTCTAATATATAATTCTTCTATTAAATAATTCCTCAAAAGAAATTTTAAACAAAACGGAGAAGTGTATTCATGCATGCTATATGTATACAGTTTGTATGTGTTGAGTATAAACATGCTCATGTATCAGTGTTAGAAACAAGTTTTGAAGCAGCTTGTGTAGGAGTGCCCTGTATGAATTGTGTGGGAGTAACCGGAGATATTCAGAGTGATATTTAAGAAGTTCAGTCTTATCCAAGACCAGTTATCCAAGAAACAGAGCTATGATTCAATATTCAATGTAATGTTCAATATATTACTTTTGAATACCGCTTACCAGAATATAATTTTCCAAGTCTCTGCAACTTGGATCGCACATTATAAGTTTGAAATTCCCCATTCTCCTTATTATCCTGTTCATTATTTTCAGACGCGACATTTTTAGATACGGGAGACTTACGAGGGAGTCCACTGACTACAATTGCTCTGACCGGCGATTTGACTATATTCTCACTTGCTGCTGTTGAATAAAGGGTTTCTTTTAGCAAACAAAGATGCTAATAGATTTCATCTTTAAAATATTATTTTTAATTATAACTGTTCAAATTTCTGTAACTGTTAAAATAATTTTATTTTTAAGGATTACCTATAGCTTGTTCTAGCAACGCATTTGCATTTTTCAAAGGACTCTGTCTCTTTTCAGGATCGTGTCCTGCGTTCGACAATTGCTCGTTCAACTTCTCTCTCCTTACTTTAGCACGCTCCAACATACGCTGTTTGCCAATAGCAATATCAGAATGTAACAGTAAAAATGAACAATTTATAATATTTATAACAAAAATGCTTGCGCAAATTATAATCTACACTAAAAAAATTCTGGTTAAAAACAATGAATCAGAAAAATCTTGTAGGCGTGATCAAATATTCTGGTTATAAAGTTATAAAGTATTGAGTTTTATCATAATAATCCGAATTTCTATTATAATATACCAGAATATTTGATCACGCCCACAAAATTTTCTGATTCGTCCGTTCTTAATCAGAATTCTTTTCAGTATATAACATGTATATAACATTCAATTCTGTCACAATTGATTCGGCATTGCGCGAGCAGTACATTATATTAAAATATTACAAATCTAACAATAATCACAGCAAACTTAGTGATCAATTTCATCTCTTAAATGTTTTACTCTTCTTAAAAGTAATACGTAAAAATTGTTTCAATTAGGAGCTAGATAACGAGAAGTAAAGCGGATTCGGATCCACAAATCATGACTCCAGTCCGTGAATTATAGCTACGTCACGATATTACGCCGTATCGCGAGGCGTCTATCCCAACAGGACGACAAAAACAAAAAGAGAGGCTTGGGGCTCCCTTACCTGGACGAAGGGCTCCATTGTTCCTGGCTACGTGCGCAGCTTATCCAACGATTTCCAACTCTCGCTCGGACTCCCACACGAAGTCGCACCGCCGTGGACGCTGAAGAAGGTACCACCCTTTGTAGAGGCACCGAACGAATGCGCAAAACGACCCTCACTGTTCTGCAACGCAACGCGCGAGTATCCTTATTTCCGACCGTTAAATTTGAACGCGGGCGCCATGCTGACGGGGAGTGGTGGGGAGTGGGGACGGCAAGAGACGGGGGCAGGAGGGGAGGAGGAAGTCCGGGTGGGCCGGGAGCGGGTGGGAGGGAAGCGGGCGGAATGACAGTTCTCGCCTGCGATTCTCCCCACTCCGCGAGCCGTTATCTCGCGACGCGGTGGAAACGTCGCGTTAAACGAAAAATGCGCGCCAAGCGACGCCGAACGCGGAGCCTTTCACCTCGAGACGCATATCGCACCCATGCTCGTGTTTTCTCTCTCTTCCCTCCCCCTCGGCCCTTCACGCCCGTGACAAATTGACAATTCAAGAATATTCTCACGTCCGTCGCCCTTCGGCCGATTGTTTACACTCCGCTCCGCGTGCTTTCAGACGAGACGATCGGACTCGCCAACTCCGCTTCGAGAGGAAGGAAAGGGGAGGAGATCGTGCGAGAGAAGTGAAACGGACTCTGTTACCATATCACGAGACCGGGGGTGATAACAAACCTTGCACGTACGAGTCCGGAGAATTACGAATGTCGAATTATATGTGTGTATATACACACCACGTACCGAGAAGGAATGATGCAAGAAAGGACGCGAGAGATGGCGAAAGACGCGAACAGAGGATTCGTCCCAGTGACGTAGCCATAATTCATTTCTCCCTTTTTTCATAACAAAAGTATTTAAAAAAGTTATTAAAATTAAAAGACCCTCGCCTCTTCGCTAACGTATGTTGATTCTAAGAATGTATTGTAGTAGGATAGAAAGTATAAGATATTATAAGGATGATCAATATAATATGTATATTCTTTATTATTTCTGTAGAAGATCATGTGCTGTTAAGCTTATATCAAACTACAGATTGAGATTGAGATTAGATTGGAATTTGACCAATTAAAACAATGTTCACAAAATTACTTATTAGCTTTATTCCGATTGGTCAAATTTGAATCTAATCTCAATCTCAATCTGTAGTCTGATACAGGCTTTAGAATCTTTTACTTTAGGGTGCGAAAAGGGGTTTAAAACAAAATTACCCTACATTTTAACTTCTGTATAGTCTGTTAACAAAAAAAAACCTTATATTTTAACGCTATTAAATAATGTTAGTAGCTTACTTTTTGTAGAGGAAATAAACGAAAGGAGTGAATTTTTCGCAAAAAATACGAAACAATTGTTGAAAAGTCTTGTTAGTAAAGAGACGTGGCTCAAATCCTTTTTGATATAGATTAAGAAAAACATCAATGTTTCACAGAGAATGCTAATTGAAGATTAAATATCTTATTATCCCAATTTTTTACTTCCAACTTTTTTCTATAAAAGAAAATATGTTTCTTTCTCATTCTACGACTCTAAAGCCGGATTTATAGAGGCCGTAAACTATTAATTTATGCCAAAACAGTAAAACTTCGACCAATGCGTGGTTACGTCGCACAACGGAATCGAATGACGTGATTGGTTGAAACTTTATTGGTTTCAACTGAAGTTAACAGTTTACGGCCTCTATCAATCCGGCTTTACAGATTTGGGACCTTACACGAAACATTGCATTAGTACGCTACTGACGCGACCGTGCGAGCCCGTTGTTTGGTTCACATTTTGAAATCGCGCCACGCGATTGGTCCACGGAGGAATCTCTTGTACGGTACGAATTACGAATTTGAAAATTCAAATTTTATTACGAATCGTATGAATTATTGCGTTTGAATTGAGAGGCAAAAAGCGCATGTTGTCAAATATAAAAGTAAATATAAAAGTAAATTAGAAAGAGCACGATACAACATATTGAATCAATTTTGAGTATTTGTGGCAGTGAAATTAATCAAGAAATATTAAAAACAGATGTAAAATATATTAATTCTAAAAAAGTTGTACAATGTGACGACGATCGTCAGTTTTCGCATATGACAAATTAAAAAAATTTTATTACTACAAAGTCATCACAACGTCGTGTGAAGCACATCAAGCGTTACTATCCAGTCGTGCGCTATCTATCCCGGGGGGATGTTTATCTCGTATTCTGGGATGAGAAGTGCTTCGTCATACATGGGACGACTCATCCCCGGTATCAGCCGCCATGGCTTCGCGATTTTCGTACGCCCAGAAGCCGTGGAATTCGATCAAGATACTGACCATTGTGTCACCTTGCCCGCTTTTGCAATCAGAACGTTTCAGTTTAGTTATAACATATTTACGTCTTCATACCGTAATGTACAATATATTCAAGAGATCTTCTTACCAAGACAGTAAATCCTGCAGTGAAATTTTACACGGATCTGCTGGCTTCACCATATCAAAAATTTCGTCTTTGACATCTTCGAAACTAACGGGCTCTTGCCCGTGCATTGTCATCTGTTCTTGTATAGCCTGCAAAAGCGATACCCCTTGATTTAAAAACTGTCAAAAAATTGGTAGTAATAGTGTATAACAGGAATATAATACATACCCGGAAGAAATAATTTAAACAAAAGGTGTCTAAGTAACCGCGATTGTTAATATCGAGAATTCGAAAGAGATAATGAAGGCTCTGTGGTTCGTGCCGATTCTCTAATGCCAAAACGAAATCCAGATACGTCTTATAATCCATCTCGCCCTCGTAGGTCAAGCATTCTTGAAACACTCTTTCGAGGAAGACACCAGTTAAAGTACCAGTACCATAGCTATTAATAAAACAATTATATTTTTAATTCAACATTATATATGTTAATATAACATTTATGTATATGATGCAAAATTTTACAATTTATTACCCAGCGAGCTCCTCTTTGTTCAACATCCCGTTGTGATCTCTGTCAAGATTAAGATACTGCCCATACACTTTAAGCGCCGAAGGTGCGGAGAACCAATTTGCTTCTTGCAAATCCTTCGGTAAATCCTCGTCTCTCAATTCTAAAAGATCATCCAGAAAGCTACACGCTAAGATATCCTGAATACGAACTCTTCCAGTTCGCAGTGGATCGAGGAAGAACAAAAATTTTCTAACTGCTGTACAAACGTAAAATGAGTGAAAAGATTTTTCCAGGCCTTCGAGTTGCGGAAGTGTTGGAATCAATTCTAAAATATAATTCTCCAAATCCTGCAAATAAATAGAAAAAGATAAAAACAACATACTATTAAATATAATTGAGATGTCTCGCTTATAAAAGTTTTCATCATACATGTCTGCATCTGATTGTAAAAAATAAGCTTTTCACGACAATTTTGTAAGAGTATATTTCACTTGATCTCGAAGATATAATACAGCATAAAATAATAAAATAATAATAAAAATAATAAAACAGATCAAGATTTTAGATGATTATAGAGACTCACCGACTCTCTAAGGTATCCCTGTCCTGTAATATCGTATAAGGAAAGTCCGATTCTTGTTTGATGCAACCAAACCTTTCGCATGACGTAGTTAAATAATGCCATGATACTAATTCTACCGTGTAGATCTCCTTGCTGCAGCTTTGCGAAAACGACCGCGGTAAAATACGGACTGCACTTTGCTCCTGCCAGTTTACCCACTTTCTTAAAGTCTTCGTAATTAATTAACTGTTCGTCTCCTGATAGAGGTGGACTGTGATGCTTATCCAATAAAACCCAAAGCGCCTTGAGCTCGTTATTATCGAGTAATTGTCGAGAACGCCTTTGTAGAAATAATGCTCGTGTTTCCTCGCGTAATTTCTGTGGTAGAATCTCATCTTCTTTCGGCAGCTGAAACATAATATTACAATGTACAACAAGAAATATATTTCAATGCTCCATATGGTATACAAAATATAAGTAATACCTTAAAATAGAATTTTGGTATAACTTTGTAAGTGGAGTCGTCCTTTGCCTTCATGCCCTTCCACTGCTGATACATTTTCTGAAAGTATTCATCTTCCTTTTTTTCATTTTCTTCTTGAGAATTCTCATTCGCTGCAACAACAATATTTGATTCAGTGAAACAAACAAGTCCCAAATAGCACGATACATCCTGGAATTATTCTGAATATGCTCAGGACATTCTGAAACATTTCTTCTGAGAGCTTCCTGAATACATCCAAGCCATGGCAGGATGTGTCATGCTATTTTTATTCAGAAGATGTGTATATCGTGTTTTTAAAAGCAGTAGTGCTTTAAATTAAAAATGATAGCATATACATACATTTCTTTGCTGAAATGCAGTTTCGCAAGAGCGTTTCTAGCTCCATGTCCTTATTTATAGTGCGATCTTACGTGCTAGTACACTTCTTTTTACAGAATACTTCCAACTCGTAGAATTATCTCATACACTTTACATAGATTGCTTTCTTTCACTATTCTTCTTTTATATTATTCCTCCCTCTTTGCGAGATTACTAGTGTATGAAAGCCTCCTTTTTCTAAATTGGAATGTTTCCAATTCTAAGGAGTTATAAGGCACATTTTTTTTTAAGTCTTTAACGTGCCACCAGCCTAGCCAAGCCTAGTGAAGGGCTCTTAACGGCTATAGGACACAAATATAAGGCACATTTACATATAGACTTAACCTCAAATTTGCTACTTGAGATTAGATAATCCCGCAAGTCTTTACAATAAAATTGTATATAACTATAAATGTTATTAATTCCTCCCTTCTCAATCAACTTCGTTCACAAGCAGGTTCGCTTAAACTACGACTGAAGGTCTTCCTACGGTCACTTTGGTTACGTCGCGCCGAGGGTCACGGCGGAGTCGGTCTCGAGTGTCGCGCACAGTGTCTAAAAGTCATACGTTCGTCCTCTTCTCGTTTCTGCAAACGAAACGGGATGTCCGAGCGGGTCTCCCGAAAATCCTACTGACATCGGAGTATCGGACGCGCGCACGTGCAGCTCCGTTATACGGGATGAGCGGCCAGGCGGAGACTCGGCCGCGGAGTACAGGTTAGGACGGCACGTCGCGCGGAGCGCGATGTTTACGGCTCGCGGCGGCGGGATTATTTTGATTACGTGGCGAGCGCGGGGCGCTCGAGCGTCAGCCCGAGGGGCCGGTCGCACCGCGTAACGTCGAGGGAGAGGCGGCGATGACGCGGATAAAGGGACAGAGCGGACCGAGTCGGTGAAGCGAGAGAGCGATGATTCTCCTGCGAGCGAGCACGCTCCTCGGCTTCCTCGTCCTGGTGAGCGGCTGCCGGGAGTACGGCAGGCGGGATCTGATCGGCCTGCGGGAGGAGGTACGGTCCATGTTCGATTATGCTTACTCGAGCTACCTGACGCACGCCTATCCGTATGACGAGCTACGCTCGCTCAGCTGCGACGGCTTCGACACGTGGGGCAGCTTCTCCCTGACCCTGATCGACGCCCTGGACACGCTCGCGGTCATGGGCAACTACTCCGAGTTTCGCCGCGTCGCCGAGCTGATCGGCGCGCGGGCCAATTTCGAGGCGAATATCAACGTGTCGGTGTTCGAGACCAACATCCGGGTGGTCGGCGGCCTGCTGAGCGCCCACCTGCTGTCGCGCAGGGCCGGCGTCAGGCTCGAGCCCGGCTGGCCGTGCAACGGCCCGCTGCTACGCCTCGCCGAGGACATGGCCAAGCGGCTCATCGCCGCGTTCGACACGCCGACGGGGATGCCGTATGGCACCGTGAATCTCAAGTACGGCGTGCCGGAGGGCGAGACCAGCATCACGTGCACCGCCGGCATCGGCACCTTCCTCCTGGAGTTCGGCACCCTCTCCAGGCTGACCGGCGACCCGCTCTACGAGGAGGTGGCGATGAACGCCATAAAGGCGCTGCACTACTACAAATCGAGCATCGGCCTAGTCGGCAATCACATCGACGTCCTGACCGGCCACTGGACCGCCCAGGATTCTGGCATTGGCGCCGGAGTGGACTCCTACTTTGAGTACTTGGCGAAGGGTACGCTGCTGTTTCAGGATCCCCTGCTGGCCTCGATATTCCAGGAGCACAGGCGGGCAATCGAGAAGTACATTCGTCGGGAAGACTGGCACCTCTGGGTCTCCATGACCAAGGGCCAGGTGACCCTCCCGGTCTTTCAGTCCCTCGACGCCTATTGGCCCGGCGTGCTGAGTCTCTTCGGCGAAATCGACGACGCGATGAAGTCCCTGCACAATTATCATCGCGTGTGGAAGCAGTTTGGCTTCACGCCGGAATTCTACAACATCCCGCAGGCCGAGGCGGGGACCAACAGGGAGGGCTACCCATTGCGCCCGGAGCTCATCGAGTCCGTCATGTATCTTTACAGGGCAACCAGGGACCCGTACCTGATCCAGGTGGGCGTGGACATCCTGAGGAGCCTGCAGCACAGTGCCAAGACCACCTGCGGCTACGCGACCATCAACGACGTCCGAGACCATCGGAAAGCGGACCGAATGGAGTCGTTCTTCCTCGCGGAGACCACCAAGTACCTGTACCTTCTCTTCGACACCGACAACTTTATCCACAACACCGGCTCCGAGGGTGAGATCATCGACACCCAGTGGGGCCAGTGCGTGGTGGACGCCGGCGGATACATCTTCAACACCGAGGCCCACCCGATCGATCCCGGCGCCCTGTATTGTTGCCGGCCGGCGCTGGAGATTTTTCCAGACAAGAGGCCGATGCTGAAGAGGTTCCTGCCGATGCAGGATAACGCGCCGACGGATAACGCCTCGCCGGACGAGCTCCATCGCGAGAAGGACGCCACCGACAAGAATTCGGACGTCCTGCCGATCGCGATGGCGAAGCTGTCCGAGATCAGGCACTACTTCACGAGCGGGAAGAAGGACGCTCTCAACGAGAGCGCCCTGTCGCCGAACGCCTCGTCGACGGACCCTCCGTCCTCGGACTCCACCGAGCACGAAGACGCGGCGTCCGAGGAGGCGGAGAGGTCGAATCGGAGCGCAACTTCAAACGGCCGGCTGCCGACGGCGCAGGTTCTCGCGCCCTCGTCGACGATCTACAAGGCCGACGACAGCGACGGCGCCGACGGCTTCGAACCCCCGATACTGTCGAATGGACAATACTCCACCCCCGGATCTGCGACGGGGGGCGGCGCGCGACGGAACGCCACGCCGAGCCCCGCCAAGGCCAGATTCGAGCCGCAGATCATGCTGGAGAACATCAGACGCGGGAATCTCTATCCGACCAACGTCACAGCGAGGCAGAACTATCAGATTTTGTCCTGTCAAGCTCAACCATTCCTACAACGAATGTCGATCATAGGCGAATTTTTTTAGAAGGAGCAAATTAACGATCCTCTGGCGAGGACCGAGATCCGGGAGTCTGTGCGAAATCTGTCGCGCCGATTTCCAAAGTATTTTTGATTCGCGCGTCTTTGTTACGGAGAACGGAAGGCATTCTACGCGGACCCGCGGGACTCGCGTGCGTTGTACTTTAGGATATATTCCTGTGATATAATTGTTGTTGTATAGTTTCTAATAAATATAAGACATTGCAAGCAAAACGCAGTTTTTTCACACTGCTGATTTTATCTTCTTATCTCAGCGTAAATTTAAGGAAATAGGAATGTCATCTAACGTTTTTATTGTGCCGTTGATATTTTATAAAACTTTAACAAAGTTTGTGTAAATTTAACAAAAAGTGTTGATCAATGATTACGTTTTAAATTGAAAGTATAAAGAGGCAGAGAAGCTAACAAAAGATAGATTGTGTCAATACATTTAAATAATATATATATATATATATATTTTTTATATATATATATACATTGAAATTTAAATATTATATAATTAAAATTATAAAACTCTATAATTATTATTGCGTACAATTTTATGATTAATTTTATTTAATACTGAAGACAGTCCGATGACAGACTGAATGTTTATTCTTATCCCAAGTAGAACAAGAAATCACAAAGCTGTCAAAATGACTCTAAAATGTCATTATTATGTCATTTTATCACTGCTTCAACGTTATTTTGATATCAATATGATGTCATTATAATTTTTATTCTACTTGGAATGTATATTACATTTATTAGCATGAATCTTACGTTGGCTCTTTATACTTCCAATTTGATATTTTATCATCAGAGTCTTTATCATTTTTATCTTATTGTTTAAATTTTATTTTTAATATGTAAGCTACATCTTTGTGAAAATAATCTTTGAATTTTGTTTCATAGTTGTGAAATAAGAAATAAATTCGTTCCGAATTTAATTGTAAAACATAGAAATATAAAGATCGTTGTAGTGCATTTTGATTTTATAATTCTGAAACGCGAGCATGTCCACGTTTACAATTAGATTTCTCATTTCGAAGTTCTGAGGATTTTTAAAAACCTCTTTATTAGCGACTGTCTCGACAGTGCTCGTCAAAACTACCGATCTGTTCTTTCTAGTTGAACTGACTGCACTAGTTCAGAGTTTATCTTTCTTCTTTCAATGTAAAAGGAAAAAGATAAACTCTGAACCAGTTCAGCTAGAACGAGAAAAAGTATATTTGTTTCATTCTAACTTGTTGCACTGGAGTGCAGCAGTGCAGCGATAAAGAACAGGCCCTACATCAACATGGCGGCGAGATTGTTCGCTCCGAGCGAATCGCTCGCTTTGTCGATGCAGTGGTGAAACGTATGACTCGCCGTACACAAGCGAGATGCGTGTAAATAGTGTAATATTAATATTGTAAAACCGATAGGAACGTCATTACGTCACTTTCCTCTGTGTTACTCCGAATTCATCTCATCATGGCTGATAAAAGGCAGCATAGTTTGTCGGTGAGGATTGAAAAATTGCATACATGATTGTATATGAAATAAAATACAATTTTTTCGTCAGCTTTGCAAACGAGAGCGTCACAGAATAACACAAATTATATTATAACAATAGTTTTATTTATCTTGTACAAGTCTCACAGATTTTGTAATGTCTAAAAAATACCATCTAACCTCTTTGTTGTAAAAAAAAATACCTGGACTGATTTTAATGTGCATTATGTGTAGAAAGAAGAAATAGCAAAGCAGTTTATGCTACCGGAGCGAAAAAGCAAGATCGCAACGTTACTGAAACAGGATGGTCAAGCGTATTGCATTTGTAGGAGTTCAGACAGTTCTCGCTTTATGATGTGAGTAAACTTGTTAATATGTCAGGTCTCCCTAAAACTTTAGGTTTGTTTGTGTTGCTTGCACATTTGCATTTAGAATCTTCGCTTTCTCCCTTTCTCTAATACCCTATGTATATTTATCTCGTTTTAAGGAATTGCAGGAATTTCAAGCGACACGAACAAATCTTCTTTAAACTTGATGTATTTCGAGACAAGATTATAAACCCTGCATTTTGAATTATTTCAGAGGTTGTGACGCGTGCGAGGAATGGTACCATGGTGATTGCATAAACATAACTGAGAAGGACGCAAAGCATATAAAACAATTTTTCTGTGTTGTAAGCAAGCTTTTTAAATAAGTGAATCTTTTTAAAGTAATGATAAAGGGCAATTTGTAATTGATTACTGTATACAGCGTTGTAGAGAGGAAGATCCAACGTTAATAACGCGATACAAGCCACGCCGAACTGACCAAGATGATAGGAAACATAAGAAGTACAAAGAGAAGGAGAGAGGGCATCGATACGAATATGATGCACCATGGGGCCCCAGCCCAGAAAAGAAATCCTCCAAACGTTGTGGAGAATGTACAGGATGTTTGCGTATGGAAAATTGTGGGAAGTGTGACGCTTGCAGGTAACATACGATAAGAGGAAACAGACATTATTCGTGCGAAGCAGTCTTGTAGAATTGAACTTAACAAGTTGAATCGTTAATTTTTTTATTATTTGAAATAGATTTTATTCAATTTGATATCTTGTCGGAGATTATTATTTTTATTAGAATTAAACTTTTTGGATCGTATACCTGTAGGCATCTGAAGAAATTTGGACCTTCGGTGCGACTGAAACTCAGATGTATCCAACGAACCTGCCGTGTGATAGGCGATCCACTGAAACCTTCGAAGAGTCTCAACAAGGGAACAAAATTGACCAAGAGACGGAAAAGAGACTCGAGTAACGAGAGGAACGAATACTTGGAGCCGCCGCGCCATTGCTATGGACCCGCGTGCATGAAGCAATCGCGACCTGGTAGTAAATACTGCTCCGATGATTGTGGATTGAAGCTGGCGACGAGCAGGATTTACCAAGTATTACCGCAACGGATACAAGAATGGTCGTTGACCGCGTGCATCGCGGAGCAGAATAACAGACGCGCCCTTGAAACCGTGAGGAAGCAGCAGCACGACGTCCGTAGGATACTGCAGGAACTGGAAAAGAGACATGTCGAGTTGGATCATATTGTCGAACGCGCGAAGCACGCGTCCATCGACCCGCAAGCCGAAGTGGACGATAACGACGACACGGAAAGCAGCATGTACTGTATCACGTGTGGCCACGAAATCCATTCGAGAACTGCCGTTAAACATATGGAAAAATGTTTCAATAAGGTATTACAAAGCACAATACGTTTTACAGAAAATCACAGCTATCGGTCGCTTTGCATTTACGAGTTTCTAAGGGGAGCATTTATTATTTATGTTTAAACTTAAAATATTGTATGTATGTGCATTTATCATCTTTCTCTATCTCATTTAGATTACTCGTATGATTTATTTTATGGAATGAGTTTTCCTTCGAAATGAAAATGCTTACTCACCTTGTATTTTGCAGTATGAATCACAAGCGTCCTTCGGCTCGATCTTCAAAACACGTATCGAAGGCCAGGTGATGTTCTGTGACTTTTACAATCCTGGGAATAGGACTTATTGCAAGAGACTGCGCGTTCTCTGTCCTGAACACTGTAAGGATCCAAAGATCGGTGACACCGAGGTGTGCGGTTGTCCGTTAGTCACGAACGTGTTTGATACCACGGGTGAATTCTGTCGCGCGCCTAAGAAGAGCTGCGTAAAACACTACATGTGGGAGAAGCTGCGACGGGCGGAGATTGACATGGAGAGGGTGAGACAGTGGCTGAAAATCGACGAGCTCGTGGAACAGGAAAGGCAGATCCGATCAAATATGGCGACGCGAGCCGGTGTATTGGCTCTAATGCTGCACTCCACTTATAATCACGAGTTAATGGAGCAGATGACACAGGAACAGAGTAGGGAACAACTGCAGGCGATGGAGGAAGAGCTACAAAGGAGATATGGTGTACATCAGAAGGAACAATGCATGGACCAGTGATTCTATACTTTACATTTAACTAATATCATTGCTAAATTTGTAACTTTTAGCTGCACTTTCTTAGTTTTCTTTTTTCTGAAAGTGAATGGTTAAGAAATGAAAAGTGTAAGAAAGCGCAACTGAATGAAACAAATTCTATACTATTTTAATGTCATTTGTTTCGTACTGATTATACGCATAGCACGGTCAATAGTTTTCCTAACAATTGTCGATGTAATCAATCGCGGACTCAGGACAAAACGTTGAAAAGCTACAGAAAGTTGGTACAATGATGACAAAACATACTATAATGTAATGTGCGTATATAATATATATGTATATTATATTATGTATCTGTATTAATAGTAGGATTAGAATAATTTCGTATCATAAATGTGATACTTTAAAGCTCTGCCATTTTTGAAATAAACTTACCTGAAATCAAAGTACATCCTGCCGATACGTCTTCAAAGATGTGTGAGAAAATATCTGTCAACCCATTCTGTTAGAATCGTACTTACGCTTATAATAGAGTATACCACATTCTTAATTAGCCTAAAAGAGACTGTTCAAAAAAGTGGTAGTATGTAACAGACGGAGAAGCATAGTTTCTTTTCGGCAATATCATTATTATTTACATTATATCGAGATGCAGACGTCAGGATTTTTTTTCACACATTCCGACAATTAATCGTTTCAACAAAAACCATTTATTCACAGGTCGTAGCCTCTGCGGATGCAAAATAACACGCCAAACTAGCGATCTATCGCTTAGCTTCGGAAAATAATCGCGCGAAGCGCATAGAATGGACATATTTTTATCCTCTCAGGAGAACCGCCTGTTTCGAATCGCCTCCCCTTAAACGCGCTAATGACGAATCGCGACGCCTTGCTGTGAAACCTCGTGTCGTTGACGCGCGATTGCCGCGGGATGATTATAATCATTTTTGGAAGTTTATGTAAAATATCAAAGAGATAATAAGTATCCACTGTCTATGGAACTGAGATTATATTATCTCAGGACACGCGTTTTTAATAACTAACACCGCTTTACTCTCACAATATATCTATATATAACAAACAATAATATAAACTTATATCAACTTGCGATGCAACAATTAGGAACAAATGTGTCAATGCGATGGCAGTACGAAGCTAATGCGTCCGCGGATGTCCGTATAAATTATGCAATTATCCAACACAGACTCGTCGTTAATGCGTATCTAATCCATGTAATCTTAAACTAATCGTTTCGCGATGAAGACTGCGAGAGCGATCGCTGCGGAAAGAAGAACCGGATAGGCCACGGTAAATCGATCGTCGAGTTCCATACCAGACAAAAATTCGGAAGTGCGCATGTTGTGTATGTATCGGAAATAAATTGTACGCGAATTAAACGGATATTTGCGATTCGTTTTAAGGGACCGGTTGAAAACAGGCGACCATATCCTGACATGTATATATATAAATATATATATATATATATTTATATGCATATATTTATATACGTGCGCCGGTCTCTCACATTGTACGTGCATGCGCTTCAAAAAGGAGAAAGGACGAAGAGAAATAGAGAACGACTCATTCTTTTTTCTTTTATCACAGTATTGCACGCAAAGCTTGTACGAAATCGCAAGTAAGACAGCATAAAGGCCAAATGGCGGACACTACACGCTTTCCTCTCAGAACACATCCGGGGAGGGTTCGGAAATTCTCTCTCGCACAAGTAGCGAAATGTCTAGTCCACTTTCTCGTTCACCCTCTCCCCCTCTCGTTCTCTCTGCCACTCTCATTCATACACACTCCGGCATATTCTTTCGCATTCCATGGCAACGATTCCGAACGACCCTTCACATCCGTGGTCCATGATAGCTTCGACGTACATTCGACAAGTTAGTAACAAAATAATAAGCCACACATGCATATGTTGTGTGAATACATCCTGAGAATAAATCGTGATATATCTCTTCGTAACGATCTCTCCGGATTTTCTCTCTCCCCCGCTTTTTCGCTCGACGTTACAATTTTCCCTCTCGTACGGCGGTGCCTTACCGATCTGTCGTCGTTCAACGGAAAGATGTAGCGCGCAGGCGACATTTCGCTGTCTTGTCCGGGTTGGCGCGAACCGAACGGCTTCGACGTCTTAATATTAACATCCTAATGGAACATTAATCCCCTCACGAAAGAAACCTCGGGAAGAAAGTCGCTCCTCCCCGGATAATTCTGCGAACGTTCGGCACGCGTACAGAGAATCGCCGTACTCCTGAGCGATCTGTCAAGACAGATTTAACGCGCGGAGTCTCCGAAGATTCTCTATTCCGAGTAAAATTCGGTAAAAAAAAAAAAAATTGAAAGCTGTGGATCCTCTCCGAAATTAAACGGACGAAAATGAGATTGTGAGAGATTTTCTTCTCTCTTCGTGTAGCCGCGAACGCGGGTGTCTCGGGAAGAGAGAAGAAAAATCCAGCGGCGTTTCCATCCCGGAGGGGCGACGAACGCGGATTTCTTTTTTTTATTTGCCACTCCGGGACGAAGCTCGCCGACGCGACACCGACCTCGCGACAATCAGATATCACCGTACCTCACACACTCGCGAAAGGGGGAACTTTGGCAACAGACACACTCGCATCGTTTTAGGGTTTTGCAGCTGGACAGCACAGCCTTTCACGCGCACGCAAAGATCCACAGTTCGATACACGCAGTATCTCTCTCCTACACACTTACGCTCATTCTCTCTCTCTCTCTCATTTTATTATCTCACTAATAATAGCGGCATTAACTGTAATCTTAATTGGATAATTTTGCCGTAGCGTTGGTAATAATCATACAATGTTATATCATACAGCGTCGTATGTACAATACGAGAGGAGAATCGTTTCGAGTAACAAATTATACAGCGGCGCGGGACCAGCGTCGGGGGTAGTCGAATCGATTTCCCTCGAGACCGTCGGGGGGTATACTTTTGCTCCTCGTTCTGTGTGCCGTCCGAAGAAAGTAGCCAGCTGGCGCGTAACTATTTCCCAGGATAGTCGCGACAATCGGCTGCCGGCGTACGTCGCATCCGGATAGATCGCGCGAGCGAGCGATTAACGACAGCTGATGCTGGAACAGGGCGAAGGGTAAGCCGTCCGAAAAGATTGTAAAGGGGACCTGTGCGAAACCTGACTGGAGGACACCTCGGGCGTTTCCGCAGAGCCCGCAGAGGAAAACACGGAGCGCGCTAAAAACAGATTCTGCTGTGAATGAATGGAGATGCAGATCGATGTGAAAGAAAATAAACATATATTTATTCTCATAAACGCATATAAACGAAAACAGTAGGGGGGGGGGCAGGGGAGGTATTCGTTTGTAACATAGCTTTTCTCTCCCTTCCTTGTGGGTTCTTTTTTTTTCCTTTCTCTCTTTGTTTCGTGTTCGCTTGTCGCTTCTTGCCTTCCTCGTCGTCTCGTCGTTTCTCTCGAGTTGCCAGTTCCACTCGTCGTTAACCGCCTGATCCTCATCGCGTGATGCAGATCAAAGAGACAAAAGTCGGTCCCGGCCGGTCCGCAACGAACGTCCGCGCGTTCCCACGCGTGTGTATGTGTGTGTGTCTGTATATATGTGTCCATCGAATGAAGGAAAAAAAGAAACGTTAATTATGTATACTCTACATGTGCGATACAGGCTGGCGTGATTGCCACCCCACACTCGCTATGTACACTGTTAAATGGTCCTATCTTCTTTCTCTTCTTTCTCTCTTTTTTTTCTTCCTCGCTTAGTCCTTCTCCACAAGTACATTTGCACTAGTCTTCGCGAATTCTTATCACTTAGCCATTTGAACCGGTCAACATGGCACAGGCTGAGACTGCATTCGGTTGCATTTAAGGCGAGTGGAGCACCTGACTCTGTTTCTTTAGCTTTTTTTTTGTTTTTTTCCCGTTTTTTTGAAATTGTAGGTTCTTCGCGTGTCGAGTCGAAATAGCTCGGAAAAAGAGGATCTGTCCGCGAGCTGCTTGGGCGATTCAGTCAAAGTAATAATAACTGCGAGATCGTTCACGAGTATGCAGCGTGTCGAGAGATATGTAAGTCTGTGTATGTGTAAAATCAAAATAAAAAGGAACCGCTAAAAGAAAAAGAAAAAAATCGACCAGTACATTCTCCGTTGGAGCAACATACGCGGGGAGGGGACGAATCTGGGAGGAGCACGATTAAAAGAAAGTTCTCTCGATCAAACGAGTGGAAAGGCGGCTCTCGCGATTACACTTTTGGAATGTAACGTCGACATCGGCAACTGAATGCAAAGCATGATAATTAGGAAAAAAAAAAGGCAGGAGTAATTAAAGGCGTCTGGCACAGTCAGCGTAACGTTGGAAACGTGTCTCCCGCGAAGTTGCCCCTTTAAAAAGGGGGAGGGGAAAATACACTTCGTCAAATCCGTAATGGATATTTTAGCTGCGACCTACGGTTGTACCTTTTTTTTTCCGAGCTACTTCAATAAACGCACGAGAAACGCTTGCGTCGTACAATTAAATATCTCGATTTCTCGCTTATCTCGAAAGCTGTACCTCCAGCTGGAACTATCTCCTACATACTGGACAAAAAAAAATGAAAATTATCAACGGAGCACGGCTATCTTTTTTTTCGTTTTTACACAATTTTGATATTTTCGCAAAGAAAGAACGATATATAACAAACTTTACCAATCCTAATTCATTAATAATAATTAACTCTCGCGTTATAATACTTACATACAGTACACTTTCATGCCTTCATATGAAAACTTATCTATGATAATTTGTTTTATCATTACCTATGAAGGCGATAAGTTTCCACAAGTTTCGCATCCCACTCATTCTACTTCTCCATATAGATGTATGAGACTGCTGTACGAAGGTTTTATTCCCGTATAGAACGACGTTGTCTCGCAATGCGAAAACAACGTTAATAATCAAATCAATTTATGATTATTAGAATGTTTTCGTGCCCCGGCGACAAGAGGTGACATCGCGAAATGAGTTAAAAGATGTAACTAAAATTAGCTTTTAAACGTAAAGGGATTATTTTAATATTCAATTATTATAATCACGATACCGCGGACCTGCGTGTCCCCTGAGGTTACAGAAGTTCATAGACTTATATTTTTAAAAACCGTATAATTACAGTAGTTAAAAGCAGCAATACAAGCATTATTTATTTCTTTTAGGCTCAATTTTCTTTTTAGGCATTTACAGGCATACGAATTTAAGATACATGGCTTTTATATCTTTTCTTTTTCCTTTTTACCTCAGATTTAATTTAAAAGATCCACCTGTATATATATATATATATATACATACAAGTATATATATATATATATATATATATATATATATATATATATATATATATATACACACACAGGTGGATCTTTTAAAATATTTAATATATATATATATATATATATATATTCCGTACATACATACATTATATTACAATATGTGTATGCTTTTAACTATGCTTCATCGAAATGATAAATAATGGTTTTTTTCTTACGCCTGTAAATTAATGCCTCAAAAAAAAAGGGGAAGAAAAATGCAAGAAGACCCCCGCGCGTTTTGGAAATTGACGAAACGTCGTTCGTTGGTAAGATACACTCGACAAAATGAAAGTTTAGGAACTGGAAATGTATCTTGCGTGTAGTAGAGCTTTATGTGTAGAAAGTCGAGTTATATTTAATGAGCAAACGATATGCAATAATATAGTGCGCACGGATTATACCTTCGTGTATTCCCGGGGCAATGTCTACGACCGCGATCGAACAGCAATCTCACTTTCATAATCACCCGACACGGTCTACACGAAATTACGCATTCACACAATTGTATGTTTACTGATCACAAGCATCTTCTTATAATTATCATTATGAATAATTATCAATTACTTTTATTAAATAAGCAAGTCTGTGTAAAAATTTAACGTTTTGCGATACATTCAGCATTCTATCTTCACAGACATTTGACCAGACTTTGAGCTTATTTTGACGTTTTCGAAACTCAGTTAGTGACCATGTTTTTCTTTCCCCCTATTACTTTAAGCTATCGAATACTCCACAACTGGAAGAAACAGCCACTCTGAGTTCTAAAAGTCGACCACACTATCTCAATATATATTACACAATCGCGCATTTACATTTCTCTGATTTACAGTCCGCACGTCATAATTTGCATATTTATCGAGTAAAGTACAATATCTCTGTATATATTCTGACCTTCATCGTATTTCGACTCACCGATCATAACCCGCTGATTCACAATCTTCCATGACGTCGATTTAAGATCGTCCCAGTTTGAAAGTTCGAAACTACTTACAGACGTTTTACGGTACTTTTCACAGGTTTCTCGACTCGATGTGATTAGTGCAGGCTTCTTCACACACTTCTCCATTGACTTGCCTAAAGATTCGAAACTCCAAAGGCACCAGGAGATACCACTGTCGATGCGCATGGTTCTTCCAGGCTTCGAGGCTCGCTTTATGATAGACCTGGTTGTTACAAATCCATATCTCTTTTCCTCTCAAGCACTTCTTAAAATCGTACACCCGTTATATAAACCAAGACAATTTTCAAAAATTTATAGGGATGTCTGACGTATGTACACGCGTGGCTGGTACGCTGGAAGTTCCCTTTATTCAAAGAAACAGGATACATCTCTCTCCCAAGAAAGAGATATTTTCCGATCGAACGTTCCTAATTGTCAATACTGAAGTTCTGCGACACTGTCACCATTGTTGGAAATTTACGCAAGTACAATGTACATTACTGGAATATACACTTTTTTATCCTTTTTCTCCATTCTCCTCCGTTTTTTGTTGACTGATTATATGTACATTGCTATTATTATCTCTTGAGGCACACTTTGCACCACTCGGCTCCACCGATCTCGCGCGTTGACTCAGCACTTGACTCAAAAAGAAGTAAGACAGGCAATCCTCCGAGCGAACTTTACGTCTCGAAAGGAGCGACCGTGCACGCAGCACGTACAAGTACTTGGTCTCGCGTATCAACGTGGCCGACACTCAACGAACTAACTATTTGCAATGGAAGTGGTTTACCAGTACAAAAGTTACTGTCATTGTCTACTGCCTTTGGCGCGTCGAAAATTTTCTCATTTCATTGTCCACTATAAAACTGTATACGGCCGGTTGTCACTGGCATTTCTCTCATGACAGCATCCCATGCTATTGACAAAAAAAATAAAGAAACAAGTGCAGTGAAATATAAATACAAGGAATGAGCAAAATGGCAAAACCAGAGCATTGAATAATTTGTTGCACGTATACAAATTTTGAGATATGAATAGTCAAGTAGAATGTAGGACACCCCATGTTAATTATTCATAAAACATTATAAAAAAGTGAAAATCTTTAAAGTCAATTTTGTATCACTTCTCATACATTAAATAGAATTGACTTTTATTCATTTTTAAATAGTTGAAAATAATTGAAGAAGGCAGCACTGAAATCGAAAATTTTAGATGCAGTAGAAAAATTAGATATCTGTTGTACACATTCAACGTGCGCAATAAAGAGTTAAAAATACGTTCAGAAATGTCATGGTATATCTTACCTAAGCCAACGAATGACACGATCTTATCGTGGTTGTACGTCTGCACATTGAGCTCCTCCTCGGGCGCCACGTAAAGCATAGAGAAATCTTCCTTAGGCGGGTGAAACTTCTCCATGATTCCGGGTGGCGGTGGAGGTGGCGGTGGCAAATACGTGGGTGGCGCAAATCTGGTGGCGGGATAGCTCATGTACGGGAGCGATTGCACCATGACTGGATGCACAGGCGTCACGGGATGAGCGTTCGGTGTCACGTGAGCGTTTGGCTGCTGCATGTGATAATTCGACGAGAACTTGTCGTATCTCACGGGTTTCTCGGTGAACAACGGCGGATTTCTCTCGAAATTGTTGGGCGGCGGTTTACTGACAAGCGGCGGCACGGCCGGAGGGAAAGCCGGATTCGCCGCGATCGTCGGAGTCGTCTCCTCATTGCCGTTATCTTCCGAGAGCAGCAACTGCTCGTTTATCTCGAAGCCGAACGTGAGCTCCGTCGGCAGATTGTTGTTCTTCGCGATGTCCGCGGATGTTTCGTCCAGCAGGATCACCGCGGGTCTAGGGGTCGAACTC
Organism: Tetramorium bicarinatum; assembly: GCA_928718305.1. Taxonomy (NCBI): domain Eukaryota; kingdom Metazoa; phylum Arthropoda; class Insecta; order Hymenoptera; family Formicidae; genus Tetramorium; species Tetramorium bicarinatum. Next base: position 19,660,334 of record OV788329.1, on the reverse strand, counting down.
TTCGTCTGCTGCGCCTCCACGGACGGTCTTTGCGACTGGTCCTTGTCGGGCTGTGCGTTCTGCGACTTCGCCTTTTTGCTCTCCGCGTCGTCACGCTGCTGATTATCCTGCTTCGAGTTTTGCGACTGGCAGACTCCCACTTTCGCCGCGTCGTGCTTCATCGCGGTGTTCTGATATTCCTTCGTGACCCTCGCTGCCCTCGGATCGCCGCTGGTAGTCTTGTTATTTCCAGATTCGGGCTCGACGCTCGGCAGATCCTGCGTAGGTTTCGCAGTCTTCAACTTCTGCGCGTCCGCGCTGTCGTGCGACGCAGTCGTTGGATTAGTCCTGCTCTCGGACTGTGGGACGTCGGTATTATGCGATTTCTTAACTGCCTCCTCGTGATAAGAAGGCGCTGGCTTTTTAACGTGTTGCTCTTCATGCATTCCCTGAGTTTGTACATTTTGATTACTGTGTACGTAATTTCTACGAGAACGAGGATTGTTGGCTCGTGGAAGCGTAACAGAATCTTTATTGTTGACGGTGCAATTAGGATTGTTCTCGGCATCGACTGGATTTATATAATTCATCGTTGTACTATTATTATTGTATCTTGGCGTTACGACGTTTGTCGCGGTAGTCTCGTTTGAATTCGGGCTGTAATTGCTAGTAGAACTCGCATGTTTCTGCTCCTTGTGTTCTGTTGCTTGCGTTAGGCTTTCGTGCATCATCTCGATATCTTGCACATATTTAAACACTTGAATGTTCTTATTGATGGCCTCTTCCTGAGCTTCGGCTTTCTTTCTATCTGACGAATTTTTCATCTTCGTCAGAGTCGGCGAAAGTGGCTTTTCGAAAGCCAGAGTCAGACTCGCTGCTGCATGGTTCGATTGGGTCTGTTGCTGCCTCGCTTTTCTCTCCGAGTGCTGCAACTCATCTAGACTCGGATAATAATCTTGAGGCACTTTATCCGGCTCTGAAAGAGTTTTAGGCGGAACACTGGGCCACGACGATGTGTTTAGCATGGCGGACATGGTCAAATTATGTGACATGTTGATAGTGGCCATGCGCGCTATGTCCGCGTAACTCGCCTGCGGAGTGCCGCCCGACGATGTTGCGACTTTGGACAAATTGTGTTTTGAGGTATTCGACGTAACCGGCAATGAGTGGACTGAATCCAAATCGCTACTATCCGCCGACTTGTCGCTGCAAGAAATAACATATTTGAATATTATAATCTTTAAAATAAATGTCGAATTATTTATTATCTAAATGAAATTATTTTTCTAATTACCTCGGAGGCATACTGCTAGCCGATTTTCTTCGAAGTTCGGGAGAAAGAGGTGTCCTGTAGTCGTTAGAGAATCCTCTGGAATTTTGGAGATACGATCCTGACGTCGTCAGGTTTTGTGCTCTGCCGCCACTGGAGCTCCTCCTTTGTTTCTTGCTCTTCTTCTTCTTCGTAACTACCAGAAATTCCGTCTCATGTTCCGATTCCGGATTAATCTTTTTGTTGGAATTACGACGGCTCGTGTAATCTTCTCCCGTGTCGTTGCAATATATCGATTGACCTTCCTCTGTCCCCCAGGATCGCCTGTCGCCTCGACTATCAACTGTCGCATCGCCGGTGCTTCTTTGTTTCGGACGTCGCAATGCTATGTTTACGCCTATCATTATAAAACGACAGTAATATTATGATAAATTATATTTAAAATAATTAATTAATTAAATCATGTCTGGCTTTATATACACGCATACCGTGTTGACTGGACACACTGCTGGCACCGCTAGAACTGACACTCTTCTCCGTCGTGAGATCCTCTAATTTTGTCTTCGAGATCTCTTCGAGGGAATTAGACTTTTTTAGTTTGGAAGGCAACTGTTCTCTCTTTGTATCCTTTTCTCTGGTTCTCGGTTTTGTGCTGGAACTAGTCTTCACTCTAACGGGATTACCGGTCTTTCCCTTTTTGCTCTTGGATTCCTTATTCTCAATGAAGTTAATTAGACTGTCGATATCCTCGTTACGATGGCCTTCGACATTTTCGGCATTGTAAACTTTGACATTGTGTTCCTGAGTGTGTTTCCGTCTGGGCTTCTTCCGTTCACCGTTATAAGTCTGTACAGCGTTTCCATTTTCGTCCAACGACTTCTTTTCCCCCGACACAGATGGATCCTTCATCGTAATGTGTTGCGTTGTATACCTGGGACCTTCTGCGCACAAGTCACATATTTCAGTTTGCAATATATAACTGTATTAATTTTGAAACTTGGATAAAACACACATACATTCTGACGTATCCAAGAGAAATCTTTCAAAAGTTTAATATATCAAACGTCGCATGCAGTACATAGTGACACACATACATTAGTCATCATTCTTACCCATCGTTATATTTTGCGTTTGCCAAGATGCCGGCATCACGGAACATAAACTGGGTACGATTTTGCTTTGGCTAGTGCTAGAACCATTTGAAGCCCCACCTATACTGCATTTTACGCTGTTGTGTGGTTGAAACAATGCCCCCGTCACCTCTGTACCATTAACAGACATTTTTGATTTCTCTTGCTTATGATCACGTATAGGAAACTCTATAGTGGTGTCCACAGGTGTTTGTGTTATATCGAAAGTTGCCCGTGTGACATAATGGATCGGTTTGCGCGGTTCAATGATTTTTAATTCAGTCCCTTCATCATTTTCAGTGTCTAACGAACGAGGCCTCTGAATCCCACTTGCCGTAGACCCCACATTTCTTTCACTGATAGCACCTACCTGCAACACATGAAAAAATAGTATTTCTTTTAATTGTCGAATGCTTTTCTGCTTTCATCAAAATATTTTGTACAAAAACAGAAAATAATCTTTCCTATTACTAAAATATATTAAAATGAAAAACACATAGAAATATTTACATGGTGCACATATACATACATTTTAATAAATTTTCTCTTAAAATTTAACCCAAAAATGATAATTGTACAATTTAAAATTTCTTACATTTTATAAGATTTTCTTTTATTTATTAATGTTTGTAATACTACATGTACATCATGTGTTGTTTCCAATGACATTTAAAATCTATTGAAATCACAAAAATATCTTTTTTATTCAGAATAAATCCTCCCCCAAAAAACCTTTGTGATAAAAAGGATCAATCGGCTTTCGACCAACAAAAGTTACTAACAAACATGAATGACCTTTGCGTAGCTTTTGAAATAAATTTCTTTTCACAAACAATCAAACTTTTATTTTTCAATATATTTTTATTTATTAAACATTTCACTAAACCATTTAAATAAATGTAAACATAAAGAAAAATTTTACTAGAAAATACATAAATAAACGTTTTTAATTTTTTCATTTTTACAACACTTGACAATTTTTATTATAAAATCTGTAAAATGTTTCACACATATTTAAAAAAATTTTATAAAACTGATAATAGTATCAGTTATAACTGTATAAAACCAAAATTATTACAAGAAAAATAATAAAATTTATAACAAAATATACGTTAAAATTTAACGAAAAATTCTCTTCGTGTATCAGTTAACAATGGCAAGTCTCCGGGAGAATCTCGTTATGAAAGCCTCCTTAAAAGGCCGTTCGAAACCGATGTTAAAGCTTAGAGATCCCATATATCAACATACAACTATAAAAAGACGCAGATACACGCAGAAAGGATTACCACATTTCTAAGAGGCTAAAAAAGATGGAGAGATCAATTAGCACAAATGATATTTTACCTCAACGTCGCCCAAGTCGATGACCATGTAATCCGATTTATATTCCGGGGGTGGATTATCTGATTCCAGCATCTCATTTGTTCCGTATTTTCCTTTGCTGGCTCGTTTCTCTCGTGTTTCAGATTCTCCCTCGCCTGAACTACCAGCGGTGTCTCTTTTCAATTCTTTTTTTTCTTTCTCCTTCTCCTCCTTTTTTGTACTAGTGTATGATGGTTTGTCTAGAGACTTGGATTTTTCCTTATTGGTCCAGTCATAAGCTGACCGTTCCTCGTAGAAGCTCTTCTTTACAAACAGATAAGAAAATTGCCTATATGTTGCTAAATTCTCACAGAATCAATCTTACGATGTTACACTCTTACAATCATGAAATATATCTTTCAAAGAAACTTTTCAAGAAACTTTTTATATAATTCATTATATAACATTAAAACAAAGATTTATATCTATAAATATTATTGTTAATTCTAGTGATAAATACCTTCTTATCGAATATTAGATCTAAATTAGCCAAAGAAGCAAGGTTATGCGATGCGTTTACATTCGACGGTAATGATCCACCTTCTCTCTGTCTAGCAGAGACACTGGGTCCTGTGTATTTTTTGTTCTTTCTCCTACTGCTTCCGTAAGTATGACACGAGCTAGACGTTAGATAAGCAAAACTACTGTCGAATTCCGAAGCTATAGGCTGCGCTAAATTCTGTAATGATCCGCCATGTGTCAGACGCTCGGACACAGACTCCCGTTTATGTCTTCTGCGATTTGAGCCCGGAAGACAGCGTGAATTAGATATCACTCTACGGCCTTCCTCAGTCTCATCCGCTTCTGCCTCTTGCAAAAGTTCCTATAAAGCACATATCTTTCTATACATCTTGAGTAGCATTTTTTATGATGAATAAAGCACAATTTCAAAAGTCCGTACGTACTTTAAAAAGATTAGATTTTCCTTCCCGATCTTTTGGACGCTTGTACGTTATAGCTTCATCCAGTAAAGCTCGTAACTCGTTATCATTTAGCGTAGACAGAGTTGCTGGTTCTTCCTATAAAAATGAGAAAATAACTGAAAAAAATTACGTCATTTATGCAACCTTGCAGAAACTGCACTGATTACATTTTCGCCGAGCTTTCCTAATTTATCGTAATCAAAAGTATAAATACATTTTAAATAAATGTTATGAAGATTTCTCAGATTTTCTTTTTTTAATTCTTAATTATTTAAAATTCTTTTCAAATGATATCACCATCTGGTATTTATATCCTTAATTTTAATACAAAATACATTGCAAAAATATATATTATCTATACGGCCTTAATATTAAAACAGTTTTGCGATAGAAATTACTTCGCATGCAAGCTGAATAAGAATAGATGTATTGGTGGATCCCTAGAGAGTGAATTTAAGGTTTCTCTTATTGGATCTGTATAAGGCTTATAACAACCACATTGTGAAGCATAAAAATGATGTATCACATATACATATATATATTTTTACATATATGCATGGCACACATTCAGGCGCCATTTCCGAATCAGCAAACTAGGTAAACAATCAATCTAAAACAATTCGAGATCGACTTTGATAAGGCTCGCTCTTAATACGCCATACGACATAACCAATTAGCTTGGCCACGAACGTGAAGCGGATGAAACCGATTCCACATAGAGTATACGCAGCGAAATTTGTGTCAAAAATAAAATGCGACGAGATACGAGGAGCCGTTATCGTCGGCCCGGACTAAAAATCCAGATTTTATCCGGCGCATTCGTATCGCAGAAAAGCGCACGCACTCGAGCGCTGCGGGACACGCGAATTACATTTGTTCACGACACACGGGAAATCTGATAGTGTCCGAAAAAGAGGGACGGACAAACAACCGGCGGGCAGGCGTCGAAAAGGCGAAAACGAAGACGGTGAGAGAGAAAGAGAAAGAGAGAGACAGACGCGGGGTGAGAGACGGTGAGAGCGGGTGAAACACGAGGGAGGCGAGGGGAAGGTCCCGGGACGACGATACAACGTTGGTGCGGCAAACTCGCCGAACGTTCAATGACATGACGAGAATCGTCACGGAGTCCCAATTTCTTATGCAGGGTGTTATGCGCGAGAGAGAGAGAGGGAGGGAGAGAGAGAGAGAGAGACAGACAGAGAGGAGGATCGACGAACGATTTACGTACGTAAATCGGCAACTGCTGTCGTCGGGAATGGTACGGAAACCACAGAGTCCGATCCGTGGGCCATTTGCGAGATCGATAGCGCTCCAGCGATTAGCTAATTAAGACAGAGCTTCGAGAGACAGAGTTAGAGATAGAGAGCGAGAGAGAGAGAGAGAGATATATATAGATGGAGAGAAAGATAGAGCGATGACTTACGATGGAAGGCGGCGGAGGGAAAAGAAAAGTCCGCTGGACAATGCCGGCACGGAATCAGTATTTTTAGAGGACACACGGACGGCCGGGTTCGCTCGCCTCGAGATCGCACTTTCGCGACTCGGTCGACTTCGCGGTCGCGCCGCCGTCGCTGCTTTTCAACACGCGAGCGGACGAACGTCGCGCATCCCGGAGCCCGTGGACGGAGCTGCCCGAGCTACGTACACGGACGGCGTCGTCGTCGTCGGCCTTGGTCAACGGAGGAACAACGGTTGTCGTCGTCGTCGTCGTCGGCCGATACGGCGGGTCCCGGTTTTTGAAAGCTACTGCAACGAGCGGGCGCGGCGCGCTCTTCCCAGCATGGCCGCCGCCATTACACTGAGAGCACGGCTCGGCCCAGGGGCGTAAGAAGACCGGGGGGGCGCCACGCGGCCCTCCCCGAAATAGCTCTCGTTCCGCTCCTTTTCGCCTTCTTTCTCTTTCTCTTTCTCTCTCTCTCTCTCTCCCTCTCTCTCCGACTCCGTCGATAATTCGCGAATGAAAATGGAATGGAAACAAAGGGAGTTGGGGAAAAAAATATTAAAAAAACAGGAATTTCATCGCGAGAATTTTGAGAAATCGGCACGATGTCGGGAGAAGAAATAGATCTCGAGACGTTCTCCACGTTCCTGCAGTCGCGGGCGAAACGCATAAGAATCGTTCTCATGCGCCCGTGACGGCGAAATCTGATTTGTCACGGAACGAGACGGGACGGCACGTTCTTGTTCGCGACGATCACGCGTGCGTACTCGGCTGAGTCCTCTGTTTGGAGGATCGTGCGTGTATGTATGTACACTACCGCTCATAATTATTCGAACGACTTGAAGAGTTCAAAAGATAGAGGATTATATCCGGGAAAAGTATTTGTTTACTGATGAAAACTATATTTTATATGCCAAACTTACAGAGTAAACTGTAATATAAAATTAAAAAAGGTTATTTAATTCTTATTTAATTTATTTAAATAACACTCATAAATATGCGCACTTTTTAATTACTGCATCTTTAATTTAATTTTTGCATCTGTTGAACTAATCTCATTATTGGTTCTACTGATATTTTATTCCGTGCCTCTTGTAATTTCTTCGATATGTCCTCTCTTTGTTTATAGAAAACAGATTTAGACTTTAATAAATAAAATAATAGAATCTAATTAAAGAGAGAGACGGGATGACGCGTGGCTTTGTGCTAACACGAGTGACTAATAATGGGAGGGTTTCTGAATTTAAATCCCTCATCCCGCATATATCCCATTTTCAGCGGAAAGTTACAGAAGAATTTTTTAAGTCTAGATGACATTAGAGATTATTATACCAAGCCGCTCATCTTATACTACTACACAATTAAAGAGATAATACGAGGAAAGCTGTTTCAATAACTTAAATTTCAGTACACTGAAAAAAACTCTGGTTAAAAACGGACGAATCAGAAAATCTTGTAGGAGTGATCTAATATTCTGGTTATTATAATAGAACTGAACACTTTATAACCAGAATTCTTATTATAATAATCAGAATATTTGATCAATCTTATAAAATTTTTCTGATTCGTCCGTTTTTAACCAGAATTTTTTTTCAGTATATGCAATTACAATTAATATATTATAAAAACAGCATTAATTATTCTAATAAAATGTTATATAAACTGTGCGAACAATGGTACGGGACATTTACTTAGATTTCAAAATTCGAGTAAATTACTTACACTGAAAAAAAAAACTCTGGTTAAAAACGAACGAATCAGAAAATCTTGTAGGATTGATAAAATATTCTGGTTATCATAATAGAACTCAATACTTTATAATTTATAATAACCAGAATGCGCATTATAATAACCAGAATATTTCATCAAGTCTACAAGATTTTTCTGATTCATTCGTTTTTAAGCAGAATTTTTTTTCAGTGTATCGTTCGATTAATTATGAGCGGTAGTGTATATACGTGTACATACGCGAATGGCTGTCCGGGACTGAGAATTGGACGGCCGTACTCGGTCTTAAATATATGGGTCTCTCGTCGAATTTCGCGAAAGAAATCGCCCTTTCTTCCAGGCGAGACAGGCCCCGATCATTCGGCAATCGGATACATCGCGCAGCGCGAATCGTGGCACGATGTTGCTCTCCCCTGTGGCGTGTACAGAGGGCGAGACTCGACAAACATCCATCATCGATGTTAAGAAATGTGCAAGGACGCGCTGCGTGCCGTGTGGCGAGCGTTGCCGATAGTCCGCGGAACGTCGCTCGAAAATATAATAGCGCGTAAACCGACGGCGAAGCCGCGCGCTCGCGATAGTCTCCGCGGGGCCGTTCGACAGTTTATCGCGTCCGATGAATCACGCCGGATTATCTTCGCTAATGCGGCGCGTGGAATCCGAAATAATGGAAAACCGAAAGCTTTTTCGCCATGTCATGCCCTCTGGCATGAATGCCGACTGCACTCATGTTTTTTTTCTTTTCAACAAAGCTTTGTCATTCGGACACGTGTCTATTGTATATATATCTCTCTCTCTCTCTTTTAATCATCTAATTACTCAATTTTTTTTTAATTTTTTAACGAAAAGTCGACCCAGAGGGAAATAATTCGGGCAGAATTCCCGGGGTAATTCAACCTCGCTCGAAAATCGATGGAATCTGAACGAATTCATATATATTTCTCTCTCCTTCGATGCTGTGGAGTACGGAAAAAAAGTGTGCTTTACGCCAAACATCGCGGATATGGAAATCGGTTTTTTTTTAAGTACTCTATAAGAAGACGAAACCTCATAGAAACCACGAGACATCTCCGATCACACAACGCGCGCGATCGGACGCGCCGTATACGGAGTTCCAGCTCTAATCGTCACGTCCCGAGAGCATGTGCGTACGCGGCCGATATTAGGCCGTGCCGTTTCTTTGCGAGTTGACGTCCGTCGATCGCGCCTTCTCGGCGCGTCAAGGCGCGTTCGCACATGGCAGCAGCTTAAGGATTCTCGGAGTCGATATCGCAAAACGGAGGGGTGGGGAGGGCGGCCGAAGATTCGCTCGCGACTTATCTTCCACGACATAACAATAATGATAATTGGTTTACGAGCATCGCAGCAACGCGTTCACCATGGGATGGTAATAATAATGAGCATATTGCGGGTGCATTTACATGAGATTGGTTAAAAAGGCCGAGCCCGAGCGAGAATGGACCTTTTCAATTGGACGCGACGAACGGAAGCGGATGAAGTTGATTTAAAAAATGTGGGTGGCTTGTCAGCGTTAAAACTCGATTATCGATTTAATTATGTGGATTTATTGTACCAGCAAAAAGCTGCATTTTAAAACCGACAAATAATCGGCGCGCAGTTCATTGAATTGGAAAAAAGTATAGAAAATTCACACAAAGTTATTATTAGGTTAATAAATCCAGTTATAATAAAATATATATAAATAAAAAAATTATATTATTATAAATAAAAAAATTCAGTTCGACTAAAAATGGCATCTTCTCTAATTAATTGCTAAAAAAATATGTGTCAGGCTCCGGGATAAACGATCCAACGAATTGAAAAAGAAAGAAAGCAGAAATCGATTCGCGAATAACTGCGGAATTCGTTGACTAATTAAAACGCTTTATAACTTCATCTTCAGGAAACTTCATTTGTTTTGGTCTAAAATCGGAATTCTCCAAAATTGTAGAATCAATGTTACAAAGATGACGATTACATAACACTTCTAAGAAAAATTGATTCACCTGATCGCGGACAATCGAGCGATTTGATCCTTATCTTTTTCGATAAAGGTGAAAATGATAAGCGAGAAGAGTAGCGAACAATGAAGGAGAAAAATAAGAGACAGTGGAGAGGGGGGGGGGGAGGTAACAGAAACAAGGTATACAATGAGACTATAATTAACGAACCAAGGAGATGAGTAATCTCGTGAGGAGGGAGAGAGGGAGGCGGGAAAGAACATGACAATGCTTCTTTCCAACATGGTTATTAGTCATAAATAAAATACAAACGGTAATAAATATTTATACCCGACATGCAAATTGCATATAGACACGTAATTTGCGAGATGGATCTGTACATTAATTTCTCATTTCTCTCGCGTCCCTCGGCATAATTCGCCCTCAATCTACCGCTACGGCCACTCTATCGATTTCGCGTAAATTCGACACAATAGAGATAGAGATGGAGAGGGAGAGAGAGAGAGACCGATCCCCGAATCTTATTACGCAATACTCATAAATCAAGAATCGGGGCGGCGCTAATGGTTCGAGCTCGCGATCGGGTTGCCTAATTGCCTGAAAGAAATCGCGCGAGCTAATCGAACGCCCGAAAAGGGGTATCGAGAACGTATTTGCGCGATGCGTCCTCGCTCTATCGAGGGCCAGTACGGCCATTTCAGGAGCGTAACCTCAAGAATGCGTCCTCAAATCGCAATAGAGATCCGCGCGACATGAGCTTCTCCAACAAAAAAAAAGACAGATCTCTCACCTTTCGGCGCAATTTGTCGATTTCAAGACCGATAGTAAGCATATAAATTTTTCATTGCATTAAAATAAGAGAAGCTAATATAGTATGTGAAATCCTTGCGCACTATCTCAAGATAAACTCGTTCGTATCGCATTACAATATCGATACTCTCTGTCCCGATATTCTATTTTAGAAGAACGAAAAGAATGCTAGCGACGGAAAATAATCTAATTTATTAAACAGATATAAATAAATATCGACTTAAGAGAAAATCGATCGTTTTCAGAGAGAAGATTGGTAATCCAATATTATCGTTCGAACATAACGAATCACTGGAATCTAAGTTGTCTTAATTAGCGTTCATATACAGATTACATTCGATTAATATTTAATATCTAAAAGTGAGAAGAGCAGAGGAAGCGACTAATGATCAATTAATCGGTTTCTTGTGACTCGATTAATCATTTCTAGGCAATAAAAATAGTTTTCTGACAAGATGGCAAAAGGACGAAGGATAAAGGTCTCGAATCTTCTCAATAATTTTATAGATTCTCAAATCATCCTGCGTGTTTCTCGTTATACAGAGTTTTCGCGACAAACTTTAAAAACTGAGGAAAAAGGAGAAAAGATCCTCGACGACGCGAGTGCCGATGTTTCCTCGACGCGGTCGCCGCGATGCTCACCTGTTTGCTGTCGGCGCCGCTGTTCGGCGGCGAGCTTTGGCTGATCGAATCGGCGGCGCCAGCGGCAAAGTTAGCCGGAGCAATCTCGATGTTCGAACTTTGCTCCGCGGCGATGACGGCAACGGCGACGGGATGATCGTCGTCGTCGTCGTTGTTCTTGTCGTTATTGTTGTTGCTGTTGCCGCTACCGGTCGCTGCTAATGCGGCGTCGATATTCTCTATATCGATAACGACATCGGCGGCAGCGGCGGCGGCGGTGGCCGCGACAGCGGCGGCGTCGGCGTCGGTGTCGGCGTCGGCGGCACGATCGCTCTCGGCGATTTTGTCAGGAGCTACCGGTTCCTGACGGTGTTCCGGCCCTGGGGCCATCTTGATCGAGATTGACAGCGCGGTGTCCGCCGTGCTCATGGCTCCCTCGTCATCTCTTTCCTTCTCTCTATCTCTCAAGGGCCATCGAGCCTCAAAAGGACCGTTCGCGTACTCGTCAACGATCCGTGCCGCATTGAAGACGCTGCGCTGCACCGGTAATTCTCGGCCAGTCGAGCACCAAGTACGTTTAGACGACAATGGTGTCGATGACAACGTCGAGGTCGAATCCAGTTATATCCGACGTTCACGCTAAGTTTGTTAATTGTTTCAAATTAATTTGGCCTTCTCTATCCTCGTATCCTTTTGGATTATACGGGACCCTTAAGAAAAGAACCAGGTAATCCAAGTATTCACTGAGAAGTGGACAATGATTCTCCAATTTAGGACTCACACACAGTTGTCAGTTAATTTGGAGTGAGTCTCGTTAATCTAAAAGTACTTGGGTTACCAAAGGACGATTGAGAGGTCCTTGATCCTGGACTCAATCGAGATCCAGGAAGGTTTCTCGATCGAGAACGATCTCGGGCATTTAACACGCGCACGATCTATCGGCGCGGAGTCCTCGGCGAGACTTTCGCACTCGATTCCGCACGCACGCATGCACGCGCGCGCGCGCGCGCGCACGCGAAAGATGGCCCCGTGGTTCCTCGCGACGATTGATCCTCCTTGAGAGGCGAGTCACCGGATTCCTGATGGAGTCGCTCGGGTGGCCCGTCTCGCTTTTCGTCCGCGGAAACCGGACGATTCGCGCATCCACGTCGGCGTGCCGCTTGACGTCGAGGGGTCCCTCGACAGCCGACCTCGCGCGAGTTTGAGGTTAGCCTCGGGCCGAGCGGGCTGTCAACTGTCGCGGCGACACAGCTGTCTCTCGCGCGACGTCATCGATCGCGACGGACCTGGCGGAAGGATGTTCGGCGGAGCCGCAGACGACGGTTCGTCGGCGTGGCTCCTCTCCTCGTCGCCGGACGAGTGACGTGCGCGAAAGGAAGGGATCCCTCACACCACACACGCGGAATCGAGCGTTCCTTGGCGAGCGCGGACCTCGCGACGAGAGCGGAGCGTCGTCGTACGGCAGGCCAACTTACGTAAACGCGACACACCGCTCTGGCGGTCACATGTCAAATTTGAACGATCGACGCGTCGCCAACGGGTGGCGACGACCCGCGTGCTGCGTTTCTCTCGCCTACCTCGTTCGCTCGCACGCTCCTTCGCTCTCTCTTTCCTCGAACGTCGCGCGTCGAGAGAAGTCCGGCTTCTCAAAAGTATGGATTTCCCAAGATCGAACACCCATCCGGTGTCGCTGCCGCACTCGTCGGCGTTCCCTCTCGTGGGTGGTAGGCCCGGCTGGACAGTACCATTTCTAACGACGCGGATGACGACGACGACGACGATGACGGCGCGTCGTCGCGCGAACACCAGCGGCCGCCGAGGCTTGTCGCGCGGCGGGGCTCGCGGGTAGGCGCGGCGTCGTCGAGGTACGGCGGCGCGCGACGCGGAAAACCGTCCGATTTCGGCGTTACGACGCGGCGATGTTGATACGCGCCGCCGCGACGGGCGCTCATCGATTCAAAATGGCCGCCGCCGCCGCTGCTGCGCAGGGGCGACGCGAGTGCACGCGCGCACGCACGCACGCACGCATTCGTCCGTCCGTCCGTCCGTCCGTCCGTACGCACGTATGTACGGCACGGGAAAAGGTCCATCCGCAAGGTACGTCCTCGTGCGGATTTAAAACAACGCTCCGCACATCACACGCGCGCGCGCCTGCGACGCTCCCTCTTCACAGACACATACACACGGCGGGCGCACAGTGGCGCGCGGGAAAGAGCGCGCGCGCGCGCCCTCGCACGCACATATATATGTATGTATATATATATATATATATATATATATATATCTCGGCGTGTCGCCTATTTTCCTCGGCCGCGAGGCAACAATTCGACGGCGAGCCGAGTCGGATTCATCGCCGCTCGGCGTCCGCGATTCGCGGTGTGCGACACGACGGACGGCCTCACGGCGCGAGCCCCGTCGGCATGGTAGATGCCGTTTCGGCTCGGGAGCCCGCGGACAGGATGGTCTCTTGTGGTTCAAAAGAAACGGAGAAAATAGAGCGGGAGCACGGAGCGGAGTCAATTCCGCGCGACGTCGTCGATTACTGGTCGTTCCGAGCGTCCCGGAGATCGGGCGCCGGGTTATCGATCGCGCGACATTGCCTCTTCCTGGGCCGACGTCTTCGTTCGAACGAGACGCGAAGGAGGAACGATTCGGGACGATCGACGGCGGCAGCAGCAGCAGCCGAAACCAATCCGTCCGTCGGCGAGGACGAACCCGCCCGAAAAACGCTTCGATTTCCCGCGAGCCGCGAGACGGCTGGCGGGCACGGGACGCGCGTAGCCGATCCGAGGGCGAGGACAGGTCCACTCCGAGGTGCCTCCCTGATACGGGATACGCCTCCACCGAGGCGACAGCCGTCCGCACGCGCGCCAACGATTATCACCGGGAAAGCCCGAGGGTGGACCGCCGCTTTACAACGGACTTTACACTTTCCCGTCGCGACACACTGTAAAGAAACGGAATTCTCGCTTTTGCGCAGAGGAACGGCGGCGGACCAGCCGCTTGGCCTCCGAAAATGTCGTCTGGCCGCGTGCAGTCGCGTGCCTGCTCCACCGGGCGCCCCCGGCGCCGTTCTTCGGGCTTTTCCATTTTTTACTCTAATCTACTTTTTGTCCTTTTCTAACTGTTAAAATTGGAAAAGGATATAAAGGCATTCGTACAAGTGAACATTAGAAATAAAACCGACGAATGATTCTTTACTCTTTCAATATGCATAAGAACCGTATAGAGGAGAAACGGAATTGTGAAGCGAGCGATCTTTTTACCGGCACATTTAGAGAATTCACAGGTAGAATATTCGTTGAAGTAGTATTATAATGTATGACCTTAAAAAATTATATAGTTTGTGACAATATTGGATTAATTAAAATAATTGTTATTATCTTTCCTCTCTCAATTTTCCTCAGTTTTATTTTTTAGAGATTTAACATGATATAGTATTAAACTCCGAACTTAACTGACGATTAAAATTGTAAAATTGTTTCTACGCAGTGCGTAGTTTACTGATTGCGAGTTGGAAATAAAAAAATCATTAGACTACCAAAACCCAGACCAGATAAAAAATAACGTTTCTCTCTATTCAATTATATTAAATAATTATATCCATATTAATAAAATTACTTGATAAAATAATAAGAATTTGATCGCCTCTGAAGAACGTAAAAACACTAAAAACAGATTTTTTTTAAAATACGGTTTCACTTAGAAGCCTGGCACGAGCGGGATCGGTTACGGCCGTGGGTTTTTGATCACGCGTCACCGCAGGTCGATACATCTCGAAGTCGCGCGGCTACGATATACCACCGCTCGATGCCGATTTCATTGCCTGCCAAGTGCCAGCTGCACCCGGACGACGCGACGTGACGCGACGCTCGCTGGAAAAAGAGCCAGAGAGAGCGAGAGAGAGAGAGAGAGAAAGAGACGACCACGCGTGTATCCTCTGCTCGAGTGAAGTAAGACACGCGAGTGGCCGCGTCGAGGATTATCTTGACAGGGTCGCGGCCGCACCGGCAGTTTTCTGATAAGCCATTTATCCCGTGTTATCTCGCAGATAGATATTCCCGCGGAGAGAGTCTCTACGCCGGAGTGACGCCGAAATGACGGAGTCGGAGAATATCTTTTTGTTCGTGCCCAACATTATCGGTAAATACCTAAATCTTGTGCTATCTACAGAACTCATCGCGCTGAGATGAATGAGCATTATCCTGAACCACTGTTTTGCATATAGTGCGCAGTATGATTGGCATGTATCGCTTACCCGCCAAGATTCGATTCACCGAGGCGCACGAGGTGACCGGAAAACCGGATTTTCCGTCAACGAGTCATTTTACATAATTCGAAAAGTAATTCAGTTAATGAGATGAGCCGTGTATATATAAATCGCTGTATGGCGCTTTAAAGGTTGCCTTTATTGATTGAGTCAGCGCGCTATTGTTTTAAGTAACGTTTGTATTGGCCAGTCAATAGTAAACTTTTTCTGCAATTCTTTTTTTTTTTTAAGTCGAGAAGCTTCAATTTTCAATTATTTTCCGATCGTAGTGATAAGACAGTCACTCGAATCATGTTTTCATGCGTGGAAAATACAACTGTGCGTTCCAACAGGTTTCGGCAGGGTGATTCTGGCATTGATTTCCTTTTACTTTATGCCTACCAACTATGTCGTCGCATCGTGGTGTTACGTCGTTAGTTCGCTGCTGGACGCGATAGACGGCCATGCGGCCAGGTATTACAACCAGAGCACCAAGTTCGGTGCGATCCTGGATCAGCTGACGGATAGAGTCGGCACGATGTGTCTTACGGTCACGTTGTGTCTATTCTATCCCGCCTACACCTTCTGGTTTCAGTTGAGCATGGCCATCGACATAGCCTGTCACTGGATATATTTGCACACGTAAGAAATAACATAAAATGCATATCGTATATATTATAGATTGCATTATGATAGATGCAATGCAATCTAAAGAGGGAACGTAATGATTATACATTGTTGCCTTTTGTCGAAATACAACAGGACCCTTCTGCAAGGAAAGACCAGTCACAAGTTTATCGACATGTCTGAGAATCCGATCATGAGACTGTACTACACAAACCGCATGGTACTATTTTTCATGTGTGCTGGCAACGAGGCGTTCTACGCCGGTCTGTACCTGTTGCACTTTACCGAAGGACCAATTTGTAAGTGTCACTGCAACTTCATGATTCTTTCTCATTCAAACGTAACACGTAACGACATTTCGTCTTGCAGTTGCCGGTATAGGTCTGTACAGATTGATCGTGTACCTGAGCGCCCCGATAGCACTGGTCAAAGCCGCTATCTCTGTACTGCACGGATATGTGGCGTGCATCAATCTCAGCATAATCGACGTGAAGGAACGCCAGGAGCGACTTAAAGTGAATTAAATCTCTCGAGCTCTCAACACGTTATTTGCTAGTCAAAATGAATGTGATTTATGAATCTTCCTGTTCTGGCGCACGCATGTTTACATACTTCCAAATATATTTTTTTAAGAAGCGGAAAGAATGTTTAAAGATGCGTGGTCAAAAGATATCTCTATCTTGGTCGATATTCGACGTGTAGCAAGTACAATTTTTTGAAAATAGCCCGAACACAAGTGGCCAAATTCCCTTTACGTGTATTAGAATGAACGTGAAATCTTTCTTTTCTGCAAAGAAACTTATTTTTAAAACACTACAATAGCGACTACAATGACCAAAATACTTCGCTATCGTAATATAGCATTACGTTTCATAGGCTGTTATGTAAATGTCGTTTCATAGCATTTATTACATTAAAACGGTGACTTATTGATGTTACATTTTCGATATATAGAATTATAAATAGTTTAATGTGTCACCGATATTGTCTGTATTTTTTTATATTTTTCTAGTAGACAGTTTAGAAAACCTGATATGTTTCTCTTGTAGCCAACGTACGTAGCAAGAATGATTTCAGTGTATCATGACGTGTTGAATAAAATATAATTTTAAGACCTCTGCTTCAGTTTATTGCATTGAATTTTATGAATATTAACATATACATAAGAATGAGGTATGAATATTGTACATCAGCTCTGTTCAATTTGCGACATATGGCAAATTAAAAAAAAAAAACATTGCACACAATACATCTTTTCAATAAAATTAACATAAATTTCTGTAAAATATTAAGTAAAGATGTAACGCCAATGTATCAAGCATGATACAAAAAAGGATTGTTCTCAATCTAATGTAAAGAAAAGAAAAAGAAGATCATGGAACCGAATAACATGTATATAAAAATGAGGTATAATTCTATAAATATATTATGCATCATTCTCTACTCAATTTGCGATATAATATGGCAAACAAAAGGCACGCGATACAACATCTTTTCAACTAAAATAAAATATAAATTTCTGTAAAATATGAAATAAAGATGTAACAACAAAATGTAAGCGTGATTAAAAAAAAAAATTATTCTCATTAATCTGATATAAAGGAAAAAGTAAGGAGGCCGGTCAAACACGTAATATACATAGGAATGAGATAATTATATAAATATGGTACATCAGCTCTGTGCTTAATTTGCAACATATGGTAAATAAAAAAAAAGCACTGCTTCCAGTGCAACATCTTTTCAACCAAATCAATTTATAAAGTATAAAGAACTGTGATATCAATATGTAAAGCGTGATAAAAAAAAAAGAAAAATTTGTTCTCAATCCGATGTAAAGAGAATGAGGGGGGGGGGGGGAGGACGTGAAATACATCGCAAAGAATAAACCGGAATAGACTCATGTATTGTCACGCTCGTTCCGCACGAGGAGAAACAAATGACGCGCATGACGAAACTATAATCGAGGCACCTGCACCAAACGGGCGCAAAAAAAAAATAAAACGTGTTAATTATAAGACGTGACAGATAGTTATTTCGCACGCGCACAGCCGGGCTTGCGCGACATTCAACCGGGCGCGTGTCGCGTCCGCGGGGGGAGGGACGGGTAGGGGAGTAGGGTAGGAGGGAGGGGACGACGGCGGGACGGAGAAATTCGACCCCCAGCGCGACGGCACCGCGCGATGACGCAGCGCGGTGACTCCGACGGGCAGGAGGAATAACGGGTACTAACCTCAAAAAGGCCTCGCTCCCCCGACGTGACCGGTCATAATTTCGGCGCCATATTATCACTTCAAACACACGCGCATATCCGGGGAAAGTTCGCGAACTTGGGTCGCACGGCACTTTCTTCTTATCACCGGGACACGGCGAAGAGCGAGTACCGCGGCGCACGGTCCGCGGGGACGCGGCGGGAGGTGTCGGTCGACGTACGTTGGATGTTTCGAACGCGAACGCGGCACGCGTGGCCGAGTACAATATATTTATAAAAACAGATGAAGGATTCAGCACCGGCGCTCGTCGAGGCGGCGCGATTCGGCAGCGCGACAGCAGCGCCACCGTTGGCCGCTGGCCGACGACGCGATATCGCCTCCTCGCGAAATTCAAATCCGTGGACCGCCCGCCTCGTCCCGTCGCGACACGCTTCCGACAATTTTGACGCTTCCTAATCGCGGAATAAATAAACGTAACAAAAATCACTCTCTCGTCTGATGACTCTCGCATTTTCAAACGATCGAGAGATAAAGAACTTGGCGTGAATCTACATCTCTCCTTTTTCCTTTTCCCCTTTTTACAAAGAAAAACTTTTTATTAAACCTTTGAGTGGATCTGAATTCGTGTTACAGAATTCGCGCTGCTCTCCTATGTTATTCTTCTTATTCTCGCGTTACAACGATAAGCTGTTCGCTGAAATTCAAATCCGCTCTTGAAGGATATACCAACTTCAGGTTTCCTTCAGTGTCGACTACTTTGACTTGTTGAACTGTCAAATTGTTACACTTGTTGTCCGTGTCCGTGTCCTTCGGTTCTGCGGAATCGGCGAGACCCGAGACTATCAACTCTTTCAGGAATTGGTCCAGCACATTCCTAAGAATAAAAGAGTGCAAAAACTGACCCTCCTTTAAAAAGGATATCGTTTGAATAATTTTACGGATTCGCAAATTGGAATCTCACCTGCAAATCGTGTACGACATAGCGCTCGTTACTTCCACAAGCATCGTTTGGGTGGATAGAGACATTTTCGTTACGTCACTGTTCGTAATGGGCGGAAACGAAATAACTTGCTGCGACTGATCCAACAGGCACGGGAACATAGATTTGCCCTCCAAGATGTACAAATATTTGTGTATTCCGGAATATACGTTTCGTTTTTTCTCCTTACGCAGATTCTCCGCCTCCAGCTGCAATTTTTGAAACAGATCCGCGCCCGTGTACAGTTTGCTGTGCATCAAAGGTTTTATTTCCAATTCCGTGGGTGACTTTGCCGTATACGTGAGGTCTCCTAAGTAACGAAATGTATTTTAGTGAAAATTTTAGATAATATTCTTATTAATTATTTGACATTTACCAGGCGCGATGAGTTTCAAATCGTGAGTCGCTATTGTAGCCGCATTTCTCTTCTCACATATCCCATCGTGCAATCTCGTCTGCAGCTGAATGAACTTCTTGAAACTTTCCTCCGTGAAGCTCAAATTATTCACGATACACGCGGCTATGTACGGCCTGACGCTTTTCACATTTTCCATAAGTTTTATCAC
The DNA here is from genome assembly GCA_928718305.1 of Tetramorium bicarinatum. Lineage (NCBI taxonomy): Eukaryota > Metazoa > Arthropoda > Insecta > Hymenoptera > Formicidae > Tetramorium > Tetramorium bicarinatum. The sequence goes on along the minus strand of OV788329.1, from coordinate 19,640,478 downwards.
CAGCGTGTCGTCCTCCACTTTCAAGACTCTCAATTTATGCGCCAAACTCTCCACTGTATTTTCACTCTCGGAAACTTTCTGGCCCTTCTTCCCTTTCCTCGATGCCGTAGTTTCCGTCGTGGATAACTCGCTCCTTGGGCAGTGCAACTTGACGTAATCGAGTACTTGCTTCGTGGAACATTGGTTGATCAATTTCGTTAGCCTCCTATCCGACAATTTATTCCCTTTCAGATATACCTCCTTCAGTTTACTACAATCTGCTAATTCATTCGGTATAACTGTGTGTCACAATATGATTATGTATTACTTATCTTTGGACATTTAACGATTTAAGAACATTCAATGAGAAACATACAAAGGTTGCTACGGAAATGAGATTGCATTACCAGAGATTAAGTTATCTGCCAGATTTAAGACCTTCAATCCTTGCAATCGGTTTATAGCGATTGGAACCTCCGTTATCCGATTCCCGTTGACGTGGACCTCAGATAGATGCACGAGTTCCGAATGACAGACGTCGGGGAAGACTTGGAGCTGATTATTGGACAGGTCTAGGATGCTCAGTTTTGTGCACAAACTGTGCGACGGTACGTCCCGCAGCTGGTTCGAGGCGAGATTTATCGTGCTGAGGTGAGGATGGGCGGCGAGCCCCGCCGGCAGAGAGGCCAGCTTGTTCCTCGAGCAGTCGAGCACCTTCAGCTTGGGCAGCTTGGCGATCGCGCACGGTAGCGCGGCGATCTCGTTCGAGTGCAGTACCAGGGTCGTTAGATTCGCCAGCCTCTCGATCTCGTCCGGCACCTCCCGCAGACACGTGTGCGTTATGCTGAGATAATTCAAATTGTGGAGGTCGAACAGGCCCCTGTCCAGGCCGGACGTTTCGATGAGTTTGGACACCGGCGCGCCCGACAGCACCAATTCGTGCCTGTTTTTCTCGGCCGCCTGCTTCACGGCCTCCCACGAGTCTTCGTGCGTCATCGTAACGGCCACCGAGTCCTCCTATTCAGAATTTTACTCACTCTTGTGCAATGTAAACAGTGTAATCGCGACGACGAGCGTTCCGAGGTTATATTTATAGATGGGCAACGAGCTCGAGCGATCAATCGATTCTCGTTCGAGCTCGAAACTCGATTGTCCCCTCGATTTTTTTCAAATTTAACTTGTGTCCATTTTTAATAAAGCGAATTAACTTTAATCTCAGTTTAACTTACTTTTTAGCCTTTTCTAATTCTTGGAACTAGAAAGAGATAAAAAATAGGTTAAACCGAGATTAAAGTTAATTTAAATTGGTAGAAATGAATATTAATCGATGATTAATTCGTCAAGTGATATTCCTGTCATTTTATTAGACAGATTTAGTAATTTCTCATTGTTTGAAAAGAAAGGTTCTATTAGAGACTATGAATGTCCACTATTTTAATCTCGGTTATTTATTTTGGGCCAGTTTTTCAACAGTTTAAATTCAGATTAAAGTTTAAACTCTGTTCAGGCAGATTTGATTGTTTTTCAATACATGGTCAATGGAAAGACGAATAGTACATAAAATTAAGTTTGTAGCCCAAGGAATGTTTTATTAAACTAGTTTTATTAAGCTACTGTTGAAAAACCAATCCTTTTTTCTAGGCCAAGGGCACTATTCATAGTCAGTTCTTACATTTAAAATCATCTTAAGTACAGTCTTAACATGTTGTAAACTAATCACAGAGCCGTATTAGCATCTTAAGATATTATTTAAGAATGCCTTGAAATAAAAACTGACTATGAAATCATCCGGGCTACGAATCTTTTTCTAGGTCTAAGAAGTAAGCAAAGATAAATAATAAATTAAATCGAGAGATTAAAGTTAATTTACATTGGAGATAAGTTAATTAGCCATTACTTTATCAAGTAATATTCACTTTACTTTGTTAACATGAGCGGAATAAATTTTTTTATTGTTTAATTCATTACAAGAGAGATTAAACTAAGAGTAACAAATTATATAATTAAAAAAAATTTTTGCAGTAAACAATTTTGAATTAATCGTTGAGAATTTATTTAAAGACACTATGATAATCGATAAAAACTGATCGGTTCTCGAGTGATCTACATTGATATATATCCTATTAAGTACTAAACTAATTATATAAAAAAAGTTATTTAAAAAATATTAAAATTATATTTAAAAAATTATATAAAAAATAACTAATTATATTAAAATACTACATATAATATTATACTATTTATATCATTTTAGTTTTATTTTTATCGTATTTTTCTAAACACTGTATAAACGCAATCCCCGGAAGTGCCGACCTATATGTAAATGGTGTCTCGAGGATTGATTTATTTTTTTCAACTAAAAATTATCGTGCCGCTCGCCTAATAGAAAGGGAAACCCGAGTTCTAACATTTAGTTCTAGCACGCTATTAGATACACTTCAAACTGGTTTTAGATAACGTGAAGTGGAATTTTCGTAACGTTGCTTTTAGTCTCTTGCTATCTCTGTATGCTAGTTAAACACTGTGATATTCATAGGTCGCAATTAGTTGCTGCCATTTGTAATCACTCGAATAATTTACAAGTAACGATGTTTTGTTCGCTAATCTTTTTTTTCGAACGCTCGCAAAAATTCATTATCGACGTTCTCTTACGGCATCTCATAAAATTTTATTCACTGCGGATTCGCGATATTACAAGCATTCTCATATAGAATCGCTTTCTGAAATCTGATTTGAATTTTTCGTCTGATTTTTTTGAAAAATTCACGAATTTTGATTGAAAAAATTTATGAAGATCAGAAATAGTTTTTGTAGACTCAATTATGAAAGTCTGATTCGTTTTCTTTGTTCTCCACAACGTTTTTCTAAAGTACTTTTTGGTTTTTATTTTATATTAGAATTGAATAAAATACACTTCTAATATCTATGCTTCATAATTTGATTTGAACATTTAAAGAATATAAATATTGAAAATGTCTCGAGCGTCTTGTTCAAATTTCTTTTCTTGAGTGAAATAAACGTTTAAACAAAGTAATGTATTGTAATTGTAAGTATAATATCGAATCGGGCGACAAGAGTGACGACCTTGGCTATTTGCTGTCATACGCCGAGGTTTTCGGATGACAAATGTTTGCTCGGCGAGATTTACATGTGAATGACTCGCGTCGGGATATTAATCCCATCGTTCTATGTGCTAATAACGCCGTTCTCTGATTATGCAGATGTACTTGACGCATCAAGAGTGGCAATGACCATCAGGTTCCGCGTTCTTACTTCCGTAGGGGGTATTTCACGTTTCTAAAATTTTTTCCTCGGCATGTGCAAATAAATATGGATATCCTGAGACGTCGCAATCCTCAAATCATAATTTATCCTTTAAAATTGTTCGATTCGTTTCTTTCGACTTATCTTCCAAAATATTTGTAAACTTTATCTCAAGCTAGAAGAGCCGGAAAATGTTTTATACAATTCAATTTTTTTCATTAAGGCAAACCTAACTCCTAATTAAATGCTTCTAAATGCTTAATTAATTACATTGAGAGAAAAATATAGTTACTTTTGGCCTTAATCACAATTTTATAATATTTTTAATTTTTAACGATAATTATGGTTAACATAATGATGCATATAGTTAAGGTAATCATATTTATTGTTAGAAATATTATAAAATTATGAGGCCAAAAGTAACTATACTTTTCTCTCAGTGTACTAATCAAGTACTGCCAAATTGAGATCATTGAGTTTTTTGGCAGAAGAATGGCAACTGATCCCATGCATATTTTCTGAATCTGAATATTAACAATGTCGATGACGATCAATCCACATCGTATGTCATCGAAATTGCGACAGAGGTATTAAGAATCGTGACTTCCTCCAAAATAGTCGCCATGTCGGAAGGATTAATGACTCACGCGTAGCAGCGTCCTCGAGGTCTTGGTGTCGCGCCTTCGAGGTATACGATATCGCGGAGATACCAGGCACAAATCTGAGCTCGCCATCACCCAAAGTCCACGGTTATCAACGGATGGCCCCGATCACTTCCGGAGCCGCTTCCTACGGCGAGCACATCCGCGCCCGGGTGGGGCACAGATTTTTTTCGACCTGGCGTATAAAAACGGGAAAGACCCGAGTGGCCGCGTATCATTGCATTCGCGCCCGTTGTCGCGGGACTGCGGATTCGCACAGGTAATCCAGAGGTACCGAGATCGGTACCGCGCAATCCGAATTGAACGTCGATCATGCCGTGTCGACTGTCAGCCACCCTCACGTGGACGTTCCTCGCCCTGACGACGTTGACGTCGGCGTGGCCGTCCTTTCGTCGTCGGGACGTCTTCGACAACGCCGTGGACAGTCCGGGCGGACTGGTCGCTCATCTGCGGAGTTTTGGCGAGTCGCTCTACGGGCTCCCGAGCAACGAAACCGGACAGAAGGTGGCACAATGGCGCGAGGGTATGGACGTGAATCCGGAGGAGCTGGGTGAATACGCGGAGGGAGACATCCTGTTTCCGCCAAACATCGCGAGAAATGCTCTCGCGGCGGTCTCCGCCCGGTGGCCCGACGGCGTCATTCCCTTTGTGATTAGTCCTTACTTCAGTGAGTACCTTCGAAAATCAAACGCTCAATTAGACAGTATTCTTTTCCTACTTTTCCGAAAGTAATGAAAAAGAATTCTGGTTAAAAACGGACAAATCAGAAAAATCTTGTAGGATTGATAAAATATTCTGGTTATTACAATAGGAATTCTGGTTATTATAAGTTATAAAGTATTGAGTTCTGTTATAATAATCAGAATTTCTATTATAATAACTAGAATATTTGATCAATCCTACAAGATTTTCTAATTCGTCCGTTTTTAACCAGAATTTTTTTTCAGTGTGGGACGAACTTTGTGATCATATCATGTAAAAGAAAAATAAACATCTCGCATTTATTAGGGTACTGAATTATTTAATTACTTCTTTTAACAATTTAAGCACGATTATTGAATATACATACATTTGAACATAATTGAGTACTTGAATATTTATATGTAGTATACAGTAATATCCTAAGACGCATTTGAATTCTTCAATCACAAAATTTATCCCCTAAAATGTCTCCTAAAATTGTTTAGCTTTATCTTCCAAAATTTTGTAAAATTTATCTCAAGCTAGAAGAGTTGTAAAATATTTTTTAACACAATGTTCTTCATCGTGTTTAAATCGACTCCTAATTAAATGTTGCCAATTAATGATTGAAGGTTCTCTTCTTTATCATCTAAAATTGCTACATTTTAATCCTTTCACGAAATCTATATTGTATACATATATTATAGACGCGCAGCAACGGGGAATTATATATGAAGCAATGGACGACTATCACAAGTACACGTGCATCAGATTTAAGCCGTACACCGGCGAGGAAAGTGATTACGTCAGAATCACAGCCGGTAACACCGGATGCTGGAGTAGCGTGGGCAGGATTGGCGGCCGGCAGGATATAAACCTTCAGGTTCCCGGTTGTCTGACGCAGAAGGGCACGGTGATACACGAGCTGATGCACGCCGTCGGCTTTTTGCACGAGCACAGCAGATACGAGCGAGACGATTACGTGAACATTCTGTGGGACAATATCTCGCACGGTGTGTACTCCCGTCCTATTCACGAACGTAATAAGTTTGTCTGAAAGAAAATATTATAATCTAAGTAAAATTTACTGACCTTTTGACATAGCTTTGATTTTTTTATCCCAAAATTGTTACCATTTTTTAAAGCTGAAAATTCTGAGGATTCTTTTTCAATGAAAATTTAATCGAAGATTATCTTACTTGTTGTTCAGTGTTATTCAAATATTAACTTATTGAGTTAAATAACATTTCTGCAATCTTTTCTTTGGCAATGCTTTCCTGTGATTTTTTCGAATTTCTAAAGAATTTTTCTATCGCTTGTAGAATAAGAATTTAATATTAACGCCCCAATACTGAATCGCGTTGTATGTACATACATACCAACATCTTCAATATTAAATACGAGCGATTTTCTGTACCGTAAAATTTTACGGTTATCGGTGCAACAACCGGTGACCGTAAAGTAATGAAGTTATCTCTTCTGCATTATGAAATTCTATTTTTATCATATGCGTTATGCATGTAGGTCACGAGCACAATTTTAATAAGGCCCCTCCAGAGATCACCCACGCATTTGGCGTCGGTTATGATTACGGCAGCGTGATGCACTACTCGTCGACGGCTTTCTCCAAGAACAATCAATTGAAAACCATCGTGCCCAGAGTAAGCGATTTTTAAAAACATTTCCACATATGTCCTCTATATTATTGCTTCATCATTAACTATAACTCGAATGGTTTGATTGACGGACAGAGATACGTGTGTTCGCCAGTTTGATAAAATACATTTTGCGAATTTGCGAATCGCAAAATCTCATTACATGTTATATGTATGTGTATATATCCAATGTGTACATGTCCATGTGTGTTTGTATATAGAGACAACTGGATGGTGGCATTTTGGATCTTATTGGTGGAATCTTCCAGGGTAACAGCGAGGTAAAGCTCGGTCAGAGGGAGGGCTTCAGCAAGAAAGACATTTTGAAAATCAGGAGGATGTACAGATGCGGCAAACGTACTGGCGTAGTCAATTATGTTGATTATTTGTACTAATGAATGGACATTGGCGGTTCAACAGTTTTTTTGCATGTGCTAATATAAAAGGACAAAATTCTTAATTAGAGTTAATTAATAAGAATCTTCGCGTAATAAGAAAAAAAGAAATACCTAGTCTTGTGTGTGCAATGTAAAAATGTGTCTCTTTAAAAATGATATGAGAACAGCAAATATCAACAGTATTATTTATTAATATAATCAATATCATGTATATCTTAATGTACTTATGTATAAAAATTACATATTATAATACACAAATACATCATCAAATACGTAATCTATATAACATCTTATTAAGATTTTTATCTTCTTTATTAATAATCAAATATTGATTGAGTATTAAAATTCGAGAATAACCAAGAGAAATATACACACTCGAAATTTTCTATTCATAAAGAAAACGTTACGTAACTCTCAATATTTTGCTAATATACATATATATATACTCGACTAGATAAGTGTATTTTATGATAAAATATTTATTATTTGTACATCATTTTATGAGTAATTTATAGTAATTCATAGGATATTATAATGTATTTCTTACAATACAATACAGTAACAAGTTTTCTTACTAAATTTATTTTCGATACAAAATCAGAGTAAGATGACAATTGGATAATTAAAAGTTATCATAATTAATTTTAATTTATTTTTACTTTCTCTTTCTATTTTATTATAATTATAAAAGTATAATTTTCGAATTATTACAGAGCGACGCATAAACATATTATGCATTAAATGTATGTAAAATAAAATCCTAAACTGTTATATAACAATGATAAGTTATTATTTGATTTTCTCATGAACGATATTACTTTAAAAAAATTATCATTTTGATATATTAAATAAAGGATACATTTTTAGATATACTTGTTATACTTTACACATGAAAAACATTTTTTAATGAGTAACATACATAATTTTTAAAAACTTATTCAAATGCTTTATTTTAGATTTTTATATTTAGATTTTGTACATTAAATAAACTTTCAAGTTTAAAAAGTGCAATTTCTTTATCTACTACTTTAATGTTGAACGATAAAAGTAGCAAAGGAATGATAATCTCGAGAATGTTTTGAAGGAAAAAGATGTCAGTGTGCGACTTCTTGTGCGTTCCAGACAACATAAACATAAGGCAATAAGTATACCAAATGATGATAAAAACTTATCTTTCTCACCTGTTTAAACTTTTTAAATTATTCGAGATCTTGTAATAAAAAGAAAATATTATTCAAATTTTTGTATTTATTTTGTCTGAATTTTACATCATATACAATCTTATTGGCTTTTGAATTAAAGATTATTCTATTGTTTCTACGTATACAAATATTTGTTTGATAAGGAACAATCATTATTTGGTAAAAGCACAATTTTGAAAATTGTATATTTAATAGGAGAATGCATTTAATGTTTTTATATCATAAAATTGAACTCCATATCTTCTCCTTCCGAAAATAAAATTTTTACTTATAAATATTAAATGTGTATAGAAAAATGTGTATAGAAAAAAAGAAGAAAGACTTTTATATGTCATAAAAAATTAAGTTTATAAAAAAATATTATTTTTATATTAATTATTTACGCAATATTATTCTATTGTTTAATAAAATATATATGTATATTTATATTAATTAATTTTATATTTTATGTAAATGCTGTTACTTATTTTTAATTTTTGTTTATCATGAATATCAAACGACAAATTTACAGATGCTAAGCTATTAGATAAGGATCTAAATTATGAGTATTTAAATACAATGGACGCAACTAATTTGTAATTTTATCTAGAAAAACAAAGTAGTTTTTCTAGGTGAATAATAAATTAAATATACAGCATTATACAACACTAAAAATGATGAAATCAAATTAGTCATTTAAAATTTAAGTAATTGACTCAAGTCAATTGAACCATAAATCTTATCGATCTCATTCACATCTTTAGTATATAAACACATACATTTAAAAAATATAAAAAAGATTGTATACGTATGTATGACGTATGTAAGATTGTATGACGTTTGTAAGTTTGTATAACAAGTGTCATATTATTGATATTCGTATTGGCCATTTGAAAGTGATGTAGGTGGGGCAAGAAAATTTTTGAGATAAAACATATAAAAACGATTCGAAAGACTGTATCCTGCATTCGCTTTCATCGTTAAATAAGATCACAAATCGAAAACTTACTGTAGTTTAATTTAATAATGTTGTATCGGCCATTAGCGTGGACGCTTGCTGTCCTTACATTTGTATCGGCGGGGCCGGTCCCTGATATAAAGGATGACGCCATAAAGTTGGCTCTGACGCTACCGGACAACGAATCTGGAGCTAAGGTAGCGCAATGGAACGCAAACATGAATGTGAATCCTGAAGAATTGGGCAACTACTTGGAGGGAGATATTATGGTCACTGAAAGCACTTCACGAAATGGTGCAAGAGACCCAAAGCTTCGTTGGCCGAATCGTATTATTCCATACGTAATTAAGGGTAACTTCAGTAAGTATCTTTTTTTCTAACAACAAGTATTTTCGAGAATGCAAATTCCACCAGTTTGTAGTTGGTTTATCAAAATCAATTATTCCGCCACATATTATGTTTACGGAAGGAATCAAATTTTATATTAATGAACCTAGATTCTTAAAAGATACATATGTTATAAATACATGTATAATAATTTTAGAGTATGGATGAGGAAGTTTTTTACTTGTATTTTATATGTTTATTAAATATTTAGCTTTGTTTATTGTATTTCAAAATATTTTTAAAGAATTAAAACATGCCGTAGACATTATTTTAAAATATACTTTATCCCCCCCCCCCAGAAATATTAAAAATAAAACAATAATTCATTTTTTCAGGCTTATTAATATTTCTTAATTATTTCATAATTCTATTTAATAGCAAAATATAAGTGGAAAATCAGACATAAATAAAAAATTAAGCATTCGCCTGAGCAATAGATGGCTTTTTATTTTTATTTAAAATTATTGTTTTAAATTTATTATTTCCATTTATAAATTTTATATTGCAGATAACGCGCAGTTGAATCTTATAAATGAGGCGATGAAAGAATATCAAAAGTATACATGTCTCCGGCTTGTACCAAGAACAAATGAAAAGGATTACATCAAAATCGTTAGCGAAAATACCGGATGTTGGAGCTACATTGGTAAAATCGGCGGTGAACAAATAATAAACTTACAGATTCCTGGTTGTGTAACCAAAAAGGGTACCGTAATACATGAGATTATGCACGCTGTTGGTTTTTGGCACGAGCAATCCAGAGATGATCGAGATGATTACGTGACTATCAATTGGAACAATATTATACAAAGTATGTATTCGCAATCTATTCGAGGAATAAGAGATTTAAAATAAGGATTAACTTTTTTAAACAAAAATTTGATCCAAACATATTTTGTTTCGATATTTCATATTAATTATTTTTATAATTAATGTGACGATAATGTAGTATAAGTCATTTTTTAAATCAACAATTTTTCTATTTATTTCTATTTCTACAATAAGATTTATGGAAATTTCTTTTGCAATTTTCTTTTGTTTATGACTTAAAAACTATTAATTTCTCAATATTAAAATAACGACTCTTTATACCAATACACTCGAAAAATTCTTCTAAAATTCTAATAATTCTAATATTTCGAAAAATTCTAATAATTAAGTGAGATTATTCTGCAGACCTATATATTTTTACCTATATATTATATATTTTTATCTCTACCTTGTGCATCTAGGTACCGTGAGTAATTTCGTCAAACTTTCCCCGGGACAAGTCGAAGACTATGGCGTCGGATATGATTATGATAGCGTGATGCACTATTCAGCGTATGCGTTTGCCATAAATCCCAGGGTAAAAACTATTATACCAAAAGTAAGTAATCATTTTAATAAATATTTTTTATATCGTTAGTCTGTTGTTAGTTGCATTATCAAATTAATTATTGGACAGAAGTAAATTCGAGATACCGTTTTGACAGATTTGATGTAGAAAAAAAGGAAACATTTTAGTACATAAGTTTCTGTGTTATAGTGAATTATACGCGTCTATATATTTGTTTGTATGAAATCTATAATGTAATATTTCTAGTAACATATTTTAATCTTATCATCGGAATTTTCAGAATTCGAATGCAATAATCGGACAGAGAAATGGCTTTAGTCGCCCAGATTATACAAAGATCAACAAAATGTACAAATGTTAAAGCAATGGAATAATCGGCATTTACATCAGAGAACAATACTGACGAATGGGCTTACAATAACTTACTTTAATTTGTGTATTAATAAGAAATTATAAATTAGAAACGTTTAATAAAAATGTATGTACAGTAAAGAAAAATACAATATTTTTTACTATGTATAAAACATATGACTACATTTTCCTTTTTACGATATTTACGATATAAAACAATTAATTAACGTAATTAGTATTATTATTGTGTTATAGTGTTAATATAAACGTAATTATGTAGAAATTATATGGTTAAAGTCAGAATTTAAAAGGGTGTAAATTTTATTCATTGCATCATCTATTTTCATAAAACGAATCCTTTATAATCAATAAATGTATCCGTATAAGAAATTGGGATAATCGGGACGTACATGTCAAATACAGTGATAAATGGACAAATGGATAAATTTGATAATGTCAAAGTGAATATAAATACTAAGGAATTGGGCAGCCCACTTAAAGAGTAATATTGTCTCTCCATTCTCGTGGCTTTTATCTATTTCAAATAAATGTTTACCTTTCACAAAAATAAGTAGATTAAATTCTTATTTTGTTTTATTCTACACCTTCTGTCTTTACGGAATTTCATGTAAAAATGTTTCACAATTTATAATTGTGGTCATTTTTTATAGTTATTTGTTCTTGGCTTTTTATCTGATCTAAACATTTTTGTTAAGAGTACAATTAGGTGCTATTTTCCAACGCAACTTTATTAGTATGGGAGATATTAGAAAAATTATAAATTTTATTGTATATTTTGTGTTTCTATTGTGAAATGAAGCGTACATGACGATAATGTCGATATTACGGACTTTGATGTTAATAGCTTTTGTCAATAGGTTTTGTCAATTATAATTGCGCCCCTAAATCTCTACAAAACCTGCTCTAAAAAGATAATATGAGCTACAAATTCGCGTTCAGCATAAAAGGATCTGTCAAAATCGTCTACACTGATTTCTGTATCGTTTTGATTAAGGAATTCATAATCAGTCAAAAATGACCAAAATATCGGATTTTGATGTTTTAACTAATGGTTACGAAGAAACCTGACTTGATATGTTAATTTAGAGGACGGATTTGTTTTTAGCATCCAAAAATCTATAAGAATTACCCGCACTAATTTCAGTATTGCATTACTTTCTGCAACATTTGTTTCTTGTTTTTTTTTTATGACGGAATGGGAAATGCGTTACGCATACCCACCGCCAAGTGTACTGGCGGCGGTGGGTTATGTGGGATTCCCGGGTTTGGAAGAGGAGAGCTAGTCTCTCTTTTCCCTCGTGCAAGGCTCGGTATCCTAAAATTCCTCTGTCTCCGCACTTTTTTAATTTATTTATTTTTTACAAGTCGTTTAAATAATTATTTTTTACAAATTATAGTTAAAAATGTTTAAAATTCACAAAAGATAAGATTAAATTTAACATATTATCGATTTTCAGAACTTTTCTGTCAATCAATCTGTTCGTATATTGCTTCCCATTGATGTCTCCGTGGATCGAAAATGTATCGATACTTTCCGTCGCTTTTCGCTCAGTATATTCTCCTAACAGATATTAAAAATGTACTTAATTTTTCAACCATTATAGTTATTATTTTTTTGAAAGTTCATACAAATCATATTCCATATTTTTTATTAATTTTATTTTGATGAAACCTTTCGATTTAAATAATATATTTATAATTTAAAAGTGAAGTAATTACCTCATAAAAAGTATGTAAATCTTCCTTTTTTATTCTCATTAACCAAGGTGCTTCATTATTGAATCGATCAAAATTATGTTGTTCTTTTATAATTTGGTCCCAATAAAAGTTACACCATTAATTGTACAGTCGTGGACACAAAGATTGCAACAGATTGCAACATTTTTTTTTTAGTGCTGAACTTGACTGCGTGTTCCTAATAGGAATAGTTGCAACCTTTGTATCCACGAGTGTACATACATGTTCTGAAACCATGTTAAGAGGTCAGCCTAACCGATGCCTGGCGTTCGCTCGGGCTCGCGCCGCGGACCGCACGCGCCCATCCGCCACGCTCGTGTTCGCATTGCAGGCGGCAATCGAAATATTAACGCCTCGCTTTGTTTCCTAACTTTCCCGAAGATTCCGAGCTGGCAAACAACCTTTGTTTTCCGCGTTCTTGCCCTCTCTCCCGGGCGGAATCTTCGGGAGAGTCAGCTGTTATAAATATCGTCGCTCAAGCTGATCGCGAGTTTTTCCGCGCTGAATACGAGACGAATCGGATCTCAGTTTCTGCAACATTCGCGCCGTTAAGTCGTTTGGAAACTCTCAATGCGCGAGCGATTCCCGGGCACTTCTCGCCCCGTGCGTGAATTTGTGTAAACGACGTGTCCTGACGCGGCCCACAAGAGCCGCATAAACTCAGTGCTCAATCAAAATCGCATTAATTCAGTTCTCCTAGCCTAACGCTCTTTTCACCGCTTCGGTCTCAGACGCTACATTGTTGGTCCTTCGAGCTGGATTCTTGCCGTCGCCTGATTTTTTGACCACTTCTCAGTCTCGTGAGTGCAGTGAAAGAGTGATCGACCAGAGATATGGAGCGCTTGATTGAGGCTCAACGAGAGCTGCACGGCTGCATAGCCCGCACAGCGAAGAACCTTCGGAAGGTCGGTATCGCTAAGATCTCCGTCGCCCTCATCCAAGGACCTTGACGGTCCTCGAGATCAAATGGGCAAGGTCCGAGAAACAGCACGACTGTTTGACGGGGGAGTTCGGTAAGCAGCTGAAGGGGTACGAAGGGGACTACCTTTCTGGGGATTTCGTCAGCGAGGTCGAAGCTACGTACATCCAGCAGCGCGCGACACTCCTGGAACAGGAGCAGACGCTGACTGGACCTACAAATCTCGATCAACCTCACCCGTTGAAAATAAAATCTCCCACGTCTCGCAAGGTACTGCCGCGCATCCAATTGCCCCAGTTCTCGGGGAAGTTCGAGGACTGGCCGGCCTTCCGTGATCTCTTCACTTCCATTGTCGCTCGAGAGTCGTTCCTGTTCAAGGTAAAGAAGATGCACTACCTGAAAACGAGCGTGGAGGGGGATGCCGAAGAACTAATTCGGAACGTGCCTGAGGACAACTTTGAGCGTGCCTGGAATATGCTCAACGAGCATTATGAGAACAGGCGGCTTCTGGTACGGTCCTATCTGGCCGCTTTCACAGCTCTGCCGAGGATGAAATCGGATTCGGTCTCTAATCTTCGACGGATTTTTCACGGCGTGGTCAGCGTTGTGAGTGCCTTGGAGGGTATCGGTCGTCCAATTACCAGTAGTACAGACCTCTTTGTGCACTTCGTGGTGGAACTCCTAGACAACAAGACACGACGGGAATGGGAGAATTCTTTGTGTACGTCGTGCGAACCGCCATCTTATGACGAGCTGTTCCTCCAGGAACAGCTTACTACCCAGGAAGTCCTCCAGGCCGTTCGTGGGGAGGCCACCTCCGGCAGGAAGACGGGGGAAAAGTCGGGCCGGACCGCTCGCGCCAACCACGTGAAGGGCAAGGGAACGAAGTCAGATCACGGCTGCTCCCTCTGTAAGAAGGAACATTTTTTGGCGTTTTGTGACCTCTACAAACGGAAATCCGCTCAAAAGCGACGAGAGGTGGCGGTTGCCCATCAAAGATGTTGGAACTATCTCGGTCGCCGTTAGGTCGGTGAGTGCGCGTCCAGAATTTTTCAAAGCATTTAGAGTCGTTTGGTAAAGCACAAATAGAACAAAATAAAACTCTTGAAAATGTTTCTTTTGATTTTATAGAAGAATTGTGTTCGGTGTTCGGATCGTCATCACACCACTTTACACGACGCGTTTGTGACGGTTGTATTGCCCGAGGCCGCGCCTTCGTCGGCCGGTGTTCACGTGGTCAAACAGTCTCCGCCGCACGGTATTGCTGTGCTCCTTGCGACCGCACGCGTCCAGGTCACCGATCGGTTCGGTATTCGTCATTCCACCCGGGCGCTGGTCAATCCTGGCTCCGAGACGTCCTTGATAACGGAACCTGGCGCAGCGGCTTCACCTGCCTCGCTCTCCGAGTACCTGTCTTCTCCTCGCGAACACGATCGACACAAGCATTTGGGAATAGCATCAACCGATTTGGACCACGTCACATTTCTCTAATATGATAATCTTTTGATTGGGTATTCGACGTCAGACTGTGCCATAAGACTTTAATATTGTCAGCTTGGTACTGTTGCCATGAAGGATGCACAAGAAGTTTTAATAGTTTTTATTTGTATAAAAGACACTTTTTTCAAAGCATTTAGGGTCGTTTGGCAAAGCACAAATAGAACAAGATAGAAATCTTGAAAATGTTTCTTTTGATTTTACAGAATTGGAAAGTTTAAGTTGTCCTAATTTTGTGTCCTCGAATACAAATATTCAATCTTCACAGCCAGAATGTTTATTTCACGAGCCTGCAATTTTTAGTATCGAAGCTTTCGCTTCTATAGTACAAAACGAAATCTCATCGTTTGTTTCACAACTTTACTCGGAGTTAAGTCTCACACGATTGCTTATTTTCACTTTGATTGATAAATTGAAGAATTTGTATGATTTGACTCTTGTATCGATTTTGAATCAAATATGTAATTCTAAGGATGACAAGCAGGCTCTTTCAGATCTCACTAAGATGTTAAAAATTTTGCAACACGGTTTTGATAATTTTCATTATCCGATTATCAGTTTAAAACACTTTGAAAATGCAAATGCTCTGATAAAACTACAATCGGTCACAATTCATTCATGCAGAACTTCTTGTTTAATCGGGGGAAAACGCAAAGCTATTATTTCAAATACAAAAATCCAAGTGATATCAATGAAAATGGTCCTAAAAAAATTTTTAGAAATACCATATATTTTATCTTTAATTTTAGAACACATTAAAGAATGCAAATCTAGTGAAATAATTATTTCATATGTTCAACGTGAATTATGGCAGAGCCTTGAATCTCAATTTGAGGAAAAAACTGTATTTCCATTAATACGGTTTTTTTGGTATTTTTTTTTTGATTCTGTATTTATTTTCCAATTCTGTAAAATCATCCCCTTTGATGATGTTGAGATCAATAACCCTCTCGGTTCACACGCTAATATACGAAAACTCGGTACTATTTTTCATTAAGCTGTATCCCATATACATATATTTAGTAGCATGTTGGAAAATATATTTCTTGCTCAACTCCATTACACAAAAGATTACAAGATTGTCGGCAACATGAAAACCTTACCGATATTAACGTTCATTGCCGCAGCACTCTCGTCAGTTGTTGGATCACTTATTAACAGAACTTTCATTTTATTGGGAAGTATTAAGCCCCTGTATAATCGATTGTCATTTGGTTTTTAATGTCATTATATATCTTTTGCACTGATTTACGTTTTAACATTTTGTTAACACTGAAGTCACGGATTCAAAAATCTTCTTTTGTTGTCGTTTAACTGATAAAACTGACTCAATGAATTGCTAACAACTAACAAATTTAATATGTATTAATGAATCTAGATTCTTGAAATATACATATGTTATAAATATATGTATAATAAATTTAGAGTACGGATAAAAAGTTTTTTGTATTTTATATGTTTATTACTTTAGCTTTTTGTTATTTTATTTTAAAATATATATAAAGAACTGAAACATGCTGTAGACATTATTTTAATATATACTTTATCCCTTCCCTCTAAGGCGTCTGTAACACATAATTCAATATATACAAGAAATTAATTATTTAATAATTAATTAGTTATTATTAATTAAAAATTAACTATTATTAATTTATTAATTTAATAATTAAATTGCTTTACATAGATAGAAAAACATTTTTATACATCCAATTTATAATTGAACTTTGTATACTTTATATGTAATATAAATATGCGTATAAATAAATAATTTTCTATTATTTCTATTTAAATTATATTACTGTACAGAATTTGAATTTTATTATAAGATTTATTATGACAACAATTATTATTTGAGCTAACATTATTTTTTAATTGGATTTATCAATTGAATTTTTAGTTCACATGGAACAGAATTTGAACAGTCAAATCAACGATATAGAAATACTTAAAAAAGATTTATCTGACAAAAAAATTGTTCAAAAATTTGGATAATAATAAATCTTAATGCATAATGCTCTAAGGAATGTAATCATTTAATCGATTCAACCAAAATTATGTTTTATTTATGGTTTTTTAATAGTAATATATATGTAGAAACATATAAATGTAAATATAAGAAAAGGAACAAATATTGCTTATAGTCGATTAGTTTGCGCTACTGAATGTCATCCTCACCATTACTGGCAACGTAATTAAAGCGATAAGTTTATGCGCGTAAGTGGAGCGAGAAAATTGTTATAAATTGACATATATAAGAAGGGGAACAATGGCTGCGTTGCTGTCCTCGCTTTTGTAGTTATAAGACAATAAGTAAATCAATAATATATAATTTGATTTGAAGTTAATTATGTGTCGACTAATATTCATTTTCACGTGGACACTTTTTGTCTTCATAATGTTTAAATCGACGAGAGCGGGCCTTTACGCAAGAAATGAAAGATTGATGACTTCGAACAAGGAAACAGGAATCAAGATAGCACAATTGACCAGAGAAATGAATATGAATCCTAAGGAATTAGGCTATTTGGAGGGCGATATCAAGGTCATAAAGAACAAGGAAAGAAACGCGTTAACAGACGAATACAATCACTGGCCTAATAACACTGTTAACTACTATATCAGTGGCAATTTCAGTAAGTAACTTTTACTAATCATATACGATCATAATCTACATTTTATTATATGTATATACATTAATTTTTTTATTTTAATGTATACCATATAAACAGAAGAGTAGTAATATAACATAATAATAAAAAATGTATGTAGTATATAGGTAGTATACATATTAAACACTATATTTTTTTAATAATAATAAAAATTTGTTTAATAATAATAAAAAGGTGTAATAATTTTAAACATTTACTTACTTTAATCTATTGTATTATGTTAGATTAATATAATCTTTAGGTTTGAACATGTTTTAGAGTATCTTAATTATGTACAATTGTTAAATTTCGCTTGCACTAGATTTGATGTCATTGAGGAAAGTTTCATTATATTTAGATATTATTAAAATGATATTTATATGAGAGTGTAAAAAATTGTATTTATAGCAAACACATGCTACAAATGTAAACCAATAATGTATCAATTTCCTCAATTCTTATCAATGTTTGCCTGATTGTCACAATAGAAACTATCATTCCACAAAATAAAGTGTCTAGGCATACACGACAATTTCTAATAGATGATGAATAGAAGATTGTATTCAGAATTGTTTTATTCAATAATTTTTATTTGAAACTTTGAATTGCAGGTGAGAAAGATCGTAACCTTATACAAAATGCAATAAAAGTCTTGGAAACTAATACATGCCTCTCTTTTGAACAAACGACTGATAAAGAGGATTATATTAATATCACTAACGTTGATATTGTATGCTGGAGCAACCTTGGTAGGATAGGCGGTCAACAAATAATAAACTTAGTGGAATGTTGTTTAACAGAGATAGGCAGCGTAATACATTTGCTCCTCCACGCTATTGGTTTTTTGCACGAACACAACAGACCAGACCGAGATCAGTACGTAATTATCAATCGGGAAAATATTCGATCAAGTATGTATTTCGCCTATTTAAACAACACGAGAATTAGAACTAGGATTAACTTTATTTTAATAGATATTTAATTTATCGATTAAAATAATTATAAATATTTTTAAAGTCGGCTATTTTTTGTAGTAGGTAGTTTGATTCATAAGACTTTTGAGCGATTGTAAGTCCGGCTTAAGAAAGATTTATATTTTAAAATCAAAATAACAACTGACTTTTTTGTATCAAAATCTTTTGCTGATAGTAAACGTTGTAATAATTAATTGAAATTGTTATGCTGATATTCATTATTACCTAAATTTCTATCTTTATCATATGTATCTAGATGCCTTGGGAGGTTTCGTTAAAGCTGCTCCAGACTTTAGCTCTACTTTTAATCTTTCTTATGATTACAAAAGTGTGATGCACTATCCTGCGGATGCATTTGCCATAAATAAACGAATAAAAACCATTACTCCTATAGTAAGTGATTATTATTTTCATAAACGTTTTTTATGTTGTTAATTTATCTCAATGTTATGTTGTTAATTTATCTCAACTAGATTAGTTATTATCTGTAGCAGTAGATTTGTAATATTCTGTTAGTTAAAAGAATTATTTCGGAAAAATTTAGAAACATTATCAAAGACCAGGTTGTCCTGTTTTCGTCTTAATAAATTCATGTTTTATCAAGATTCGTAAAGTACTCCAATCCAATTCTAAAAAGAATATCATATATAAAATATCTAGCAAGGATGGCTATGCATTTTATGTGGGACAAAAATTCTTATCAAAACAGTTGGTTTTCAAAATGGCAGACATTCAATTTCAATGGTCGCGATCTTAATTCACAATATCTATATTAGTATCTACTATGTCACATCATGCATGTCTCACGTTTAAACAAATTGTAAATCTTGTACTACTATCACTCCTATTACTTTTAATTTCACTTCATTCATTACTTTAAATAATTTATTTCTAAATTTATTCTAGATTACGTACCATCAATCACGTTAAATTTTTAAAGTCGTTTTTATTTCTTGTTAATTTTATTGTCAAGAACCCTTTGTTATTGATTTAATTATTTATAAATATATGTATATATGTTTAAGAGATTTGCTAGTTATGCATACTGTTGAATTATACATGTCATATGTGTTTTTACGTAAATATAAGAATATAATCTTTGTAGTGATACTGGATATTTAAAGTTAAAATTTTTTAGAATCCACGAAATGCACAAATCGGCCAAAGAGAGGGCTTGAGCACATTAGATATTAAAAAGATTAATACATTGTACCCGTGTAAAAATCAGGATAATCGGCACACATATGTCGGATCAGTGCTGATAAATGGATAAGCTTGAAATAATATCTTTGTGTAATAACAAAAAAATTCTAAACTAGAAACATTTAATAAATATTTATGTATTATAAAGAAATAAAGAATATTTAAAATGTATAAAATTTATGGCTATTTCTTCTTTTCTATAATATAATATTCTATAATCTAATTTTCTATAATATTGGCGAATGTAATTGACATTGTTATATTAATATGTAATCGTAATTAAAAATGTATCTTTCGTGTACAATTGTACATATATGTAGTACATTATATAATTGTAGCACATTTTTTATAATCTTTTTCTGGCATTTTACACGTCGATGTAATTTAAACATGGTAATTTAAAACGGTAGCAATGTAATGTATAGTTTCAATAATAATAGAATTAAATCATTTAATAAATGTATCCGAAATAACTTTGTTAGTCAAATCTATATGTTTTTCTTGTTTTTTTTTCATCAGCCGTATGTATATAAAAAAATTGGGATATACAATCAATAAAAAAGATATATTTGTCGATTTTTTGTAATTGTTGTAAATTCACATTGTTATGTCAGTTTACTGAACCTCTTATTCTTGATATGAATTGCCAGCTACTTAAAGAGAGACATTGTTCATTCTCGTGGCCTTCATCTATTTTAAATAAATGCTTCGGTTTTACAAGAATTTATATTTTATTTTATAATATAATTTTTCTAATTGTGAGTAGAAAAGTTCTTTACCAGTTGCGATTATAATATGAAATAGAGTTTTATTATAAGATATTTATTAATTAATAAAGAACTGCAAATCAGTGTGCGACCACGCTATTCAGCGAAAAGAGATAGGATAGTGTTTATTGTCATTAAATACGCAGAGATATGCAGCGCTATGTATTGCCGTTATTATTTATGCATTTGAGTCATTTAAAACCATTTTATGTGTGTTCCTTAACAAATAAATAAATATATATATATATATATAAGGGAGAGAGAGAATCAGAATTGAGAGTGGAAGAACAGAACACTAATTGTAAAACGGTAATAAACTCTAATGTATAATGCTTATAATAATGCAATCAAATCATTTAAAGAAACGTATTTGAGAGAAAAATCAATTAAATCTTTATCTTATTTTTGTTGTTTTTTATTAATATATAGCATGTAAAAAAAATATATATATAAAAGAATTGTATGCCTATTTTTTTACAGTCGTAGTGAGTTCGCGTTATGACCTTACTTTACCGAATGCCTCTTAATATATATTGGCCACTCGACAAAAGCGATAAGCGCGTAAGTGGAGTGCCGGAAATTATTGCGACGTTAAAAGGGAAATTACATGCGTAAATAATTACATGCGCTATATTACTGCATTTGCTTTTGTCGTCACAGGACTATAGGTAAATGACGTACTGTAATTTTATTTAATTTCAACATTTCTTGTCCTCACAATATGTGTATTGGTGAGAGGAGTTCCTTACCAATACAAGAGATATTGTAGAATAGTCCAAGATGAGTCCGGATAAGAAAACAGGAGATAGAGTAGCGCAATGGATTGCACAAATAAATATGAATCCTGAGGAATTGGGCAGATACTTAGAGGGAGACATTATGATAAGAAAAAACATTAAAAGAAATAGCTGATGATCAAAAAAAGAATAGCTGATGAGACCTTTCGTTGGCCTAATGGCGTTATTCCTTACGTAATCAGTGGTGACTTTAGTACTTGTCATATAAATTCTATCATTCCGTATTATAGTTTGTTCTTCGAAACCGATATTATATTTCGCAACATATTTATCATTTATATTTACAGAAATGATATTTGGTATGCCTTGATGAAACTAAATTCATTAGTCATATTGTATTGTTGAAATCGAATAAAAATCATCAATGAATTTCACAGGACTGTAAAAGCAGAATGAAATAATATTAGAATAATATTAAATAAATGACTAATGAGAGTTACATCAGAGTATAAGAATCTCATTTGAATTTCTTGAATATTGAAAGTGTAATATTGACTGTGTTACGTCCGGGAGACTACACGATTTCTCTCATTCGAACACAAGGAAAAGTGAATCATACATTTTTTCTTGTGGAGAAGACTGCCGACGGAGAGACTCACACGTGCATTTGCTAACTTATTTTTGTTAAAAATCGAACCTTCTGAAAAGTAACAAAAAATAAAAAGGAATATAAAATCTAACAAAGGGGCTGCTCGCATCCTTTTTTTTTGTGTAAAAATCGAACCTTCTGAAAAGTAACAAAAAATAAAAAGGAATGTAAAATCTAACAAAGGGCCTGCTCGCACATGTGGCATCAATAAACGACGGTCCTCCTTAGACAACAATTTACGCTTGGCGAATTCTCTGAGAGCTTTTGAAAGTGCATTTTGAAAATCAAAAATGCGGTATTTATGCGGAGTTTACTTTAGTATTGTTGTTCGCGTCGCGCCAGATTGTCGCAACCTAACGAGAAATCCTTTTTTTTGTCAAAAGTGAAACCCTTCGAAAGATAACAAAGACCATAGCTCCGGAGAAATTGCCTCATAAATTTTACGATTTACTTTTAGGAATTTTAAGTTTTTAGAAAAAGGGCAGCTTGGTCGAACCATAAAAGCAAAAGAATTTTAACGACCAAACTGCCTATAGGAAACGTAGTCAAATCTATGTAACCGATTCTCCAATCAACATTGGAGAAAACGAAAAGCGCTCCACGAATTCAAAAACACAAACCCGACGCTCCAACACGCCCACTTTTCGATTTCCCTGTATATAAACCCACGATTTCGGGGCTAGCGGTCTTGTACTCTTCGCGAATTTTATTCGTCAGTGTCAGTTCGACCAAGTAAACTTAGAATCAGTGCCACATCATTCCGTGAGCCGACGAGATGCTGCTCCGATCTCCCTGGGCCCATCGAGCCAGCGCAGCAATCCAAGAGGGAATCTACTTCCGAATTGCGACAAATCAGCACGAGTGAGTCTCAATTAATTTTATTTCGTTCTTCTTAATTCATTCTGCCCATCGCGAACCGTCCCGCGTACCCTGAATCGCCGAAACCAGGTGGGTCGAGCGCCCTTGATTCTGATTCGCAACCGCCATTCTTCTCTTCCACTGCTCCGATTTCGGGAAATCCCCGATCAACTACTCCCATAAAATTACCCTTTCTGCTTGCAATAATTGATTCAATCAACATTGTTCGTAGTGCCGGACCGCTCAGTAGCCGCGCCCCCGCCGCGCTTTTCCAAACGGTCAGCCAAGCACAGGCGGAACCGATTTAATCGGCGAGTCCGTAAGGTCGTCTTCAACCTTTTGGCCGACCTCGCGAAGCAGATCGAGGTGTTAACACAGCGCCGCGAATACAGCCAACCAGGCCCAACGACACCGCCATCGCTACACCCTCGTAGCTGTACACCGCCGCCGCGCGCTCGTGCGCTATCACCTCCGCGCCTACACCGCCGCCACGTGCTCACTCCTCGTCGCCTATCTCCCGAAGAACTTATTAACTCAATCACCTCCTTCGAACAACATCCTGGTCCTCTTCCCTGCAAAGCCTTTAGAATAACGCTTGATGGAGTCGACTATAATTCCTTCCGTTCCCATATACAAGAATCTCAACCTCATGACGTAATCCTCGTCTTTATCTCACTCGATATCCATCCTTATGTAGTCCCTGTCTCCCATTTTTACCACCTATTCCCCCCTTCCACGGCTACCCTCCAAGAACTATCTTAATTCCTTCCGTACGTGAGCGCTCACACACATGTAATTACACACACACACACACACGCACGCACGCACGCACGCACGCACGCACGCACGCACGCACGCACGCACGCACGCACGCACGCACACGCACGCACGCACGCCCGCACGCACGCACGCGCGCACGCACGCACGCACGCACGCACGCACGCACGCACGCACGCACGTCGAAGTACCTACGTTGTAAAAGCGAACAGTATTTGTAATTGTAAGAATGATAAATTTGCTTTTACTAAAAATATATATGTGTATGTACCGTTAAACTTATAATCAACTATGTTACTTTTATTATAAATGTAAGTAAAAGTGAAAATCCATATGTCACTTAATTCTGACCACCCGTAACTTCTCCCACCTCCCGCTCGTTGAGAATCGCATATGGTCCTATCTCTGAATAAAAGAGATTAAATTCTCTGACTCGAAACAAGGACCCCGAACACATCATTCCGATTTTGGCGTCATAGCGTCTGTTCCAGACGTTGACTCAAATTCGGAAAAGTGTGTTCGAGTCGCCCGCACAGCGGGTGATATTACAAAGGTGTCCGTTGCGTCCCTCTATCCCCTCCATTCTCTCCCTCACGGGAAGCCTTTCCTTCGCTTCCCTTTATTCTTAAAACCTCTCCGGAATCTGGACGTAACAACTATAAACAACATCAAAATTTTCAAAAAGGATATTTTTAATAACTTTTAAAGAAAATGTAAAATAAGTCACACAAATCGTTATACTCCTATTAGAGAGGATCAATATTTATGAAGAATATGAAGAATTATGAAGAATAAAGTAATGTAACATAATATTAATAAATACATATACATGTTATACATATATTATAAACTTTGTAGATAACGAGCAACTGGACCTCATAAATGCTGCGATAAACGACTATTACGCGTTTACAAGTATCAAATTTAAACAGAGGGAAAACGAAGAGGATTACATCAATATCATTAGCAATGATACTGGACCAGCGTCGGCAGGAATGGCGGTGAACAATTAATGAACTTACAGATTCCAGATTGTGTAATAAAGAAAGGTACTGTCCTACATGAGTTTATGCATGTTGCGGCTTTTGGCATGAGCACGTTAGAGAAGATCGCGATGATTACGTAGCTATCATCTGGAATAATATTTTACAAGGTATGTACTCGCAACCTATTCAATATTTTCCTAATATTAATTGATTTTATAATTAATTAATTTATTCTATATGCAGTATTTGTATTAATTTAATAAAAATTTATTTATTTAGAATTAAAAATAATAAGCATTCTTCAAATCAACAATTTTTTATCTATATATTTCTCTGGAATTTATATATCTCTTCATAAAGATTTCTAATGATTTGTTTTTTTTTCTTTGCAGCTTAAAATTATTAATATAACATTAAATTGGTGACTCTTCTTGTATCAAAATAACATTTTACTGATAGTAAACTCTGCAATAATTGATAAAATTTTTTATGATATTGAACTGATTATTTTGTTTTGTTATATACTTTTATTTATATCATGTGCTTAATTTATATCATGTGCATTTAGATAATTTAAAAAATTTCGCTAAAGCTCTCCCGGAAATCCTCAACTCGTATGGCATCTCTTATATGATTACGGAAGCGTGATGCACTATTCAGTGTGTAGTACGTTTGCCATGGACAATAATAGAAAAACAATTGTGACAAAAGTAAGTGATCATGGTTCTCTTCTATCGTTCTTTATGTCGTTAGTTTTTAGTTACATTACTACATAAATTACTGGATAGAATATAGATATTAAATTAATATAGAAAGATTAAGTTTGTCAATTTGATATAAAAAAATCAAGTTTAAAAAATTTTCAAGTTATGCATGTTGCATCAAATTGTGTGCATTTATATGTGTATTTTTATATACAATGTAAAACCATGCCAACATAATAGCATCTTGAGATCTTATTGATCTTGTTGAAAATTTTCAGGTTCCAAACAATCGGCCGAAGAGACGGCTTTAACAAGTCAGACATTCTAAAGAATGTTAACAAGATGTATAAATGCAACAACACTGATATCGGCGTAATATCGGTTGACTCTGTAAGTTTTTAAGCGTCGGTGATGATTTATGAACGGATATTAGGCAATATCTTTGCACATATACATAAGGGCAATATATTTTGTTAGTTCTCTTCTCCTATCATTTTTCTCGATATGATCAAATATTGATTAACTATTAAAATTTTAAAAATAAAAACAAGAAATACGAATGTATGTACAATTATGGCTGACAATACGTCAGTTCACGTACTTTATTTTAATTAATATTATTAGTTAAGAATCTTCGTGCGAGAAGGAAGAAAAGAAGATTATTTAACATTATGTGTATGAGATGTAAAATGTTTCTAAAATATGATAATGGCTTTATCAACCTTGTTATCTATTAATTTTGCAAATAATTTAATTTATTATGTATTATAACATTAATTTATAAATAATTGATCTTAAAATTACATGTATACAAGTTTATTTTTTTTATAATTTATCTTTATCAAAAGAGTTCTTATTTATATTTTTTTAATAATCATGTGTCGATTGAATCTTGAAATTTTCAAAACTAAAAACGATGAAAATGTATAAATCGATAAAGGAAAAAGTATATCAGACTAATGACACTGACATTGCAAAAAACACATGAAGTATTTCGCGAAAATATTCTTTATTTGTACATCATTACGAGCGATTCGTAGAATACACTGCGGCAATGTACTATTTACAGTATAACGAAGTTTCTTATTCTATTTATTTTCGGTGGAAATGTAGAG
This sequence comes from Tetramorium bicarinatum, assembly GCA_928718305.1. NCBI lineage: Eukaryota > Metazoa > Arthropoda > Insecta > Hymenoptera > Formicidae > Tetramorium > Tetramorium bicarinatum. Next base: position 19,614,031 of record OV788329.1, on the reverse strand, counting down.
GAAGATCGCAATCAGACAATTTGCTTATTAAAGATTTTCACTGCTCGTTTGGTTTGAAGAATACAATCTTCAAAAAATTATTGCGAAACAAACTTAAACGTATTAGCAAATGCGTGTAAATTCCGGATTTATATAACTAGGAAAAGATAACATGATTTTTCATCAGTAAAATTAAAATCTTATTAAAGAATTATTGTCTTCGATGGATCAAATGAATTATATAACTTATTAAAACAAATACACGTTTTTAAATAATAATAATAATGATACACCAAATAATATTCTTTAATTAAACTAATTAATTATTAACCAAAATTTTGCAAAATCATCAAAGGGATGTAAAAACTTACGTCATGTAAAATTTCTATTTCTCAGCTACGGTAGAAGGATTCAAAGTAACGCAAAAGAATTATTTGCACGAATGTCCGCGTGTACATACGTGCGCGCGCGCCCGTGTATTCTACTTAATTTTTACATTACTTATTTTCAAATAATATTATACTAGAGTATCTAAAAATAATATCTTTATATATATTTTCAATTTCTTATATAAACATTCTACGTTTTCCAAACTCTTTTACTTTCTTTTCATTTCTGTCAGTTATCTAACTGTGGGAAAGCACAATGTTCTTAGCACAAAATGGCAATAGAACAATGCAATTGGACTGTTTGATTAAATAATTTCGAATCAACCTATCCAGGTCTTCTTGATAAAGTCTGCCGCTCTTTCACCTGTAACACGTATTTACAGTTGTAAAAAAAAGAACGGAAAGAGAGCAGACGAAGATCTACATACCGATCATGATCGCCGGTGCATTCGTGTTGCCAGACGTCACCCTTGGCATAATGCTCGTGTCGGCCACTCTTACACCTCGCACTCCTCTAACACGCAGTTGATTGTCAACTACAGCCAGTGGATCGTCTGGCGGTCCCATTTTGCAGGATCCCGCCTGATGATTCTCGGGCGCGGTGTCGTGACGAATCGCACATTCCCAATAAGCATCGCAACCGAATTTGAGATGCTCGCAATTTTTCACAGGCGTTCGGTCTACCTCAAAACCGTACCTGTAAAAAGGAATCCACGTGAGCACAAATCAAGATTTTTAAGTAATTCGGTTTGGTTTCCGAATTTATTCGCCGCGTGCATTCTTGATTTGATTCCAACGTTTTGTGAGTATTTTAGTTCATTAAAAAAAAACATGAATTAAGTGTGAGTTTAAGTAAAGTTCATCAGACAACCTATAACCGCGTTGTAATATGGAATATAATTCTATTCATATTTTTATGTGCCGTATATCATAAACAACATTTGAAGAATTAAAATGCAGACGTATAAAATGTGCATTAAAATACACATATGTCAAGATATTTCCCACATAAAATTATTAACGATTCTACCTTAAAATTTGATGCGAGTAATACATTATTAAAAAGAGAATTAAATAAGAAATTGCAGGAAATATGAAAAAATAATAGCAGAAATAAGATATATTAACCATCTTCTAATTAAAATTTTTATTTTTTTTAAATAATGTAAGATTTGCGTTCACTTTCTGTTTTCATCTACGGGAAAACCGCCGAGGATCGAAAGTTCGTACCTTTTGAGTGCCTCAGTCTCCGATAATCGGATGCTGAACTTAACAGCTTCTACGAGAGCGGCCACGTCGTCGGGATGAGTCAGGTATTTGGGGTAGATCAGCGGTTTCGAGAGTGGATCGTTGTTTCGCAAGCGCAGATAACCGCGACTCTTCGGATGCAGGATAGTCGGGATAATGTAGATGCTGCGGTTCGTGCCCTTCTTTTCGCCCACCATACCAGTCTCCGCACAATCGGCCAGGTAACCGCCAAAGATTAGCTGCACGTCGGGATGATCCTCTCTCGGGTCGGTATATTTAGTGTTTATCATTGCTGTCACCTCGGATATTCCTAGATTAACGCAATACTAAGTACCCTCTTCATCTCCAAAAATTTAATATTAATAATTTATTATGTATATAATTGTGAATAATTTTATACGTATATATATATATATATATATATATATATATATATGTGTGTGTGTGTAACTGTTGTAAATAATAATATGCGTAACACAATCGTATGTTTCATGATCACAATATGATTATCAAAAATTCTACATCGTTAAAAGAATATTTTTGCAACAATAATTGATGCGTCAAGGAATCTGCTGTATTTTGCAAGCATTTGTGTGTTTAAAATAATTCGTGATTTTCAATACCGATATGTCATTGATTGATAAATAAAAAATTTAATCCTTGTTCACTGATGCTGAGGTGATGCGTTAGCCTCCTGATTTGTTCTAATTTCTGATTTATTCGAAAATTTCATCAGTGAAAAAAATCCTGTTAATATTTTTTTTGTTTTTCTCTCTTGATTGATCTGACCCACAATCAACGTTTCGCTTTCAAACAAAATTCGAAACATCAGTATTTCGAATCTCACAAGATGTAATCGATAATTTTGCAATGCACTTAATTCATCCGGATCGTTACCCTTATGTAACTTAACCGAGCAGAATCGCATAACTGATCCACGAGACCGTTGTTAAGAGAACCGATTTTAGCGAGCTGCATTTAGCGAAAAAACTGTGCTTCATTATAACGTCTCGCCACGCCGATGGCGTTACGTGCGAGAGACGCGAATCTCAGACGTGAAGGAGTTCAGCGCCGGAGGTGACGCTCGTTAAAAACTAGCACAGCTCGGGGCTACCGATCGTGCTGGATGCCTTAAAAAGCGCTCTGGGTTATGATCGAGTTAGTCTCGTGAAAGGGATACACATGGAGACGGGGTATGTATCTACATAAATTTCCGAGCAATTTACTCGGGCGAATTCCCGACGCGAAACTATGCGCTTGATTCATTTTCAACAGTTACCCTGCTGCCTGCGATCAGGGATCGAAAGATAGATATAAGATATAAGGTATAATTGAACGCGTTAATTAGATGATCGTGCAAAAGACGAAATGACGATTCCGAACGAACTTTCTCACATATACATTCATATATACATACATATAAAGCTTTTTCTAACTACCTTTTACTAGCACACGCGATATTATTTAGCTTGTAATGTAATGGGAATGCAAATGTAATTTATAGAAAAATGAATGACAGAATTATTGAATGAGTTCCCTAGAAGAAAAATATTACTGTGCAGTAATAAATTGGCCAATCAATTATTGTTGCTTAGTAATTTTATTACTTACACAATAATAAAATTACTACATAATAGTGATTTATTACTGGCCAATTTATTATTGCACAGTAATATTTTTCTGTAAGGGCTATTAATATTCATCTATAAAAAGATGAATGTAAATATTAGACTGCTGATGTATCAATTTTAAACATCATATCAGTGATACTCTCAGTAATTATTATAACTTAAATTAATATTGCAACGAGAGAAATTATTAACTGTTAATATATATAAAAGTTATATCAGATAATTATTTCCATTAAGTTTATTAACTTTTAATGTTACTAGTCTCTGTACGCATATTTTGTTCTTTCATCATTATGTTTCTCAGTCTTGTTCCTTCTTTGGATCACGCTTGGGAAATAACATTCGAATATAATGTATAGAGAGTGTGCGAAATAACGGTACGAAACGAGGCTAGTCGAATAGTTCGCATTGACAAATCGTAAAGGGAGAGTATCACGAGTGCCGCTCGAGACGACCGGATTTAAGTCGGCCCGCAATTCGGACGACGGTAAATAGATCTGCCGGTCCGGATAAGTCACGTAATCGCGGGTCGACAGAACCCACGAACGTGACCATTGTGCAATAATACACTTTCACTGCTCGTGCACGAAGCCCGCGAATTAACGCTCCGAGATGCAACATCCTTCGACATGGTAAACAGGAAGGAGAAGCGGGTACTTTAACACGACCGCGCTGCCCCGATCAATGAAATTGCAACTCTAGCGGGAGCCTCAATCCCGAGTCTCGAGTTCTAATGTAATAACGGGCCAATGATAGTTTATATTTGTAAACGCACTGATAGAATACGAAGCTAACAATCTCTGCGATTTAACGTTTTCTCCGAGAGCCACGCTAAATCTAATCTATCTTTCAAGAAGTTAGCACCCTAAAAAAAATAATTTTGATATACGTAGAATCCTTTAAATCTTAGAGGATTTTACTCTTATTTTGACTTCAAAAGGATTCCTCTAAAATCAAGAGAAAAATACTATAAACAAGAATATTTAGATAGAAAAAAGTATTTTTCACTTTATTGAAAGAGGAATATGTTTGCTGTAAAACAGTGAGCTTATTGTTAGAATAAGAGATTATAGGAAAAATCACTTTGAACGTAAAATACTTTTTCTTAACTTATTGCAAACAAATCAATTTTAGAAAATATTTTTTATATTCTCATTTCATTTTTATACAACTGAAAATTTTTCAAGTAAACGTTTAGAACAGTCTCTATCTCACCTGTGCCAGACATCAGGCCGTCCCTGAAGAGCAAATATTCCATGGCGGTCGCCCAATTGAGAGGAGTGGTATCAGTATCATTGATTGTGAAGGTTAGCGTGTAGGCGACGTGATTGTGAAGATTCTTGCCGACACCCGGAAGATCGCGGACAACGGACACACCGGCCGCATTGAGTTCCTCTCGAGGTCCTATGCCGCTGTTTAAGAGGATTTGCGGCGAGTTAACGGCACCTAAGACACACGCGACGATTTCATTGCCGAAATTTGTGCGCATGATAATAATAACGATAAATCATATAAGTTTCACCATTGGCTAACATTGTAGATGTAGAAAGATAATGTTAACGCAATTATTTAACTTAAACAATTATGAAATTAATTTATAAAGATGGACTGAAAATGGAAAAATCATTTTTTCATCGATTTAAAATAACTTTTAATTTCACTATCTATTCTAAAGTTGTTAAAAATATGGGCTTTATCGGTGGTGTATTTTATCTTTTATCGCTTTTCGATGTTACCGCGATGCCTGATACCCCCAAGGACATGGCAAGGTGCGCAATCCGTATTGTTCGAGAGAAATCGATTACTATCCCTCGAGAGAATTTGCGGAAGGATGAGTAATTAAGACTGACTCTGTGGGCGCGTATGTGTATGCGGAGGCCGTGTGATGTTTCTAAACACACATTTCTATATGTATATACGACGTGATCCTCGACATGAATGGAAATGTAGCTGCGCCTCCTTCAGCTTTCCTCCGCGGCGGAGATAAGACGGAAGTCCGATGTGCTCTCGAGCGCTCGAGATTAGGAGAGGTCCATAGAGATTTGCCTGACTCGCGTCGGTTTAAATTACACACGAACGCTAGTTGGTTATCTCAATTGGAATTACCTCCGCTCACGACCACCTCTTTCGCCACCGACACGTGTTTCGTCATCCCGTCGTGGACGAACTCGACGCCGACCGCCCTGTTATTCTCGTCGAATAGGATCTTCGTCGCCGTCGAGTTCAGCATTATGTGGAGATTCGGGCGATTCCGGGCGGGACGCAGGAAGGCGCGCGCCGTGGAGAGTCGCGAGCCGTTCCTGGATGTGGTCTGCGCTATGGCGAAGCCGGTGTGGGTCCGTCCGTTCAGATCGACCGTGTCGTAGCCTGATACAGATTAGAAATAATTGAGTTAAAAAGAGTGAGACAACGACACTGCAGCTGTCTTGGATCTCTTTTGTTAATTCTGATGAATTTAGACGTAAAAGTAAAGGGGTCGTCTCTCTCTGGTTCGTTCGAGCCTCACGATTAGCCACGTACCCAGTTCCTTTCCAGCCTCCAGGAGAGCGAAACTCAACGGCGGGTGATAAGGAAATTGCATGACCGTGAGCGGCCCGCCGACCCCGTGATACCCGTAATCCATGCTGTTCACTTGCTGATTATCCTCGCTCCGTATGAAAAATGGAAGGACGTCGCGATAGGACCACCCGACGTTGCCGAGCCTCGCCCAGTCGTCATAATCCTTGCGCGATCCTCTCATATACGTCATCCCGTTCATGACGCTCGTACCGCCGAGGACCTACGAATTCAAGTTTCACGTTATCTGCTTTCATGCTATAGCTCAGCCATATCCAACTTAAGCTCTCGAGCCGCGGCGCTTTTCCCTCTCCAGCCTCACATTGAGCGAAACGGAGAAAGAGTGGAAAGAGACAGAACGCGGAAGGGTCTCATTGTCAGAGGGAGCCTAGGTTGGACATGCCTGATGTATACCATGACGCGTGGCTCTGTGGTCTGCGCGAATGATTGGTAAAGACAAGGTCCGTGGTTCGATTCCGGCCAGACCTAGTTTTGTGATTTTCCCTGTGGGTTAAAGAGATTCAGTCTCTTTAAACGATCAAAGAGATTTAACAAAAAAAAAAAAAAAAAAAAGAAAACCTGGCCACTAGATCATACTGGCGCAAGAAAAAGGTCTCTCTCCGTTTCGCTCAGCGAAAAACTGGATTTATACTTTATGTGCAAAGTATAAAATAATATAAATGGTAAATGAATAATTTACATTTTTCATGTGAAGATCATACGCCTGAATATTGCAAAATAAAGAAGAAATCCTTAAGAGATCAGTACACAAGGCAATATTCAGGGTTGTAATCCTCACCTGAAAAATGTAAGTATTCATTTTATTATTTTATACTTTGCATAAAAAATATAAATACATTATATATGATTACAATAACTTTACTACCTCTTTCTTTCATCATTTCTGAAATTTTCAGATTTTGCTTCTTATTTCCTTATCTTTGTAATAATGATTATTTTTATCAAACATTTTTGTACAAACATTTTCGTTCCTTGAATAACTTTAAGCACAACTATTTTTTTTCAATATTTTTATTTGTATTTTGTGTAGTTAACCCATTCACAGTTAAACCATTCGATAGAGTAGTGTTGTCAATTTTAAAAAAATTAACAAAATGTAAAAAATTTCAGTAATAATAAAATGAAACGTTTTTAAATTCTTAATTTTGGTCATTGTTAAGTTTAACCCCCTCACCTCAAAAATCGATGAAATTAGACGCGTTTTTGTATTTAAATTAAATCAATTTGCATTCTAAATATCGTAAGTACTATATTGCGTAAAATAGCCCAATAACAAAATGTTAGCAGTATACACACTTATTTTTACTATTTTTTTCCAGACAAAGTACAGAAAAAAAGATAATTTTTATATAGTTTTATTTGGAAACAAAAACAGGTAATTGTGATTTGATGTAAGAAACGTTAATACTCCAAAAACATGATCTCTTGATTTGTACAGGCTAATTCAACAATAAATCTCGACATGGGAGGCAGTAGCGAAAATGAGGATGAGGAAAATTCGTAGTCTAATTGGAATGACGAAGCCATTGGGATAATGTGTCTGTTTTGTAATTATAGCGACAATGAATTTACCTGTATCCTGAGGCACCCTGAGGCAGGGTATGAAAGAAGCACATAGTTTTGATTTTGAGAAAATCGTCAATGACTTGACCTTTTATCAAAAAGTAAAGAATTATTGTGTGTAATCATTAATTTTACGTTTATAATAATATACTTTTTTGTAACATTATCAAATTACAGGTAAAAGTAGTCAATTACATAAAAAGACAAATTCAATTGCAACGATGTATTTTCTGTGAACAGAATCGGATAATGTCTTAAAACATATGAAGAATGAACAACACTATAAAATGTTACACAAAAAGTAAATTGCTACACAAAAAGCTTGGGATTAGCCAGAGTAAATATGATTGGAATTATATAGAATTTATCTGCATAAAAACAATTATATTAAATGTTTTACTATTTATTCCAGATATTATTTTCCTATGTCTGAAAATGATTCGTTTTTGTATAATCTTGACGCAACTAGTAACAGCGATGAAGAAGAAAGTGATATTGAAAACTTATTGCAGGAGTGTAAGTAATATTGAGAGAAAACGATATATAAACGAGACAAGTAATGTATTTAAAAAATTTCAGGTGTAATTTATAAATGATATAATTTCTCTGAATAGAAGCTAAACTTTATCCGGTATTCTACTAATAAAAAATTTATTGATAATTTATATTATTTTACAAATTTTATATCCTTATACATCCTTAAGATTGTATATACATATATATGTATATTTGTGCTGTTACTATCTATTAAATTTATCTACATGTAAGGATGTATAAGGATGCATCATCAACAAGGATGAATTGTCAACTTTGAATCTTGATATAATTTGAAGTAGAGAATTTAATTGTAATTAATTAGAAAAATTGACAGAAAATTGGGAAGAACTGGCATCAACAGTTTCTCCTCCTTTTTCTCTCTCTCTTTCTTTCTCTCATATTTAATCTTACATACTTTTCCTCTAGGCCAGTAGCATTTTCTGTGCTCTTTGTTCAAGCAGGCTTCATCCTCGCTCTCGGTGGTATACTGCCAATCAATCTCACTGCCAATGAAATTGAAGAAGAACGAGGGTATCTGGGTGCCCGTTGGCTCGTCCAATCCAGCTTCCAGTAGCAATACGGAAAATCTCGGCTCCTCCGACAATCTGGCCGCGACGGTCGCACCAGCGCTGCCTCCACCGATCACTACGAAATCGTACCTGAAGAAAAAAAAAGAAACGACATTGCGTTTGACGTCAAATCCTTAATATTACTCATTAAGGATTTAACATTACTTAATAAACTCATGTATATTTGAAAAGAAATGTCAAATGTTTCGTCCGGTTTTCCATATACACATACCGTGTACTCGTTTTTACTCGATTTTTGCGTTTAATCATTGCGCTGAATCAGCGACCTTGGTGGATGAAGAGCGACAAAGTAGCTGAAAACGTTTCGCATACGCAAATTCTTCCTCAACCGGAATTTCGGTCCCCTTAATCTGAAAGACGACGTTTCGAAAGCAAGAATGTTGGGTCGGCGCGGAAGATTGCTCGGTTTCCGACGATTTACGACGTACGCTCGTTTACGAAAGGCACGTTAATTAGCGTAGTCGTGTTATTAAGCGATCTTCTTACCTTTTACGAATTAGAAACCAGGTTAGAGGGACAGCGAAGAGAAATTACCACGGGGAGAGATGAAAATTTAAATTCAGCTGTTAAAATGAATTATTTGCTGTCTCATATTAGGTCTCCTTCATTCCTTTAATCATTCCTTCAATTAAACCAATGATTATCAGTGCATAATTAATAATTTAATAAGCCACGCTCCGACGTTTAATTAATCTATTAAATTCAATTCTTAATTCGCCTAGCAAGCTAATGATTGTTACATCATCGACGTTGGCAAATTCGATCGATTTTTGCGCCCCACCATTGGGGACGGCCCCCCCGTATTGAGGACGGTGCACCCTTTCCCTTCTAGCTACGCCTGCATCGGGCGAAAGGCGGGTTTCTCAGGAGGTTGCTCGGGACGATCGTAAGTGTCCGTGGTATATGCTCTCAGCTGAATGCCACACAGCATGTTCGTATCCGTATATACTCTACGGGGGACAATGACATACTTTTACGCGCGGGATAGAACTGCGCACGTGTGATTCTATAGAATCTCCCCTCAGCTCTGCGTATTCTTCGGCTAATTTATAATGAATTTCATCGAGAAGCACGTGCTTTGTAAATGTTAAAGGGTAAAGGTCGTAAAACTGGTATTTAAGGAATAATCAATGACATTTTATTGAAGATTTTTGAGAAAAATAATCAGTGGAAAGTTACTTTATTTTAAAGCTGACGCTTTTTAATCGTTAGCGAGTGAAGATCATGTACATTTCTCGCAGGAGATATGGATCTTTCACGTCTTATCTTAATTTATTGAATTAATATCGAACATACCACGAGACACGTGTGATGCAAAGTGCAACTTGACTTACATCAGTTCGTTCGATATGTTACGCTATCACTCTATCCAAATCGTTAGAAAACGTTGGAAAACCACTATCGGACGAGAGTGTATATAAATAAACAATTCTCATACTTATGTAAATTCAATTGGAATAAATATGCCAAGTGATTCAGGTTTGTCTAATTGCCGGTGGCGTATGTAAAGACAGGTCGAGATAGCGCATAAGCGCTATCAAACCCGTTTCCATCTTCGCCAAACGGGTTTTCGTATGACATGTAATAAACTTCATGGCACATTCTGTCGCTTTTCTTTTTCTCTCTTTCTTGCCGTTGTGACGGTCGCGGTTTCACAGATCATTTCGCGTCCTTCGCGCATGATAGGACGGAACGTATGTACTTATGTACATACATAACATATATAAAAACGACAAAGTATCGTTCGACAGAAAGACTTTTTCTTGTTACATTCGAATATTAAACCGTGCAATAAGACACAAAGGATAGCACTTTGAAGATTTTTATACGAAGAGAAGACTCTATGGAACGCCGTGTGCATTCAGGAACCCAACAATAGATTTAAATATAAAATAAATTACACAATTTGAAATAAATCTTATCTCCCACATTCCTTTCACGTATAATCTTATTATTACATTTATATATTTTTTTCTCACGTGGTTCAACGCTTCTTCTCCCCCCGTAAGAGCTCTCCGCTTCTTTCGCGCGTCGGTGCGTGCAGCGCAAGTGCGCGTCGATGAGGCGACCAGATGTGACGCAACGAAGAGATGCATCGGAACAATGGCCCGCGGTATTACGTACGCGCGTATGTACACAACGATCTCGCGGATAGACGTGTGCGTGGATGCTCGTGTTCTTTTCCGAGAACGAAAGAGAGAAATGAGAAGAACGCCGGCAGTAAAGACGGTACTCTCCTGCGGTATTACGTGAGTAACTTGTACCCGCGACACAATCGTATAGGGGGGCCCGTATTTAGGATTCGTCGCGGAACGCTTCCCGCGGATGCGATGCTCTCTTCTTCTTCGCGGAAGAAATCTCTCCCGTCGATAAGTGCCCAGGGAGATCCCACACGGGCGAGGAGAGAAAGAAGCGCGACGTGTTGTTACATCCAGTGCGCGCACAATGCGATGTAGCCGGTCGCGAGATAAGAAAACTGGAAAAGAAGGATGTTAGGCTTGTCCTCGGCGCGGACCGTATCTCCCGATCTCGGTCTCTCTCGCTCCCGGGACGATCAAACGACACGAAAACGGGAAAACAACCGCTTCTGCGAGTTCCCTAAGCTGGCATTCCTGTTATCCGGGCAATTACTGATTGCCCGGCGATAGTCGGACAGGTCAGCCGGTTAATGACGCGGTCGTGAGATTTATGAATGCACTGTAAAAAATTAAAGTTATATGTAATTTTGAGACACTTTAATAGTTTTAAATTAATTTATTTCTAATTTTGCAGTATAAAATTAAAAATAATTTCTCAATTTGTTTTTTACAGTGTAAAAAATTTAGAAATTAAAAACTTATTTTTACTTCTGACTGCAAAATTATAAATACGTAGAATTTTGCAACTATTATAGCAAATGTAATTTTTTAGAAATCGTGAGATTTACTATTGTGTATACACCGTAAAAAACAAATTAAAGAATTATTTTTACTTTTATACTGCAAAATTAGAAATAAATTAATTTAAAACTATTAAAGTGTCTCAAAATTACATGTAATTTTACAAAAATTTTTTACAGTGTGTTTCCAGAGATACCGTTCCTAATTTCCGACAAGTCTTCTACGTTTTCCTACGTCGACGTCATTTACATCGTTAATGCGCGTACCGATTGTCGCGCAAATGATCGATGTATGTACGTGTCATGTATTTCTCCTGTCTACACGGCAAGTTGATTGCCGTTATCGCGTAATCATTAAAGGAAATCGCGTTAAAGGCGGGTTCGATCAAGTCTTTCTCGTTTACCCGTGACCCATATATTCGAATTTAAGTGATTCAGCTCGTTCGGTACGGCCTTCGAGATGAAATTTACCTCGTGTTGACGCTGCTCGGCGGCGCGGGCCTGTTACACGGATCCTCGAGGTCGCACTGGCTACGCAAGAAGACTTCGAGCAGCCCCATGAAGAGCATGAAGGACGAGCCGCCGCATGTCGAGGCCAAAGTGGGTCCTGTGGACGCGGTCAGCGGGCAATTGCAACTCATCTGGAACAGAAATGTTCGTCGTTTCATTGCGCGCGAACGATGACTCGGCGCAAATCGGCTTCTGCCGGCGCGCCGCAACGCCGAGGAGCTCACCTCACGGAGCTACTACGATTTACTTTGACGGATCTGATCGGAACCGAGCGCTCCCGCATAAAGCGTCCTTTTATACGAGCAGTAAATAACGTTAGTTAGCCGACGGGGAAAGGACTTTATCAAATCGTCGCGCGTTAATTCCAAGGAGAACGTATTTTATTTGAGAACGCTCCTCCGCACAAGCTGCACAATTACACCGACCGCAGAGATGCATGATCATTCAATTTGCGCGTATTACCGTGATTACGTAAATTAAATGCGATAATCATACGTCTCCTCGAAGATAACGATAATTGTCATCATTTTTTATTGTGACATGATTATACGGATTATAAAATGTCCGCTTCTCGACGGCAGCCACGACCGAGGCGGCTTTAGCCGTCGGCTTCGGCGCTCTTAACCGCCCGCTTGAGAGGTAAAGCGTGCGATCTCCGCGAAAGTAATATTTTCATTCGGCAAAGGAGGCCGAGGCATCTGAACAATATTCCTTAAAACCGGTCATGCACCGGTGCAGACTCGGCTCCGCCGAGAGCGCGTTTATCTTCGATCCGGTGCATCGCCGGCGGACCATGAAGCGTGCTCCGAGCTCCGGCGGAGAACAAAAGCCCGAACGAGAGTGAGAGTGCGCATACCGACGTCGTCGCCGCCGTCGTGGCCGTCCTAACGAAACGTGTAACTGGCAGCCCCTGTAATAGAGTGTGTCCAGCCGTAAATTCATTCAGCTCCGCCCGCGGTCGGCGAGCGAGCGTCTCTTCCCCCGCGCGAGGCGGCGCGGCGTCCTCGCGACACACACGTGCTTTCTACAATGCAACGACTGCGCCTCACGGAATGCACGCCAGGCGCTTGTGTGCACGCGCCTGTGCATTATAGCGGTGAAACTTTTTTCTTTTACACCGCGCGTGTTTCCTCTTCCGACATTTCTCACAGTCGGATACATAATCGCGCGAGGCGTAACGCGCCGAATATATACCGCGAGCACGCGAGTGAAGCGTAACGATTGTATGTAGAAATGCCATACAATTTACGCGACGCTCAAATTTTCAGCTCAAGTATGTTTGAAGAGACGAGAGAAATGCTGAGAGAAAAAGGCTGTGCGAGCCCAGAGGCTAATGCGCCGCGCGTCTTCTCTTCATTGAAAAGGGAAAGGTCTAGATGCCAAGGTCGAGACCGTAAATGGCTGCGTTTATTATATTTCAATGATACGTGGAGTATAGATCTGATTCTTAGATAAATGAAAATCTCCAGAAATTTCTAAACAGATATAATTGCTGTAAGGGAAAAAGCAAAGCTAGAATTTTTTCGCGTTCACAGATCAGTGGATTTTTATACGTACGTCGAAGTTCTGTTATCAGTTTAATCGGTTCAATCAGTTCGATGGATTTTTAACGAGCGATGGATCTTTAATGAGACACGGTCTTTATCAATGAAATTAGATCCGACGTGTTGTATCACACGGATGTACGTGACACAACACGGTGAAGAGGTAAGGAAACAGAAGGAGAAGCTGTAAAATAGCATGACTTTCGTAATCGACGGCGAGACAGTGCGCGGTTCTCGGTCAGTGAACGTAACGGTGTTGAGGCTTTGCGAAGGAGCGTACACGCTCGAGGGACGTACGGCGCTGCAGGCTGAATTCGTGCTCCTGCGATTACGTGTTAAAGTATCGTAATGTACCTGCCGCACTAGCTGAACGTAATAAACAAAGCTCGATTAAACCGGGGAACGAGGAAGCTCGTCTTATTTGTATATTCTATCGAAGATTATAGTAATGTAATCATAATAATTGTTCAGTGAAATCCGGATACTGGAAATGTCGGAAATGTTCATGACTTGTGCAAATCACAAGGTATATAACAATTAATAATATTTTCGAACCGCGTACTTACTCGTTCGTATGAAATGTTTTACTTGAGGACAAAACGAAGTATAATTTTGTAATTTTAAATTTCCACGGGAATTGTTGATATAAATGATATAAAATAAAATAAAATATGTTGATTTTAGCGATACATTTTTGCCTGGCTATATTCACTTTCACGATTGATATACCTGTTTAATTGTAATTAGATTCTCTTGTTATTGATTTCACGCGCTCGACGTTAATGCGCTTCCTGATTAACTCGCGCGCCGTCCAAATCCGCTGGATATCTTTTGCTCGAAATGGAAAATCCCGATAAAGAAGCTAATTTTCGATCGTTTAGCGTAATGGAAGTATGAGTAATGGAAGTATATTCCGCAACTCTTTTTGCCATGCGTGCATGCGTGCGTGCGTACGAACGGACCATTGAGAAATTACCTACTCGTAATCCCAGTAATCCCGAAGAACGCGCCTCACTTCCCATTTTACGCAAATTATCACTCGAGTGTGTATGTACAATAATAAGAAGCACGTCTTGTTCCTCTTTCTCTTCCCAGAGATTTCCCATCACGCCTCGTTTATTATTAATGATACCTAGGTGTAATTGACTTTTGAATGTTTTTTTCTGACCTGTCTTTTTTAAGCTTTTTAAAAATTCCTTTGAAATAGAGGCGAGAAAATCATCATGCATTTGTAATATTATATTTATAGTTTGTACGTCGTTCGATACTTTATGAGATTGTCTCGCGTGAACGTTAACTGACGTTTTGCATTTTTCTAATTGTTACTTGTGTATTGTTATCCGACATGCGTTAGACACGCAACGTACATACATCAATCACGTAACAGTTTACAGTTCGACCGTCGATAATGATTGTTCGCACGGGATTATCATAGCACCTAAAGGGGTGTTAATTGAAATTTATGTAACTTAAAAATGCTTGACGTCGGCGTTAACAACGCAATCGTTTCCCGCAAATTACTCTACGCTTCTCGATTCTCGAGCGTGAAAAGTGTAGATATTACACGCCACGTTACACATTTCCTGGCGTGATTTTCCATGTCAATTTCATCTGTTTTGCTATGTTCATATCATACGTATATCTAATTCCGACGAGTATTTCTGAAGTGATAGCTATTCGATTACGCAATGCGTTACGCGTAAGATGATCTCCACATCCGACTCTTTTGGATAATCTTAATTTTTTTTTATAATTACGAGATTACGCGAGTGTCGAATTTCACCGCGAATCAATATAATTAACAATTATTCTCTTCCATATATGGTCTGCCTAATTACTTTTTAATGAATGTAGCCGTGCAAGACTGCCAGATATTGAATACTTAACGTCTTACGTTCTTTATAATTTTCGTGAACTCTAAGCTTCTTACAATATCATTAAATAAATTATCGTTTCCACGACAGATTATTATCAATTTTTTTTCATAATCATATACGAACATATCCTGAGGAAACAAGACGCGATTATAATAATTTCAAAACGAAGGATTATCACGTTTCGTGCTTATCTCTTACATAATTTAATCAATATGATCTTTAAACCGATATGTCTCTCAAGGACTTGCGGATATCATGTCCTGCTAATAGGCTTGAGAGACGAATTATGCATGTTCAATGAGAAGAAGACACCGAACATGTCGATAAGATGATTGTAGCGTTTCAAGGGAAAGGTAGGTCGGCCTAACAATGCTTAATGCCAAGGTACACGATTATACAGGTAGCGAATTAATTCTGCATCTATCCCGTTTATTCAATAAGTAATTAACCATATTATACAGGGACACAATTTCTAGTGGCAGAAACACGTCAACCGTGTAATATACCTCAGAGACAAGAAGACACGACTCAGATACGCCTTTCACTCATTTTCCTGTCAGTAGAAATAATTCTGTAAATATACGAGCACTTATGGATTTATAGATGCGTTTTTTTTACAAAATGACATTTCTTCCTCCCGTTGATAAATATTTATTGATTAATCCGCTAATAGAAATTTTCATATTTCTCGCACGTGTATCGCGCGGAAATAATTATATAGTCGTCAAGATTTTTATAATGAATATTACTTAGAAGAATTTACTTCAACTCATACAATATTTCATTTTATGCATAACTGCATATAAAACTTATAAAACATTGATCAAAATTTATTTATTTATTTATTTTAATATAAAAACTGGAAAAAATTAAATAATTTAAATAATTAATTTTCTACCTCCCTCTCTCTCTCTCTCTCTCTCTCTCTCTCTCTCTCTCTCTCTTAATACAATAACAACATTAAAAAATAAATAAAAACATTGATTACATCTTCGCTAATGATTATTTATGCTTTTATAAGTATAGAAACTGCAGGTCACATCAATCGACTTGGTTTCACTGTCACGAGTGAAGAGACACGGAGATCATCTGCCATACAGCAAATCTCGACTCGCCGAAATGACACCGGTTTCAAGGTCTGACAACTCTTAATGGAAATAAGAACTTACCTTTCAAGGATGGTCACCCCGTATCCTTCGAAAGATAATTGCTCGTCTGGGACAGTCCGCAGCGCAGCGCGGAAAAGACGCACGAGAGAGTAGTTCGCGGTACCACGATCAACGGCCGACTAGACCGGTACCATTCCCCATCGCCGTGGTAATATTCGACAACTTCCACCACTTTCCTACCTTCTCTCTTCTACTTCGCACTCGCAGGAGCAGTTTCGGGAATTTACCTGGTGCGACTAGATCGCGTCATAAGGAAATTTCGCGGTGATGTACCGGTGGAGGAATCGGTAGGCACTAATTAAATTATTACGGACGTTTCTGAAGATCTCTTAATGACAAAGAAATTCTGTGATGCGTGGTATACTGTTATTACAAACCGCTGACTGTCGTTTATCGCTATTAAATGATGTGATATGACATAATAGCCGTCTCAAGTTGAGTAATTATCGAGGGATAAATATTATTAAGTAAGTCGAAAATTAGATAATTATTTCATTCAATTATTAGTATGGTATACATTGTCTTAATTAAATTAGTAGAAAAATCGAAAAAAAAAGATAAAATTAAGAATAATATACTCGATCAACACGTCGTTTATCGCTATTAAATGATGTGATATGACATAATAGCCGTCTCAAGTTGAGTAATTATCGAGGGATAAATATTATTAAGTAAGTCAAAAATTAGATAATTATTTCATTCAATTATTAGTATGGTATACATTGTTTTAATTAAATCAGTAGAAAAATCGAAAAAAAAGATAAAATTAAGAATAATATACTTGATCAACACGTCTAATATGATGTAAACACGAAGAGAAACGATATTCGTGAGGACTAAGTTTATTTCCCGCGGACACACAGGCTGACACCGTTCTCCAAAGTGCGCAAAATGCTGCAATTTCTCACTGCCATTGTACATTTGCTTACTCTACCCCCGGGCTAACAATCGCGGAAGCATTTACAAACGAACGATTTCGTGTCTAAAATCCACACCGTAGAAGGGAAAAGGAAAGGCGACGACAAGATGGTAATAAAAAGCACTCATAAATTTTGCACTCGATTAGAAACGGTACCGTTTCCCATCACGATCTCGTCATTTCGATGCCGCTGATGTTGTCACAGCTCTCGTGACTGGAATATTCGTCGTACACCACTCGGTCGTTTGCTTCTCATGTTATTGTTACGAGTGTAATAAGGCGATGCCTCTCGTAAGAGAACATTACTGGACGTTCGCTCGGCTGCCAAGTAATTGGTCGAAAGGAAACGTGATCGGAGTATCGCGCTGAAACCGAAATTCACAACCGGTTTCACAAGTCATCGAGAACGAGATAAAGATGTTTCGGACACTTTGCGAGTGTCGTCTGCGCATACCTGATTTCCTTCCCCGTTCGACGCCGAGGCGTCGAAGATTCGCTTCAGAGAAGATCCTCCGTATTCGCGGCTCGATTTGCCAACGTGGTGAACGGATATCGTGTCATAAGGGTAATTTGCAAGACCATGGAGTTTCTCGTTTCGAGCGCTGTAATCACTTTGCCCCGTTGAAACAGGTGGGCTGAGTGTCGCAAGATTTTTATTGCGCCCGTCTACATATCGCATTTCAGAAACTCGGCTCCTCTTCTCGTCGGTAATTTGGCTTCGCGTCGACATTACTACGACGTCGGTCAACGTATCATTTCCATCTGCAAATATCAATAACACCTTGCATTGAAGCCAGACATAATCATAGTTTGTGATTTCTTTTGTTTCATTTTAGATAAATAAAATTCGAGTCTTTGTTACATCGTAAAGCTTCGACATTTTTTTTTGTATATTTTATTGTACAACCGCTGTTAAATTATTCTTATTTTTATTTCCTTGCGTTTGTCATTACTTTATTTTAATGTCGTACGAACTAACGTGATGTTGCAGAATCATTCTTACAGAGATAATCCGTTGCGGGATCTATGCTTGATTTGGATCCTTGCTCGTGGCTTGTTTGCGACTCTTTCTGTTCCAGATAATCATCATGAATCACATACCATGGTCGCCACTCGTCGTTCTGTATGATTCGAATATAATGAAATAAATAATTGCCATACCAATTCTATCTATATTGAAAGTACAATAATCTTTAAAATTCTTTGAAATTCTTACTCACGTCATAGTCCAGTTCTTTGTCGCTAATACTTGGCGCTGCAATATTTGTCTTTTCTGTCGCTGGGAAATTCGCATGATCATTGGATGAATCATCGGAATGATTCGTCTCGAAGTTGGCTATCTCGGTAATCACCGAACCATTTTTATAATTAGCAATCTTATCATCTGCAATTGTCGTACTATCCATCTTCGAATCTTCGAAAAATATTTATACACAGGATTAGAAAAGAAATATATGAACAGTCATCTTATTTAACTGATTCAAATAAATTGAAGAAAATCGAAATGATTTGATCATACTTAGGTATGAATTATTTAGGCTAGTTTTCAGACAATTAATAGTCACTATTAAAATTCTTCTCATAAATTAAACTCCAAGAATGCAAATAGATAACAGAATATAAAAATTTTCAATTAATTTTAAATAAATTCGTGCATAATTTAAATTTCAGATTTAATTATAAGATAAGATAAGCAATCCCAAAAGTAAAAAAATAACAAAAAGTAATTTATTTCTTATCGGAACCATTTTATAGACAAGAAAAACTTTAAATTATGCACCACGAGTGTGTCTTTAAGAGGTATTTTATGGCAAAACAACGAATATTTAAATTCGAAGCTTAGGTTCCTACAATACATTACTCGTTGATCAGAATATAATTCCAGTACATTAGTACCTGGTGTTATTTCTGGTAAAGATGTTAAACCCGCCTCATTAAAAAGATGATCAAACGCGTCAGTGAAGAACGGTAAGAACTGTTCTTGTCTCCTCGAACCTTCGACGAGGATCACTGGCTCGTACGGTGGCAATAAAATCTTGTACGGTTCTTGTGGCGCGTGATACCATACATTTTCATCCTTCACTTCCAACGAATGATACGGACCGTTCTTTATCCAGATCGGATAACCTTGCCCAGGGAAGTTGATGTCCTCCAACATGATTGGAAGGGGCAACACGTCGTCGGTCGCTATGTAAATCTTCCTCGGTGCTTCTAATCTCTTCATGTCACGCGATACAGTCGGCTCGGTTTTCCCATCAGTAAGCAAAGTTGCCAGAGAAGTTGAGCTCTTGGATAAATAAAAAAATTAAAAAATGATGTAGAAAATGAATTTCGATGTTTAAGTAGATGATTCCGAAAACAATATCTATTAATACTTGGAAAACTGTGTCTTTATCGATCGTCGAAGGTTTATTGTAATTCAATCGAGATCGAGGATAAGGCAATGTTACATATGGACCGTTTGTTGATGATTCCAAAGATTCTGTGATCAAATTTAATTTCGTTGTTGCGACTTGCTGACGGGTCAGCGAGACTTCTGTCCCGTGCTTTCTGTGTAAAGAAACGCATACAACAGATGCTAAATAATTTGTGGAATAATCATATTCTTAAAATACTAACTTATTATTTTGTATTCATAAAATACTAATTTGTTAACGTTAATGAAAAAAACTCAACTTACGTAGGAGTAGTGGGACGTATATTTTCATTCCACGTTGAAGTCACTGAAATTGGCTGAAATTATAAATAAGTTTTTTAATTTTAAAAGTTGAATTTTCCTGATGATCTTTAACTCCTCCATAAGAAAATCCTCCACCTTTTTGTTTAGATAATTCGTCTGCGTGCTCGATTTCTTCAGCTCGTGGCGACTCAGCTCCCTCTCGGTTTGCGCTAAGGTTCTTCTGGCCGGAGGTTGCTCGGCGATCTACATTTGTTTCTGTCAGAGTCTCCGTAGTCTATATTATTAATGAATTCGCGAGTTTGTTTTATCGAGAAATTCATCATCGGAACACAAAGGAAAAATAAGTTAACACTTTCATCACCGCGTCAATGACCGATATTGAACTTTCCGTTTATGCTACCGATTAGTCACCAGTGACCGTTACGGGGCGACGGTCAAATTAATATCATATATATTTTTATGTAACTCGATACTCTAAATTGAGTGTTTCACTGTCTTTTTAATATAAAAAACGGCGTAATCGACGTGAACGGAAAGTCAAGTAAATTTATTTGGCAGTGAATGTATTAACTAGCTCATGCAAATTTCTTTTGCAGGTTTACCTTTTAGAATTAGCAGCGAATTTTGCGCGTCAATGATGCTATAAGTTAAAAGGCAAGATACCTCATTGTTCGTGTTGTGTTTAGCAGACGAGACTGAGGATGCGCGGCACGATCGCTCGATGGTGCAGTTAAAACCCTTGCACGAATTTTTGATTCGCACTACGCATTTTTGCCCTGGCGGGCAGATCCAGCCGTAGCAATACTTGCTGATTAGTTCGTCTTCTGCGGAATAAAGGATTTATATCAAATTACTATCCTCGCAAATGCGTGTGAACGTAGTTTTATCACGGACCGATAGTGAGCGTGCAATCAGGCGTATGCGTACACCACGAATCGAGACAATTGTTTTCTGGCCTTCGCAAGAAACACTCGTATTCCGAGGTGCAGTTCAAACTTTTGCATGTGTCGAACCAAGTTTGCACATCTGTAAACAATTTGTCTTCGTTACGTGCAAATTTAATCACTTTGTAACATGTCGTACAAATTTAGGATATTTTAAAATATACATTTATTAATTTTAAATTGTTAATATTAATTATTAATTATTAAAATTATATTTTTTGTAATATATATTTAAATAGTTTCAAATGAGTAGAAATCTATGAGAAAATATTGAGTAAGAATTAATTAAGCTAAGTATCTTTTTGCTTAATGACCTTCCGCACTTTTGCAACTTCTGATAAGTTTACAGGGTGGATTAACGCAATATGTTTCCCGCAAGATGCAAAGTTCTCCTGACGGACATTCGAAGCCGGCGCAGGAAGCTGCACCCTCGTAATACTCTTTCTCCGATACGCAGCGCGCTAATTGTTGCTTGCACTCTAGGAAAATTTTAAAGATCAGTACGTTATTTCTGCATATCTCAAAAACATAGATATAATTAATCTGTTTATTACTGCCATCCCAATCACATCCTTGCACTTTAACGATACATATGTGTCCCTTGTTGCAACGAACAGTGTCGCATGTCAGTGGTCCCTTTAACGATTCTAAAAACAAGTAAACCTTTATCGAGCATCTTGTACAAATATATTATTGCATATAAATTGTAATTAATGCATAGTATTTTTAATTAATTAAATTTTAATTAATTTTAATTAATTAAAAAGATTTAGAAAAATGCAGAAGAAATAAAAAAGAATTTTAAAGTACGAAATTTCCATCCACAAGAGATGAAGCTAATTTATCGACATTCTCTATACAGTCTCTTTGACCTTCACCTTTTCTTGACTTAGAGCAGTACAGCATGCCGGGGCAAGGTGGATCCTTGCACCAAAATCGCCGCTTCACACATCGACTGCCGTTCTCGCAACGTAGATAGGCGCATCCTTTCGAATAATCGCTCTCTGATTCTCCTGTCGCAAATTATCGTAATTTTTCGGAGGGAGAAAACGGAGTATATAAAGTTGCATGGAATTTGAATTTTACTTACCGCTCGCGAAAAGCAGGAAGAAGAAAAGACACGTTAAGTTGCAGATAAAAATATATTCGCGCCGCATGGCGACAGCGCCGGTAGCACTCGCTTATTTCAATT
Source organism: Tetramorium bicarinatum (assembly GCA_928718305.1). Lineage (NCBI taxonomy): Eukaryota > Metazoa > Arthropoda > Insecta > Hymenoptera > Formicidae > Tetramorium > Tetramorium bicarinatum. The sequence continues at coordinate 19,591,804 of OV788329.1, read as the reverse complement.
GCACAGTGCACCTGTGCCGATACAGCTATAGGCGTAATAGCGTGTAATGTAAGCGATTGTAACGAGAGCCACTGCATGGAAAAGCGTATTGTCAATAAAGCAGTTGTCGCTAACGTTACGCCTCGTTGAACGCTATTGCCATGCTGTGTGGATCAAAGGAGAACCGTTACTTTAAAACATGTACATACATTCAATAAGTTTTGCCTTATTCTCCCGTGTTTTATTTTTGAAGAACTCAGACACTCACAGAAAATTTCTTGAAGCAATCTTACATTTGCTCTTGCGAAATTATCTCACTTCGCGAAAACTTGGCTCTTCGACGACTCGTATGATGTATCACCTAAAAAAACAATATACTGTACATACACAGAGAGAACACGTTTCTTTGGATTTAGTAAATGTGTTTGTTTGAATTATATTTGTTTGACTAAAAAAAAATTTGAGTATACAAAACATTATTTTATTGAATATAAACTTAGTTGTTTCGTTGCACTAAATCATTTTCCTTGACGGAAAAATAAGTATTATTTGAAATAATATTGTAAATACGTTTGATTGAAACAAATGCATTATTTCTTTCAATTAGTCACCATTTTTTTTTCGAAAGTCGCCATTCGTCTACGCCGATAGGCGTCGCATAAGACCATAAGCTTTCTCGTATTTAAAATTTACTTGGAAACATATATAAGTAAGCTTAAAGTATACTTCTTAATAAAGTGTATTAGGTTTTGAAAGTTACACTTCCAACGGCATTAGAATTGGAACTTGAGAATGAGATGTGCAAAAATTATAACAAAATTATTCAAAGTAATATAATAAATTTTTAAAATTAAATTTTTAAAATAAAATAAAATTTTGTTACAAGAACCAACATAATTATTTAACAGTACAATACAATTGTTTCACTCCACGAAAAACTAAAATTCTTCCAAACAACATTTTATTTCAAGTAAATATGTTATATGTTGTTTAAAGTTTCAAACAATCATATTTGTTTGTTCAAACATTAGTTTGTTTGACCCTATTCCAATAATTAAATTTCTTTGACTTTAATAAAATTTATTATATCCAAAGAAACATTTCTCTCTGTGTAGTCTGGTCATGTAACAAAACACATCATGCTTTGTTTTATATACATCATGCAATGTTTCGCACAATTATCAGATAACAAGAAGTAGTATGAAAAGTAGAATTAATGATTCAATCTTCTAAAATACTTCTCAAGAATATAAGAACGAAAAGTAAAAATAACGCTGATATTTTGTTAGCGATAAATTGTTAAGAATTCTACGAGAAACATTGTGCTTAATGCGCAAATTTCTGTCACAGAAAAATATAATGTATTATTCATTACGCGTATTGTCATTCTTTTCTAAAAGCTGTTTCACTATTTGTTTTTGTTTATGTACACACGATCGATATTGTACTATGTGGCTCAGCTTGCGCACGTACATACGTAGGTTTACAATCGATGACCATCTAGGCATTTTTTTTTATTTTACCTCCTCTGAAAGTACTGTGACGTTACAATTTCATCAAGCGTATCTAAATCGTTGGACTGCGAATAAATTAAACTCTATTATTTTAAAACAAAACGATGCTTTATTTAAGCGAACGCTGTCTTGACATTCTCGCATGTTAACTTTTTAGTTTCTGCCTCGATGTAATTAATTTACATTTAATTGAGTATCATTAACACAGATAAAGTATCGTAATCTTTTAACATAAGTTTAGTTTAAAAAAAGTTACATTAAATTTAAAACGATCTTAAGATTAACGACGTAAAATCTTAACTTATATATTTATTATTTCAAGATACTATATCACGCTTGGTTTTATCGCTTTTGTTGCGGCATATCAACAATATATATATATATATATATATATATATATATATATATATATAATTTATACATAGACATATAGAATTTATATATAATTAGATTTCTATCGTAATATAAAGTTAATATTACAAGTCTCAAAATTAAATCAATATATGAATTTTTTACATTAAAAAATTTTTTTGTATTCCGCTACAAAGAATCAGCCTCGTTTTTATGGAAATTCGTCTATGCTTTGATTAAAATTACAAATTAATTTTCTTTTGGCGATCTTCTATCGGCACTCTTCAATTGCAATTGCAACAGTCCAGCGAGCGCGCTGGTAAAACCAGCGTTGTAGTCCAACGTGACTTCCGTGTAAGCATACTCCTCTCGACAATCTTTAAAGGAATCCACCTCATTCGGTCCGGAGACTAAGGCACCGTAGAGGATTTGCGGATTCGGCGCGTTTTTCCTGAAATCCTGCCATCCGCAGGACGCCGGTCTATTGGGGCAAGAAGACGCGGCATGGTGCGGCTGTTTCGGTGAATTTTTACCGTATCCGACTACGTAACTCCTTCCTGGAAAATGCGCAAGTTTGATGATAAGATAAAAAATGAATATTATTTTAAAAGTTTGTGAAAAACAATAAAAATTTGTTAAAAATATGCATTTATTAACTGTCAGACTTTTACGTTTTATTTTTTATTTAATAATGTAAAAATGTTTAACTCTTTGAGGACTTTTTCCAAGAAGAAAACTTTTATTTTAATAAATTATAGTTAATATAATGTTTTTTATAAAATTCAAAAGTTTAGTAAAGTAAATGCTGTGGCTCTTTAAACGGCAGATTGCGGCAGTTAACATAGATTAACTCTTTGAGGCATGGCAATTGAGAATTAAGAGTGTCCCATTTTTTTGATACGTAAATATGCACAGTGGGATATCTTTTATACCTCGAAAAATTACAAGTACTACTTCCTTATTAGTTAAAATGAACCAACTTTGTTAAATTTTATAAAAATAAAATTTCTGTACAACATAGGTTTTTTATTTTCTAAAATTCCATGCCTCAAAGAGTTAATAAGAGTTTTATCTTTGAATTTAAATTGAAGTCTTACCCGCTCCACCCAGCATATAGTCAATTTGTTCCCTGGCGAATTGACGGTATTCCTGTGAGTCGCTAATTTCCGGGGAGTCCGCTGCTACCAGGCAAACAAAAGCCACGTTAGCGGCGTGAGAAAGAGTACCAGACTTATCGATAAACAGAAGGCCTTTTGGTGTGCGTTTCTGTTGCCGCATCGAAAAGTCGCAGAACGCGCGGGTAGCATTCTGGTATTCCGATTGTCCAGTCAATTCAGCCAGCAGTACCTATGAAGAGCGAAAAAAATACATCTGTAGCTAAAAATATGATATCACCGCTTAATGAACTATTCGCGATTTTCCTTACAATCGAGAAATTGCTCTATTTACTTTCAACGTCGAAGGACGGAGGCTCTTTCCCCAACAAATAAATTACGTTAGAAGATCAATATGTTAGTAAAATGAGAAATATATACATAGAAAGAATATACACAGAGAAATATATAAATAGAAAGAGTCTCACCTGGATACCAGCGACTTTCTTGTTGTAGAAGAATGCGTTCGGTCGTTCCTTGAGATGGAAATGCTGGTAGTGGTGCACCGCGTCGTCGAAGTACTTGGTATCTCTGGTCGCCTTGAAGAGCCAAATCGCGGCCCATGTCAGCTCGTCGCCGTAATCTGTGCTCTCGTAATATCGCTCGGCGCCGCGTATCGCCTCGTGATAAAGACCGCGATAAATATCGGCGAATCTGTACAGGCCCTTCGCGTGCTCGAGACACTTGGCGCTGTACTCGGGATCGACGCTGCTGAAGACGATGCTCGAGGCCGCGAGAGCGGCGGCCGTTTCGCCGGCGAGATCAGAACCTACGATCGATTAATGGCAAATAGAATATATTACACGAATGTAAATACAGATAACGGGAAATTAAAAAGTAAACTGAATAAATTCAAAATGTATACTGAAAAAAATTCTGGTTAAAAACGGATGAATCAGAAAAATCTTGTAGGATTGATCAAATATTCTGGCTACAAAAACCAGAATTTCTGTTATAAAAACCAGAATATTTGATCAATTCTACAAGATTTTCTGATTCGTCCTTTTTTAACCAGAATTGTTTTTCAGTAGAAAAGTGGAATTCAATATTTTATTCGTAAATAGAAACCTAACCCATATTGCATAATAAAGAATAAGAATTAAATTAAAATTAAAATTAAATTAAATGTGCTTTAATTTAATAATGTATTTTTTATTTATTATGTATTATTTATTTTTCGGAACGTTATTTAAAAAGAAAGATATATCGACACTACCGGGATGCTCCGCATCAATCTTGTAGGTCGGTCTGGTGATATTCAGCTCCTCGGGTCTCCCCCAAAACATATGATCGATGGGAAAATCGCCTACTTGCCCATATAACACGTTCTCGCTTACGTGACACTTGATAAAGTAATCGGTAGACCATTTGATAGCTCTACGAACTTCGTCGAGTTGACCGGCGGCGTCATAAGCCTCCGGCCAATTGACCGTTCCCCAGGCTAAAAGCGTCGTCGTGAATGCCATCGTGAAGCCGAATTTGACGAAGTCACCAGCTAATAAAATAAGATTGATAAATTTTCCAAATGATCGAATAGAAACAGATTTAAAAGCAATTGTTTTGTTACCATCGTAGTATCCTCCGGTTAGATCCTCGCCATTCGAGCCGCGGTCGTGCAGGGCGGAATCGCCTCGCCACGAAATTCTGTTGTTCTTCGGCAGCTTACCAGAACGCTGCGCTTCGTAAAACAATAACGAGAGCTTCAGGACTTGGGCGTAATCGTTTCCGTTCTCGAGCGCCGTCGGGTTTTCCGTCTGAACGGCGTTTATCTCGCATGTCGACGTAATCAATATTGCCGGCAGAATCTGTCGATAAATCGCACATTAACAAAGCGTTTAATATCATTGTTGCACGGCCGAACGTTTAGCGGACAGCGCACGTAATGATTATATTATCAGTGCACGTGTACTTGACGACGAGCGCAATGTAGGACAATGTCGTGTAGAGTCTTAAATTTTGCATGTAGACTACAGCCTCATAACATAATCTGCGTGTAAGATAATCTGCGCAATCATGCTCCGGGAAAAGTAAGGTCGGTCTCTCGTTTTACCAGAAATCGAGGAAAACGGAAAAAATTTTGAACAATTTTCAATATAATGCATTTCCAATTCTTTAATTATGTCGATCGACAATTAGATTTTATTACTGGTAGACAATTAGATTCGATTTCTGGTAAAACGACAAAATGAACGACATAAATGAAAAAGTGCTGATATCTTTGAATATTTGTCTTCTCTCGAGTTCGAAGGATTCGATTCTGCGATAACAATCGCGTTTTAATAGACAAAAGAATTTATATTGCTTAATAAACATTGCTGAATAAAAGTAATAATCAGAAAAATTCACATTAATAACAAAATAAATGTGAGGATTGCAAATTAATAATATGCATATAAACGCTTATCTTATCTTCTCATCTGCAAGGGATTTACTTTTGGAGAAAAAAATGAAGTTATTTTTTGTTAATTGTAAGTAGAATATCTTGTACGCGAATTAAGTCAGAGTTCCATGGCACGGGGTAATTTGGGATAATTCGTCAAGATTCGCCAAATTTTTACGCGTTATGAGACTCCGACTTTACAGTCATATGTTGCTTTTTAAAAAACAACGGCACTGAACGATACCTTTGTTCTTCGCTTATAGTATATGTTGTACGCGCGAATCGCTGCGATAAATCCGCAAGACACGTACGAGCTACGTGACAGACTTAAGCACGATTCATTTGCAAGTTGAATCTTTATTCATTCATGAGGCTTCATTAGGGATTAAGTCCTCGCATTCTCATAGCTGCATCTACTGCGATTAAAGCAGAATGCATTTCGTTTGCGCAATAAAACCGATCTCTGTAGCAGTGTTGATTCAATTAATCCATTGATCCGATAATCCAATTAACTTTGCGAGATGCAAATTTATAGAAATAATTTATTTTGTAAGAGACTTTATTCCGGAAACAGGAAGATTAATTTTTGAAATATAGAGAAAATTCTACTTTAATCACTAAAATTAATTTCTATCTCTTCTAAAGGATAAAAATTTTGGAGAAAATGTTTTTAATTAATTCACATGCGCGTTATTGTTTCAGCAAGTTCCTTAGCTGTCTAGAATATATATATTTCCATGACAAGCACCGCGAAATGGCTAATTCGTGAATTCGAGAAACCGGTATTTGAGAAGGAAGGAAGAAGCGTGTTTGATCCCGCTTCCTCGTCGCCAAAGCGTTCTTCAGCGTTTCTGAGAAATTCTCGGTTCGTCGGCCGTGTAATTCCTGTATGACAAACGCCAATAGCTTCGGCAAATATCGCTCTTATTGTAAACTCGCAAATTCCTATGCGTGAGAACTTCTCTCGGGGAACGTTTTTGAAACAATCCGTCCCAAGCGACAGGCGACGTTACGTTGTTTCGATCTTGCCAAGTTCGTCAAGCGAATTATCAGGAATTTGAAGGAGGATAATGACTTTTAAATATATTTGATAGAAATTATACTTATATTAATATTATATGATAAAAATTATGAGCTGTCAGCAGGATTTTATCTAAACAATTTATCTAGAAATTTATACATAAGTCCAGAACGGCAGAAAAAATGAGGGAATTTTTTTAATACAAAACTTCAATAGATTAGAGAATATTCAGAGATCCTTAAAAATTTAATAATAAATCACAGAAACAAATTGGAAAATGTTCTGTCTAATTTTCATCTATGCAAAGTCCAGCGATGTAGAAAAAGATTGAGGATGGCAATCCGTTGAAGATAAAACGAACAAAACACTTGTTACATTAAAAAATATAAAGCTGATAGTTCCGCATTATTAATATTAAAAAAGAAATGATAAGAATGATGATAAAGTGACAATATCCTTCAAAGGTCTCATCATCACTCGTGATTTTTATCTCTGCAATTGACGGAATATTATTATTTGTCTTGGCATTCCGTCGCGTTCAGGAGAGATAACGGTGACATAATGCAGGTATGCAACAAGTAATCGCGAGTGACCATCAGGAACCATCGGCCGAGAAAACTCACCGTGACGCACGTGACGAAGAGGTCGAGCTTCATTCTGCCGTCGCGATGCTGTCGTCCCGGAAGCGCGAACGCGACGCGACAAGGAGCGCGCCGGTCACGTCGATTCAGAAACCTTGTGCGTGTCCGTTACACCGCGATGTCGACGCGAATCGGCATAGCACAACTTGGCACAAGAAAGTGTCCTGCTTTGTAAAGCGCCAAGTTTTGTCCGTCTCTCCGAAGCTGAAAGCAGATTCCAGTATAAATTCGAGAACGAACATGAGATTTCCGCCAAGGGATAAAATTCGCGGTCCAGAAAGCAAAATATTAAGTACCAAACTTAATTTCCGACTCTCATAAATTGTAAATTATTGAATCAAAATCCATCTCAAACGACCAATTCAAACTGCCAAAGAATTGGCAGAAGCATCAAATGTCATCGACAAAAATGTTTCCAAACTTTTACACGGTGAAGAGATTTAAAAAAAGAAAATATGTGCCACACGAATCGATCGATGCTGCGATTGTCATTCAATCGATTTTTTGCTTGCAAAGCATAAAAAAAAAAGAGTTTTTTGTGGCGAATCGTGACCGGCGACGAAAAATCTATTACAATCTATTATATGTATAAACCGAAACGCAAAAAAAATCATAGGTGGAACCAAACCAAAAATCAATTTCGACGCCCGAACGAAATATTCATGATCACAAAGTAATGCTGTGCATTTGGTGGGATCAGGAAGGCGTAATGTACCATGAGCTACTAAAACCAAATGAAACAATCACAGCCAAGCGCTACTAACAACAATTAGGACGTTTAAACGAGAAATTGATGCAAAAAAGGCCATCAATCACCAGTAATCGATGAAAAGTCATTCTTTTGCTCGGCCACGTATTGCAAGAACCGTTCAACAAGCACTGAATAGAGCTTGAATGGAAGGTTCTCCCGCATCAAGCTTGTTCTCCAGACCTAGCCATCAGATTATCACTTGTTCCGATCGATGCAACACGCCCTTGAAAATACACACTTTTTTAATTTCCAAGATGTGCAAAAATGAGTCGATAATCGAATCGCTTTAGAAAACAAGAAGTTCTAACGACACGAAGTTCAACTTTTGTCAGAAAAATGGAAAAAAGTGATAGAAAATGATGAAAAATATTTTAATTAATGTATTCATATATTTTTGCGTTTCGGATTATATAAATAATGTATTCATTTATTTTGTCATTGAAATAAATAAATTTTTAAGCAGAAAAAGTCGGAAATTAAGTTCGGTACCCTAATAGCAGTTAAAGAAAGAAAAATATATGGAAAATATATCTTATAATATAATAATAATAATCTTTATCGCAACGTATGTACATCTTAATGATACAGAGATCGAATAAATAAGAATTAAAATAAGATATACGAATTAATATGTACCACGATGCTAGAGACTGATTGCTCTTTTAAAATCTCGTGGAACGTGAAATCTTTTCTACTTATTTATGTTTGATGATAATAATTAAGTAACAATAAATCATATAAATGAATAAAACATTTTTTGTGCAGAAGAGACATGTGTAAAAGAAATAGATTTACACAAACTCAATCCTAATTACAATAAATCTAGATCATGGCCAGAGACTGGAACCGGCATAATTCAGTGCCACAAGCGCGCTTTCTATAAATAAACGCACATGATGTCCACAAAAACTTTAACTCTTTGAGGTATGGCAGAATTAAAAGTGTCTCATCTTTTTGATACGTAAATATGCACGGTGGGATATTTTTTATACCACCTCAAAAAATTACAAGTGCTTACTAGAAATACATAGTAGCAACATAGTTTTTTTTCCGTGCCTCAAAGAGTTAAGAAACTTAAAGTGTATACACCATAAAGTGCATATTCTCTCTGTAGCATCAAAAATAGTGAAATTTTCAAACTCACCGCGGTTCCAGTCAGCGCCGGCTTAAATCTCATCCGTTGGCATTGTGATCTCGAAGAAGGCTCGCGGAAGACCAAGAGTGGACGACGATCGCGGACTGTTCCGTTTGTCACATTACTTGTTACAAGAGGCCAAAGGTTGCCTCTTCCACCATCGGCATTTGTACACCCAGCACTGACAGAATGTGCACAGGTTGCGTGCTCAGTCTTCTCTCGTTCTACCGTCACTTCGATCGCTCGCACTTCGTCTGGCTATCACTCTCCCACTCCCCTTCGTCTGTCCACCACGCCGATCTCCTTCTGTCGATTGTATTTAAATGCGAATCACGACGCTATCTCTACGATTCGAGTGAGAGGCTGGAGCGAAGCGATTCGTAAGGAAACGTGAGAAACGCCCAATCTCTTCGATATAATTTGGCAAAAGAAATAATGCGAGAGTGGAAAAATATCTGATGTACAATTTTTAATTATATTATATACGTTTTTTAAATATATCTTCAACTTCGAATGTCTTGTTTAAAATTACAAATATTGTCGAAAATAGTTATGTTTGTGTTACGTCATTTTCGATTCTTGGAAACGTTTTTTTAAAAAACAAATATGCGAGCATTTCTATTTAATGAGGATTCATCATATTCACCGTAAATTTGACATTCAGATGAATTGATAACTGTCATTCGCCTTTATTTTCGAATTATGAGAGATACTATAAAGTTTCTGAGAAGTGTATACAATAAAAAAAAATTAAGATTATAATAATTCAATATCTGAATTAATGAAAGCGTAGCAATATTCCTGATAAATTTATCGATTTATACTTTATCGAGGGAAATCTCAATTTTCACACAACTCCAAAGATGATAATAATTATCGATTTAACCTGTATGTGAAAAGTCAGTGACTTACATATATTGCATATGCATGTTCATTATTGATATCCAAGTGTATTGATCCAAGCTAGCGAAGGCATATATTAAGCATAGAAATGATTACAAACTGTTCATTTATACATGTAATTATTATGATAATGATAATCTATACAAAATAAGATAAAAGATGAATATATCATCTACATGAGAGATTTAAATGACAGATTATTTTGCAATTTGAAGCTGATGTTAAATGCACTTCACTGAATATTAACATCGATATTATCATACTCAAAAGCTGCATAAGTTATCAGGCCGCTATATGCGACATTATAAAGTCATTTACGTCAAAACGTAAAGATGGAAAATCCCGGAATCAAGTAATACGATCGGTGTACTTTCCTCGTTAATAACGTGACAACGTTTAAGCAAATTAAAATATAATTCTCAAGCTTTAAATATGCTAATCTTACAACTGCGAATCGCCCGTTATGAATACATTACATTTTATTGATACAGTATTGTAACCGGAAACATTCCTCCGCCGTGTAATATTGAAAACATCAAAAATCCAGAACAAGTTATATTCCTACCTAAATTTTTTTTTAAGAAGAAGCTGACCTTGCTTTATTAAAATTAAGAAATTTGATGTATACTATATCTTCATTTATCGCTCTTTATTGCCTTTATTTACGAGAATATTATTAAAAATTTTAAATTTGTGCAATACGCGAGGTTCGCGAAAGAGAAAGTGAATGTCTGAGAAATTATTAAGAAATCATCTTTATAAGAATGTAAGAGAGGAAAAATATAAAATATATACGAATAGTCGAATGTGAAATATCCGTGATTATTTCATGTGTTTTATAATATTGTTTTATAATAATTAGCGAAAGAAGTATATATATATATATATAAAATGTAAAAACTTTAACTTTTTAAGTTAAATCTTACAGAATAATATATATATATATATTATTCTGTAAGATTTAACTTAAAAAGTTGAAGTTTTTACATTTTTAAAAATTTTGCCTGCAAAATCTGAAAAAATGGTATCAACTCTAAATAATTATACAAATAGGAAAAATTTTTATAGAATATTTAATAAATTTATTTTTATTTTATTTAAATTTCCTCATTTTTTAATTTTTTATTGCAAATTATCTTCAATATTACGACTCCATCAATTTACCTAGTTACATTTTTTTATATAAAATCCAGCGAAAATGATAGTACATCATTTTTTAACGATTTATAATCGATTATTAAACGATTATCAACGAAAAGCAATTTAATAAAACTCACTTTCACATTTTATAATCACAAATGATTTTTTTACCGAATCAATTGTCGTAGTCGAGAATTAGACGATTAAAGTATCATTGCACACTATATTATCGGCTATTAAATGTCATCCGATGTAAGTTTAATGCTTGTTTATAAATCCCAAGCAAAAAATTTAATGGATTAACGCTTCATCGAATAACTTACTAACCGACTGATTGATGAGCTGCCTGACTGACTGACTGACTTAGCCGACTCAATGACAATCGCGCAAGTAACTAAAAGAATGAAGAAGTGGGGATATGTCCACACGGGAAGAGAGGTGACTACTCGTCTCGCATACGTGATGGCATGACGAATATTATATCACCACCACCATCGTCGTCGATGTGTCACCCTCAGAAAACTTATTTTTATTTCTCATATTTGTTAGTCCATTATCGGAGTCGTCAGGATAGCATGTGGATACACTTGAATAATTAATGTGCTGACAACCTAATGAAGATACCTGAATAATTGATATATTGACAATGGTTATTCTTGTACAAGTAGATATTATTCTATAGAGATTATATGAAGCAAAGAGAAATCTTCGTGCTAAAGACAAGCAGAAAAATAAATAATATTTTTTGATTAATTAATTTTTATTTGTTAAATAGTTATGCTCGAAAAATTGTAGAATTAATGCAATTTTTTTACGTACAATGTACACCGACGAGATCACACTTAGAGACTGAAATTAAATTATTTTCGTTTATTTTCGTGAAAAGGAGAAAATAGGGTTTTCTTCTTTTGGAATAATTGTTTTAAAGTCCAAAGACATTTCTTAGAAATTTCAGTGCTATTCTCTCTTTGACTTTCAAATTATTGAAATCCGGCACTGGCATTGATTATCCCAGGAAGTCGAGTGAACGTAAATGGAAACTCGGGCAATTTCAGCACAGCGGTTTAACCGCTACGTATCCAGCTTTCACTGGACACGACATTCTTATCGAATCTTTCGTTTTCGTTCCACTTCGCAACGAATTAATGGCCGGCGACCGGCGCGGCGTCGCAACTGGTGAAGGTAAAGGACTCATTTTTTTTTAAATGCGACTCATGATTTACCGCATGGTTTCCAAAATTTTACGTTTTGCGAACCGCTTCTCGCAACGTGCAACTTGTCGTCTGATTACCGCGTTATGAATCACGTGTGAATTACATTTTCTCGTGTATGCTGTGACGAAAACACCGCTATATGAGTCAATTGTGTGGCACGCGAAGAATCTGGCTGCGAATTTGACATCAATTGATGAGAATCTGTTTTCTTTTATTTATAAATTACCCACACACAACATTTGCATACAATTACATATTTAATTCCGAAAGATTACATTCCCAATTTTTTTCTCGATGTAAATAGGATATCGATAAAAAATATCTAAGATATTGAAAAGCAACACATAAATGATAGGTATACATCAGTGCGCCACATTTTTGTATATTTGCCGAACACAATCGATAGCAATTTAAACAAAAATACAAAGAATTATTTTCACAATTATTTTACGTTTTATAATGGTACTGGTTTGCTTCCTACAAAATTGAAAATTACTTGAATTACTTGAAAATTGAAACATTATTACATATTTTATGAAATGATTGCGTCGACAGTAACAATTATAAATCTATTAATATGCAAACATATACATATACATATAAGTGCGGTATATTTGAACATACTGCTTGACTAAACATCATATCACAATTTCTATATTGAAATATTAATCTTTCAGATATCAAGCTGAGCGATAAAATTCCTAAATTTAAATCTGTTAATTTAAAAAAATATAATTTAACTTCCATAGTATTACGCCACTAATATAATCATATATAGAGTAATTATTATTTTACATAAAATTCTCAATTATTTTATATACTTCTTAAATCGTGACGATAGTTTACAGACCAAAAATTGATAAAAAAACTAAAAATAAATAAAAAAGAAAAATATTTCTATAAAAAAGAAATTTTATTCCTTTAGATTCTTTGACATTATGTTTAATCAATCATATGTAATTATGTTGCGTCTTCAATGATACAAATAAATAAACTATCGCATTAAAAAATGGTAAAAAATGCAAAATACTATTAATGTTGAGCCATCTCTCCAGCAAGCTTTTCAATGAGATTGTATTATACTTTATAATTATGTTCCATGATGAACCTGTTATTTTCAAGATAATAGGCACAAACTGTATAAAAGTTTGCAATACAGTAGTAGTTGTTCGAAAGGAAAATGCCTTAGTTTTCATAGTGAACGGAGTTTATGATCGATCGACATCAAAGTTTATACGAACGAACGATTTGGTTAACGACTGCCGTTGGCGACGATTACGTCGAAATGGTTCCGGGCCGCGTTAAACGACTTAATCGATCGACAGCTGCCGGAAGGATCCATCGAGACCGAAGAGATCGTCCTGCGTCTTTGGTTTATCTGGTCGCAAAGCTTCGTTACTCTTTATAGTTTCCTGTTCCGCGAACCACGGCCCATAATCCTCCAACTTCTTCATCCACATATCTGAAAGATGAAGGAAAAAACGATATTAATCAGAGAAGTCAGCTTAACGTTGAAGACATTTAACTTGTAACGTTTTTTGTATATACATCCTTATTATTATTCCAAAAACAACTATTAAGTTTGTTATGACTGGGATGTTGTACGACACGTTTCTCATATACTTAATGAAGAATATTTAATGCCTTTTTTTTCAGGAATCTTTTTGAGAATAAATTTATTCAAGATATTCAAGAAATTGGAGGAAGCTGTGCTTGAAATTAAAGATGATCTTCCGCAATATGCTTTATGATGCAAAAACAACTCTTGGATCAATAAAAATAATGAAATGTCGTACCGTGTATATCCTGGATGGGTCCGGCGTCGCCGCCATACTCGGCTGGTAACATCTCTCGGGGTACGTAATCGTAAAGCGTCTTGATGTCGCTGTGCATGAAGATGCGATTGCGTATCTTCTCCTTCAAAAACGGCTTGACGAAAGTGAGGATCGTGTCGACGAGCGGACTGATGTTTATCACGTGCACTTCCTTCAGCTTCACCGGATACGCCTCCATCGCGCAAACCAGGAACTTCTTCACTATGGAAGGCGTAAACTTGGCAAAATGTACGGGCGTCGCGACGGCAGCGTCGAGGATGTAGACATCGCCGGCCACGCCGTGTTCCTCCTCTCGTAGGCGAACATCGCCGATCATGAACAGTAACTTTAATGACAACAATGTCCTTGTTGTTATAACGCTCGAGAAGTATTGATGCGAAATTGTTTTCAAAAAACTGTAAAACTCGATATCTAACAAGTTCAGCTATAAATACTAAAAATATACAAAGAAAGAAAAAAATGACACGATAAATTGTGTTTTTATATTTACGACACAGCAGAATGACGGAAAATGCGAATCTATAGTAGTAATACGATTCGCTATTTTCAAGAATATTAAATGCGTAAGAGTACATTGTACAAAAATTTATTTTTTATTTTCAAGCAAAATTTTACTAAATTTAGAGAGCACGTACGTCTTCAGAGCCTATAGTTTTGTTAACAGTGGCCGAAATGAACTTATACCTTCATAGTTTCCGGTATATTGGGAGTCTGTATATCCTTATCGATTCCTCGCATGACGATCACTCGGCATCCTTTATGCGTCAAGCCCGGCAAAGGAGGTACATGTCTGCAGGAAGGAGACGAAGAATTAACATTTGCCTAATCCGTTCACGCCAATAACTTGCGTCTCTTTTTAAATAAAATCGAAATCTTAACTATCACGGTATGTATACCGTGCACGCTCGCGATATCCTTACAAGAGCTTTTTTATGTCTTGCAACACCGGCCTCGTGATGTCGCGGTTGGAGAAAAATTCGGGGACCACCGTGCGCATCGTGAAATACATGTCCAGCTTCCGTTTGCATTTCTCCAAGGAAAATTTGGACCCGCGTAGAAACGTCATTATTCTTTGATCATCTGAAAAAGAATAGGATTATATATTATGTTGACTTTATGAATATATGTATAGCGTAGCGATTAATTAAAAAAGAATCTACTTAAAGCCTACTTTAGACAGATAATCCGTATAATTCATAGAATTCAGAATGGAACTTTATTTTAAACCTTGAAGAAAATCAGACCTACATTAATATAAAATATCAAGTATCATAATCGGGTTCGCAACTGTTCAATATAATTTTATGTGCCATCTATTCTGACAAATATATCCGATAAAGAAATTGTCGCACGTACCTTCGAATTTGGGCAAATGTGGTTGCTTAGCAAGCCACTCTTTGATAATTTCGAGATCCTTATCGCGCGTCGCTGGATTCTCGTTCAAATCCTTTTGTATCTGCTTGGACATTTCGTCCTTAGGCTGTATCAGCAGCATCTGTAAACACGAGGAATTTCGCAGTAAGGAACACCATACCGTGCGTAGACAAACAAATGTTGGCAAATTTTCTATAAAAGTCTTACGATGTAAAATTCATCGTAAATATATGCCCTTTTTAGTATTAGAAAGTGTAAAATGAAATTACTTGCAAAATATAAATAGGACACGGTCTCGGTTATGCATAAAGTCTACATGACTTGTTTTCGGTTGCACGTGTTACGCGCGTAATATGCACTACAGGGATTGCACAACCGGTTAAGATACCCATCGTTCTTATGTCAGGAATTAATGCTGACCAAAGCGGCTTGCTCAACATGAACTTTCTCTAACTCGTCGTGGTAACTTCGTACGGAGAAGCAGAGAGAATGTTTCTTAATCTTTACCTCTTCTCGATTCGGGAACGGCAGTATTGTTTCGAAATTCTTTTATCTGTATGACCTATTTAGTTATTTATAGTGAAAAAGACATTTATGATGAAAAAGTTTACAAGATCACGTTCTTGTGATTTACATAGATGTCTGTGTGATATAATCTTGTAAAATTGTAAAAAAAAAAGAAAAAACTTGTAACTGGAAAAACAAAGTGAAAAAGTAAAAAGTTGTGCAATCATTGCTTCCTAAGTATAACCTTTTTTTTTTATTAGAACAGTTATGTCGTAAGCGCTCTTGGCCGGCGAACTGTTGCTATTATAATTATCTTTTCATAAAGCGCGGGAAAATTGGCGCGCGTGACAGTCAGCGAGCATTCGAAAAAATAATAGTGACAAAGTTTATAATATAATATTACATCTTTGCAATATCAAATGATGCTATTTGAATATTAATAATGTCAAATTAATAAGAAATAAGAAGATAGATGAATCTACAGAAGAGAGAGAGAGAGAGAGACCTGATTTTTATCTTTAATTAATTGTTAAAGATTTAAATTAACAATAATAATATTAGTAAATTAATTTTTCTCTCATGAAAAAAATAAAATGGCTATTCTTGATAAAAATTGAAATTGGCTAAAATGATGTAGACAGGTACTATTAAAATTGGCTATTTCAATCAATATTATTTTATTAGAAATAGTTTTTATTCCAAAAAAGAATTTTTTAAATTAAAATTTAATAAGTGTAATTTTTTATTTAAATATCCAATTTAAAGGAAGAAGTACATAAATTTATATATTAAAACCTGTTTCTATAAATATGTATAAAAAAAGGTCTTGGCTCTCAACTTCATTAATATTAAATGACTACTTGATATATTTACAATGAAGTAAATTCATTTCTTATCTCTGTATATGTGAGCGAGGTACAAGAATAAAGAAAATAAACAAATAAAGAAAATCCTTAATTAGATTGATCGCGCGATTTAGAAAAAAGAATGGTTGAAAAAAGAGTTAAATCAAGACTTGTTAAACTTGAAACGTACGTATCTCTTATTTTCTTTTTGTTTGAATACAAGAATAAAAGGGATATTTAAAACATATTTTATTTATTGAATGTAAATTTATTTATATCAATTTATTGGGCAACAATTTTAATTCAATCTGATGTACATGCAAAGTGTCATGATTTCGATTTGAGCGTTTCACAAATTGAGAAAAAATAATTTTTATATGTGGCACGTATTGTAGTTTAAATTTACCTTGATGGATGTTCACGCGATTTGCAGGCACTGGCAAACTCTCGACGTGCAAACGATCGCGACGACGATGACTTTCGGATTGTTGCGGAAAGAGAAATGAGCAGAGCGGCGAACTCGAGAGACGGCAAATGAACAACGGAGTGGGAACGATTACTTCGTACGTGGACCGGTTCTCCTTTATACCGTAGAGATGCCCCACTCTCACTTCTCATTATTGTGCATGGTAGGAAGAAAATCTGATCAGTGATTTTTGGGGGAAAATTTTACTGTATTTTATGATACTTTCCAAAAAAAGTTGGCTTGTAAGAGACGATTAAATATAAATCATCCCGTCTATTTCATGTAAAAGGACCTTAAACGATACTGGGAACATTAAGCAAAGTAAATATATTGCATATTGCGAAACGGGTGGTTAAAAAAATAATAAAAAATCGGATGAAATTATAAAAATAATTAAATATAGTCGCCATACCTGGCAATTTCGATAAAATATGAGACTTGTTATTATGAAGTCTTAATAAAATTTAAATAAAATACGAAGAATTAAAAATGTAAATATGATTCTATCTCTTTTCGAAGGAGAGATTATTGGCTCTAACTTCCAATGTTATATAAAGCGAATTTTAATAGTAAATAATAATCGACGTCCGCTTCGTGTCTCACGTATTTATTGCAAAACTCTTTTATTTTACCTTTTATCTATTATCTATAAAATTTTATCTTACCTTTTATCTTTTATCTATAGAAATATTCTTTGTGTTTTAATTGTTTTGATACTAAGTATAAAGATATATCTTTGCTATCTTTGTTATTAAATATTAATAGTCAATGATAAATTATATGAACACTTTGCTTAGAGAATTGTCGCTACTTTTTATACAGACTAATCACACGCTTCTAAGATCACATTAAAGATAAGATTACAAAAAAAATTACATACAAGAGCAGCTTTTTAACGTGCACAATTATATTAGTTTTTCTTGAGGAATTAGCGGATAAATAAAAGCACATAGCGGAATAACTATGTTTTTAAATAATATACTTTGATAAAGAATTAATACGGCGTACTTAAGGATTTACTTATGCACATACGCAGTCATACGATAATTTCGCAATACGCTTACCGAGAAATAAGGATAGCAAACTTTAATATAATTCTGTAATTTTAGAAACTTATAAAACTCTAACGCTTATGTAACGCGAAAATCCTCGCCCAGTGAGCGCGCCTGGCCGCTTTGGTGAGCACATGCATTATCTTTTTTGCTCTGATAAACAACAAGAAATATGAAACTTTCTTCTCGAGATTGATCTATATGTCTTCAAGCTCACATACACGGTCAAGTAAGCAAAAAATGATATGCATTTTTAGTGTACATTTTTATATATTATACATTATGTCTTTAAATATCACATTCAAACGATAGAAGTGAAATCAGATGTAAATGATAATATTACAAGTCCAATTTTCTTTTCTTACACACTCGTATTTGCTTAATTCATTGTTATTGTTGTGCGTCATGTAATTAAATAAAGAGAAAAATTTCCATCGGATAAATCGATTAAATAGTGTATCTGATTATTGATTTTATTTTCCGATCAAAGGTGGATACCTTTAATCTCAACGAATATTGCCGAAAACTATCAAAGAGAAACGATATATCCGATTCCGTGGAAACGCACGCTCTCCAGCAGTCTTTCCAGATTTTGGTACGGTGGCACACGCAAACAAGTGCGAACGCGAATGTGTGGTGCGCGTCTGTTCTTCGCAGTACGTATACGCGCTTGTGTATGTGTACACCCAGGCTCAATCAACAAGAACACTGGTTACAACTTATTACAGTAAATACAATTTCGTCGCGACGATTCGATTTTTCTGTGAAATTTTCTGCATGGTGATAACGTGTGACATACTTCGTGAATTAAAAAAAATAAATGTAGAAGAAGAGGTCATTAATTTATTTTATTTATTAATTTCAATTTCCTCTCTTCATCTGCCTCTTCTATACTTACTTTATACTTCACCCCAAATTTTTTTCTATTTGAACATATATTCCATCGAATCTATTTACATTTTAACAATTTGGATCGGATATATCCGATCAAAATTTTAATCGGATACATCCGTTTCTTATTATGTAATTGGATTATCCGATTAGATAGGCTTCGATATTTTTCTCAGTGTATATTTAACCGTGCATTTTTCAAATTATTTTCGAATGTGTATTTCTCGTCATGTGCATGTATGTATTTGCGACATCTTCCTCGGAAAACTCCAGATTATCCGGTAATACAATTATGCAATTATGATAATTATTGACACGAATAGACTCGCAAGTTCTTGTTCTCGCGAATAATTAGTAATCCAAGAACATATTATTATCACGGTGAAGATTGGCTCGAAACGCGGCTTTCGCACACTGTCGAAGTGAAGATAACGGTGATAATCGTGCGTTCCCGCTCGATTCTTTACCGTATACACTTCCGAGTGTATAGAATCACACGCTGACTAATCGCGGTCCGCGAACGTGCCCTCGTCTTACTTTCTTTCGCGAGTACGGCTGTGCGCCGTTGTTGCACCAGGGTAGCATTACGCGATCGACGACCGTCATAACCGAAGGAATTCGCGTGTGTATGAAATTGCCGGTTGCAATCGCGCGCGATTTTGTAATTGACCGGACCGAGTAAAACATGTTTACGCATACGGCAAACTCCCCGCAAATATACGAAACAAGTCAATCCTGTCTTCTCCGGATTGCGAACCGCAGATTATAGTTCCCTCTTTTTGGGTCAACTTTAATGATAATTTTATTTGATAAATAAGAAATTTCCTTCAGAAAACATTTGATAAATAAGAATTTCTCTTAAAAAAAAATTAAGTGACTTCAATTGTTGACGCAATCGAATTACTGAGCATAATTTATTCGTCAAAATCTATTTGCAAATTATTCGCAAATTTGATCGATATAATATATGACAATTACATAATCTTCCATTCCTTTTTTTAAATGCCGTTATTTGCCGAATATTCTCTTTTGCAATGTGTTCTTTTTCAAAGAAAATAATATCAAAATCGTTAATTAGTTCTCATTTCCTCACACCTGTAAATTGTGTAAAGTATAGATAGTAGGAATAAATGAAAAAAGGGATATAGAAACTAAAAAAATGTTATAGAGATTGAGTAATGATATGATTGACGAAATATTATGTCTAATTTTAAGAAAATGTCATTGCAGTCTTGGCGAGGATCGAGGTCGTGACACCGAGCATTGTAGCAAGGCCACACGGTATCGTCTTCAATGAAGTCGAACTTCTGGCTTGCATTTCTTTCTCAATAGTTGTTTCTTCAGTGTTTATGGTGTTCTAAAACATAAAATGTAACACATTTACGTCCAAAATCAGCTTATCTCAAAATCAGATTATTTAAAAAATTTTTGAACTAATTTTTACTAAAACTTCTTGATACAAAAAATTTATATATCAACGTTTTAATATATAAAGCATACAATTTATATAAATAAAAAACCTAATTGTAATATTAATGTGGTTCAACGCATTCTGTACAAAAATCGAGTAAGTTTAATGTGAAATTATTATTTTTAGAAAAAATATTTACAAACAATTTTATTAATAAATTTGGCAATCATTTTAATAATTAACTTATTTAATGTTTTATATTAGTTTTATTGAATAATTTATTTAATTAATTGTTTGCATTTATCAAAGTCTTGAGGATGTAAACTAATAAATACTAAGTTCTGAAGAATACTGAGATAAGTGTAATCTCAAGTGTAATCTCAAATATGATCAATAATATTAAAGTAAATTTGTACTATTATAGTTGTTTATAGCAGTTGTTATTAAAAATGCTGTCATTATTTGTTATTAAGATGCGATTAGTTCACCTTACCGGTTTTTCAGCGTTCTTATTTCTGATAACTCGTTTTCGCGTTGACAGTTCTTGCGAAAAGATCTTGCCTGTCGGCACACGCGAGACAATTGGAACATCGCGCCTTTGCCGATTCATGCATCCGGTATCATGACAATCGCGCGTAATCATAGCTTTTTTTATTGCGGTTGGAAGTTCATCAAAAATTCTTGTCTCCTGAAGAGTTTGGCAATTCGGTCCTTGTGCAATAAATGGAACGGATCTTTGGTCTCCAACACAGATTTGCGTCACGATTAAAAGAGTATCCTTCGGGGAGGCCTTTTTGTCGATTGAAAAAGATTATATGTATAATAATATATATGAATAATTGTAATGTCGTTTTTAATAATATTTCTATTCATTATATATTTATATATTTCTCATTTCAGTATTCAATTAATATTTAATTATGATGTTCCTATAAAAAAACTCATTACATATATATTTTATATTTCTCCAAATCATTTTGAACGAATCAACACTGCCAATTTTATGAACAGTGAAGCAATTACTTCACGTTGAAGAAGATCGATGACGGCGGTTCCCTCGCTTCTCGGCGCTGCAGCGACTAACATGTAACCCTTATTGTTTGGAACAGATTTCAGCTCCCTGATGGTATTCCCAATTAAATTGGTCGCAGTTGGTTTAAAAGAGAACGATTCATCCTTAAATGCATCGTTTTTGTGCAATGATTCGATCAGAGAACGAAAGAAAGCCATTCTTATTTTGGAGAACACATCAAAAATGTCCCAAGTGACATCATAATTTAGGTCTCCTGTAAAAAAGATAGTTTATCATTTCTTTATTTTTTTTTCAAAATATCATATATATGTATAAACTCGTTATAGTTTATCGAGCATTATCTTATATAACTTGAACTTTTATACTTAGAATTGCTAGTGAAATAATCGATAATCAAATATATTATGTTATTTAATGTTTCGTATTTATATAATTATCGTTAAAATAATCAGAAGAATTTATGTTTCATAAATAAAACATAAATTGAAATTTCGCCGCCCATTTTTACTTCATCTTTTTCATTTTCTTCTAATTTTATTTGTTTTGAATCTTAAAATTTTCAGTAAAATATTAATGTAAAATATCCTTTCCATAAACCTGTGTGTAATTTGTCTCCTGTTTTAGGATCTGCCGTAGTCAAAGAGGAAACGGGTCTCGCCCGGTCGCTAAGATCGATCACTTGCCAACTGTCGTTGGAATCGCGTTTGCTTCTATGTGGTTCCAACTTTGCATTACGTTTACTGAATTTGTTAAACTTGTATTTAGGAAAGAATGGAATCGAGAAATTGCTGCCAGAAATTGCACCTGTTCGATGGAATACACGAAATTAGCGATATGAAAAAATAGTTAAGTAGGCAATAAAAGAATAATACATTGTCTATTCTAATTTCTACTATTTTAATTTTTTTTCATGTTTATATTTTTATAGTTTTCAACGTTGAAATTATACACAAATTATATTTAATTAATAAATTTTTGTAATTTACAATTCAATTAATAAAACTTTTCTCTTTCAAACCTGTTGTCATTCCTCTCACTTGTTTCGCCCAAGATAATAACTCTTCGATATTCGAGTGAAGGACACACTCGCAATTACCATTCTTTTCAGGAACTGACGCGTTATCCATGGAAAAATTAGCGTTCTTGGACATATTGTGACAACTCTACGATATAAATGTTGCCTTAATACAACTTGAATTTAAACAATACTATATAAATAATAAAAATTTAAAAGCATTGTACACCGCACGAAAAATAAAATTGCAAAAACTAAATTCTACAGATCTTTTCTTAAATCTGACAAATTCAAAAACTACTTTTTATGGAGCGTCATATTTTCATCAAAATATATATTATTTTGTATAACATTATATTTAATGAAAATACTTAAATATATAAAACTGTCATAAGAATGCGGATTTGTATTCCAATTAATATTAAATGTAAATAAAATTAAATATAAAATAAATAAATTAAATCCAATTATTATAAAAATTAAATTAAAAAGAAAGAGTAAAATAATGAAAAAAAATTGATCCATCGACGAGCAGTTTTCTAAAGTTATCCGATATAAAAATGATTAATGCGATTATAAGAGAATACTTGAAGAAATCCTTCAATCGCGAAGGGCAGTCTTTCTTTATAATCCTTCCACGAGTTCTCTTCCTTTTTCTTATCTTGGTCCCTTTCGTCGATCAGGAGCAAAATGACATTTCGGAGAGTAACAATAGCATTTGCGGTTTCTTCAGAAGCATCATTCTTCATTGCCGATGCTATATCATTGATAGGATTCATCTCGATGAGCTTCATCTCGAGCTTGATATTCTCAGTCGTTGATCTCTTCTCGCGCGTCTGATTACCCAACATATTTTCCGACGCTTTCACGTCCTCTTGCAAGATCTTGTCCGTATCTGTCGCCTGCATCTTACTCTTCAATGCAGGGTCGACAAATATTCTTCGATAAGTGTCCAAGGACGGTGCCGTGTCCCACGTAGAAGGCACAAGCACTATTGAAGCAGGACATAAATCATTAATCAATATGTGTAATAACTCAGAACGGCGTATTTAAAAGATGCACATTACGCATTTGTATGCTGAATGTTCTTCTTGAAAAAAGAGAAGAAAATAAAGAAACGTTATGATATGCGCATAGACATGTAATTTAAAATAATAAGCCTTTAAGAACGAAAGCCGGAAAGTAAATAATTGACTTCATTGATGAATACATCTTGTTCTTCCTTGTCATTAATTACAATAACAAGCGTGACTGTTCAAGCGAAGCAGAAACGGAAGGTTGATTGATACCTGAACGATCCATCGTAAATCCGAAAGAGCATGCCATCAGCGACCATAGCAAGATTAAAATACCGAAACGTGACATGACGTGACGACTTCTACTGACGAATAAATTAAAATGTTTTTATAATATAATTAGACTGTTTTGTCTGTCTATAATACATTGCTCACCTGTAATCGACTTGCAGTCGATTTTTTATAGAACGTTGGAGAGCAAAAGTTTAATTCTGGATGCCGTTTAATCTCAATAATTGCTATCCGCTTTGTTTTTCTTTCAAAAAAACAATTAGGCTACGCTGTTGCTAATCAACAAAATCGGTTGCCCAAACGACCGAAGGAGAATCTCAAGATTCGAACAAAGTTAGGATTTAGATTTTGCTACATCAGCTACGCGCTCATTAAAATACTTGTAGTTTTTCTATATAATTGCATTGCTCGATACAAATTTTAAATTAGATTTTATTGTAAATTATTTTATTTTGTTGACGAATCTGAACAGAAAGTTTCGTGTTTTAAATAACAGATTAAAATATCCATTATATGACTGCCATCAGATGAAAGGCTCCCTCGATAATGCGAGCTGACCTAATTTTGACTTAATTTCTGTGGCGTCAGCACGTAGTATCATTAACCGACTGTCACATCGGTCGTCATATCGCAGGATTATCGTCCTAAATAATAAAGGATTCGTTACTATGTATGCGATCCATGTCTGTAAGTTGTGGCGCAGCCCCCGTTTTAAGTCGATATGTGACATATTTAACTGTTGAGACTTACATAGGTCACTCGGCGGTAAAACTACGCTCACGATCCGATTTATACTATTTGTTTTACGTCATTCGTTTCGTATGCGCACGTACTTTATGTACGAATCATTTATTTTCATCGACCCCATCCTACGTACGTGATGATGGTACGCCAGCTTATTCACAAGAATTTGCGTACATTTTTATCAAAGATTCCACGTATTAAAAGAGCGCGAAGATTTTCGCGAAACTTTCTACTGGAAGAGAATTGCTCCATCTGAAATCTATCAAATTAAAATTACGCTTTGAAATTATTCTGCAAATTAATAAAAAGGAAACACTAAAAACGGACTTATGAAAATATATTTTCAAGATACATAAAATTCAGAAAATATGTTTAACAGTAAATTGGCAGAAATATTTGTGAACTTTATTCTTGAATTTATAATAAAAAGGGCATGGTAATAATTTCTTAAATTTTACGGAAGCAAAACTTTTTATTTAAATATTGATGGAGTTGCAGAATGATGGCACGAGAGGCATAATTTCCCAGCCAATAATTACTGACCGGCAAAAGAATCGTAATAATAAGGGCGTACTAATAAAGCGTTCTGGAATAATATCCGGAAAATCGACGCCGCGCGCCGATACGGCGTTCCTAGCGGAAGCTTCGTTTCACCAGTTGCTAACCCCTGCTCTAGGCATCTTGGAACTTTAGACTGTTTTCTTCGTTGAAACTTTCTTTACGTTGAAAACTGCACAGAGCACGGCGGCGGTATACTGAATTATTAAGAGGATTATAGACCCTCGTGCAACTCGGGGACGGTGTAAGAAGCGACATGGCGTCGGAGGAACGTCGCGCAACGCGACGAAGCGGTCTGCGCCTGGTTACCGGGCCCCGATTGGTCCACGTTTGGTACCTACCCCGCTGGAAGGGGGTTTCCCAGCAGCGCGGGGTAGTGGTGGCGGTCAGGTCATAACCGGGGGTTGGAACAAGAAGGCAGGAGCAGAGGGTACTTGGGCCTCGGCCGGAGAGACGAGACCGCTCACGACGAGCCACGAAACGAGCCACAAAACGACGACTGATGGCAGGCCGGCTAGTTAGTTTGCTCTTCTTCGTACTTCTGATATATCTGGCACGATTGCTGCAACGTAATCGCGAGGCGCTGAAGGCCGCGTCGTAAATTGGCCGCGGCACCAACGGAAGCTTCTTTTTCGCTCTTGGACATCTGTGATCTTGGATAGTCAAAGCGACCAAGGTAGGACTTCGCTCTTATTCTCAAAAACAGGTGCTTTCCGAAACGGAAAACGAAAACACGTAACTTCGAAGTGTAGTATTTTATTTATAAACACGAAAATACGACGCATGTCTGAAGAAGTAGGAAACTCGTATCGTCTGACAACGGCAAGTGAAAAGATACAAACGAGTTTTCATAAGATTCTTTTAGACATTTGCAATGTCTTTCACAATTTATAATACATTGCGTAAAACGCGTAATCGACAGCATACAGAAAAGAAGAGTTATGTGCTTCTGGAAGTTTCGTTTATGCAACTTGATGCATACCTAACGGCCTTGTGACAAATAATGCGGATGTGTGTATGGTGCGCGAATCAACCGCGAGTTGTAGAGCTGCTAATGAATTTTAACGACAATTTAAAAGCGATAGTTACGATGAAACGATGGTCAGTTCGTATCGTTTGCTCGTAGATGATGAAGATGAAGCAACAGGGCCTGGTGGCCGATCTCATGCCCAACATAAGGGTAATGAAGATATTCGGGCATTTCGTATTCAACTATTACGACGACAATTCGTCCAAATATCTACATAAAATATACTGCTGCGTAAGTAATTACGAGTTTCGACATACAGTATTTCCGCCGAATCACGTCAACAAAATCTTATCTCCCATTTGATCAAATCGAAGTCGAAGTTCTTTAGCCTGTGATTTCAATAATCGTCATAAAACCACTATTATTTTTTATTTACGTCCAAACATCCGTGGACGAGGATCCGATGAGGATACGCGCACACACCGCAAGAGTTATCTTTTCTAGGCGAATCTATTTCTGCTGCTGTTACAATTCGGCCTGTGCGCGGTGAATCTGATCATCGAGAGCGCCGACGTCGATGATCTCACGGCCAACACGATCACCCTTCTCTTCTTCACGCACAGCATCGTCAAGGTCGTTTACTTCGCCATCAGGAGCAAGTACTTTTACAGAACGTGGGCAATATGGAACAATCCAAATTCCCATCCGCTCTTCGCCGAGAGCAATGCGAGATACCACGCGATCGCCTTGAAGAAGATGAGGCTGCTGCTCTTCTTGGTCGGCGCTACCACCGTGCTCGCCGCGGTAGCTTGGACCATTCTCACTTTCTTCGAGCACCCAGTTAGAAAGTTCGTGGATCCGGCTACGAACGAGACAATAATTATTGAGGTAATAAATCCGACTTGTAATACATAAAAAATATTATTTTTGCTCAACAAGTAAATTAAAGGAATAATAAGATTAAAAAGGAATGTTTTAAAATAAAATTGCTTTAGCCATCAAATATTGCTTTTTAACCTTAAATTGTAATATACAATTAAATTAATAGAATTTATAATTAAATGCAATTATACTCGAAATTTAAAAAGAGAAATAGGTGAAGAAATTCGAGTTAAATTAATTAATTAAGACTATCTTTACATATTTTTCTTTTAAAAATTTTTTTTACGATATACATTGTATTTAGTGCATTACATAAACACGCACTCGAGTCCTATTTTATTGTATGTGAGAAATTTCTTTTTCTCATGATCTAGTTGCCGCAATTGATGGTGCGTTCGTTCTATCCGTTTGACGCCAGCAGGGGAATAACGCATATTTTGATACTCGTATACCAATTCTATTGGGTGCTCTTCATGCTCATTAACGCTAATTCGTTGGATGTTCTCTTCTGCTCATGGTTATTGTTCGCCTGCGAACAATTGCAACACTTGAAACAGATTATGAAACCTCTGATGGAGTTGAGTGCAACTTTGGACACAGTGGTTCCGAATAGCAGTGAGCTCTTCAAGGTCTGTCGAATTTTAACATTTATAGACATTGCTTATATACATTTTATTCCTATTCTGCATGTAATCTACATTTATTTTTTTTGTCTAAAATTAAATTTTTTGGCATTTAAACTAATTTCGATCAACATTTATTAACGTTTTTATTTTATGTCGGTATAATAAGTAATTTTTGTCACTTGAAGTAATTACAAAAGAAGCGAATTAGCAAGTATGAAAAAAGTGTGAAGATCCAGAAAAGTTTATATCCGCGTAATCAAGACTTTATATGTCAGCAGACTTATGTCTTTAGACTTTTCTTGTGCGTGTAGGCTGGTAGCGCGGACCATCTTCGTGAACAATCGGAGAACAATCAGCCTCCACCACCACCGCCCCAAGGTGACAGCATGCTGGATCTCGATCTTCGTAACATATACAGCAATCGGCAGGACTTCACGGCGACCTTCCGACCAACCGCTGGTATGACCTTCAATGGTGGCGTAGGACCGAACGGATTAACGAAGAAGCAAGAGATGCTTGTCAGGAGCGCCATCAAGTACTGGGTGGAGAGACACAAGCATATTGTCAGGTGAGTCAATTTTATTAGATTAGCGCAAGTCTGGCAAGGCTTATCGCGATGCCGATTGGATTAGCCTTTCGCAACGTAAAGAGAGGTCGCAAGATAAAGCGTCAAGACCGAAAGATAAAAGATTCAATATGATACGAATGCCGCGACGAGAGATGCAAAACTGCCCTCTCCCCCTCCCCCCCTCACCACTGTGTTCTACTTACCCCACTGAAGACGTATAGTTAATTCATGGAGCTCCTACACCGGTGAGTGAACGACGGATCATTTCTTTGAAAGTCATCTGCATCTTGTGTGAACTAGTGACCCAGAATAATCCTGTACAACACGCCTACGGCGTGTAAAGTATTTAGTATATAGTCGGCATCATATATTGACCCCATAGAAAGACGCGCTAACTACTCTTTCAATTATTAAGAGACACGCATGACAAAGTTGCGGCCAAACATCACGATTATGAATATTTTAGAATACACTTAGAATACACTTAAACACATTTCAAATACTATTTATTAATTCGAGCATACTTGTTGTTAATTATTTAATATAAGGAAAAAAGTAATTTTATATCGGGTTAACATTAATCTCACTGAAAAAAATTCTGGTCAAAAACGGACGAGGTCAGAAAAAGCTTGTAGGCTTGATAAAATATTCTGGTTATTATAATGGGATTATTATAAATTATAAAGTATTGAGTTCTATTATAATAATCGGAATATTTAATCAATCCTACAAGATTTTCTGATTCGTCCATTTTTAACCAGAATGTTTTTTCAGTGCTGGCGAAACAAAAGCTTTACAATTTTAATCATAAATAAGGAAAAACGACGAAAAAATGAAAGAAACTTTACAAATATCCAAATACTATATTCTGAGTATATAAAGCGGAACAATTATTGCGATCTATACATTGCGATTTAAATTTCTAATACTTTCGTCAATAATTTATATTTTAATTTATATTTTACTACTTATTAATGCGTTGAACGCGTCATCAATGAACGGTGCTGCAATATCACTTTGTCGCATCTGTAAAATATATTCCATAATATTCAAACAATTGCAGAAGTCATTAGTAGGATAGCCGATAATAAATATCTAATAAAAAATACATTTTTAAAACAATTCATCTTTATATAATAACGAACTTTTTATTAAACTTTGGCAAAGGTCAATTGAAATCGGCGTGATAATGCATTGAAACTAGTTAGGAAAGAGAAAGTGTAGTACAAGTTTAAAGTCGAGTAACAATCTTTTTATCATTAGTAAAAAGCCGATATTACCACACTTCGAATCTTTATGCTACGGTCCTTTGAAAATAAATAGTCAAATATAACAATTCTATTTCCAACGCTCATCTACAGTTTAATAACCAACATAAAAACATGATTCTACTTAAAAACAGAAGTTCTTCTTTCTCAAATTGTGACGTACCTACATCGTACTTCGTAAAGTTCCGAGCATGCGGAATACGATCAGCGGCGACAAGATCGATCGTTCCTCGAAGAAGAAAAAAAATTCTTTTTTTTTTTCGCGAGAACGGTGCGAACGGATGCCGTGTTCCTGTAGGTTCGCGGGGGAGGGTGCCGAAGCCACTCGTCGACTGGCACGGGATGCGCGTGTTCCCACGGTGGTGAAGTATTTATTCTAAGAAAGCGCGATATTGACCGCAACGGGGGTCGTGTGTTGTACGGACTGTGCGATTCATGGGGGAATGGGTATTCGCCGCGACCGTTCACGTGCACGTAACGTACGCACACGTGGTTCACCTGCTAACGCACGCGTGACGACAGATTTTCGCCCACGGCTCGCATCCCGTGGACACATGTTTCACACTCGTGTAGCGTTATCGGACAGATTGTTCGATCGCGCCAATGACTGTCAATTTTATCAGTAGAGGGATTCCGTTGTTGTTTCCTATAGCGCTCATTTTTTTTATTAAGAATTAAAATTAAAAATTAAAGTACATCTTGGCTAAGACAATTTCAGTACTATACATATTAAGTTTTATGTCACTCTTGCCGAAAAATGAACTCGCCAACTTTCTTCCGGAACTCTTTTCTTTCATTATCATTATTATTTTGAATCTCTTCATTAATTCTTGATGATCTTAGCGGGTGTCAAAGAGACCTGCAAATTGATCCAAAAATCGTTATGACAATTATTACTTTCAAACAGTAGAGAGACTCGTATTATCACTTACACGATATTGGAAGAAAAAGATATTGACCGCAACGGAGGTCATGTCCTACGAGTAAGTAGTCTAAGGGGATAAAGTGTTTCCGCATAGCGGACTGTATATCGCGCTGGATATTCGATCCGGAATTACAAAAATTTCAAAACCACTTCGAAATTGCACTCAAGATTCTCGCGTGCGTTTTACAAATCTGACTTTTCGCAACAGTGACAACTTGGGGTGACACGGACTATACGGACATCGCATTTTCTTCAAGGTGTTTCGACATATCGATCATTTACTTACTGACAACAGTGTTAACTCGACGAACATTCGATGATATAGGATACACGTGGTGAAACGGAAGCGAATATTCGTCATACAACTTAGTTCTAATCACTTAGTTTAGTATGAAAATCAAGGGTGGCGTACCTATGGACGAAAGAACGGGTATTACGAATATATCTTTCATGAAGCGCTCGTCAACCGCGCTTTTAATGTGCGGCATAAGTCATAGACAGCGTTCGGGTCGTCCGTTCAGCGATCGACGATATATTAATGTAATCGTTGTTCCATGCAGATTGGTCACCGCGGTCGGGGATGCATATGGTTTCGCGCTTTTGCTGCACATGCTGACGACGACCATCACTTTGACGCTGCTCGCCTACCAAGCGACAAAGGTAAGTGTCGCTGCCAGATGGCCGGGCTCCTTTTCAAGGTCCCGTACAAATGACTTATCGATCGCTATAAATTAGTAAGGCATGTAATGCAAAGTCGATGGATTAATGCGAACTCGAACATTACTTAAGAATTAAGTATTCATAATACGTTCGAGTTTTTTTAATGCTACAGGTGAACGGTATAAATGTATATGCGGCCTCTACGATCGGCTACATCCTCTACACGTTCGGCCAAGTCTTTTTGTTCTGCATATTCGGAAATCGTCTGATTGAAGAGGTGCGTACGTGCGTACGTTGGCGGGAGACTCAACAAGTCTCTTAAAGTGGCACTCTGATAGAAAATAATGACGAACGTGATAAAAATTTAAGAGGAAACTGTATTCTTTAAATACAGTTTCTTTAAATACAATTTTCAGCGTTGTAATATGTTGCAATAAGAGTCTCCTTTTTTTTTAGAGCACCTCGGTGATGGAGGCGGCTTATTCTTGCCACTGGTACGACGGATCGGAGGAAGCTAAGACGTTTGTGCAGATCGTGTGTCAACAGTGTCAGAAAGCTATGTCAATATCGGGGGCGAAATTCTTCACGGTGTCCTTGGATCTCTTCGCTTCGGTAAGAAACTGAATCTACCTCGATCTTGAATTTCCGTCCGCACTTGATTATTATAATAAATGTAATGAAATTAAGAAAGCTTCATTCAACCGCCTGTTATTTATGATGGAATAATGCAATTAACGAGCTTCCAATAATTTTTATAGGTACTGGGAGCCGTGGTGACTTACTTCATGGTGTTGGTGCAATTGAAATGAATGCTCGGCTCCATGCATTCCAGATGCGAATGCAGTCTCTCACGTTGCACACGGCTGTGCAAGATTATATTTTTTAACATGTTTACAGGGGACCAAACGGAGCGTTTGTATCGTGAAGATTCTCACGAGGAGAATACCGCGTATTTACGGGCGCATAGCAAACTATTGAGAATCACGAGATTGGAAAGTCATGAGAAGCTACTCGGAATTGAGTTTAACCCTTCAGTCGTCGCGCTATTTTTCATAATCCAAGTCGATGCGTGGTCCAGTATGAAAAATCAACTTACATCTTTTAGAAGTAATATTTATTCAGACTTTTCAAATTCAAACGATGAAGTTTTAATGTATTTTAATATGAAAAAATACTAAACGTCGCGACGATTGGAGAGTTAAGCGATAAAAATGATAGAAATTATTTTTACTGTTATTTAAAAAATCGATCAGAGCGATAAGTAAATATATTCTTTTCGTTACTATTCAGATTAACGAGCGGTGAGAGAAACGAGTACTTTCTTTCGTTAAAATGTAAATTTTAGTGCGTAACTCTCTGTATAATTTTTCTTTCCACGTTTATGTGCATATAGTGACAGCAAGGGATAGCGGCAATGTTGAACACTCGTCGCGATTCATTTTCATGCACATTAATTATAAGTCATAATGCTTATACGGGGAAGATATACGCTAATGTCATTCGGGGTGAACTCTGGCGGCTTTTACTGATTGTTGCACGATCGATAATGGAACATACATTAACGGGAGAGCTTATTGCCTTTATTTTGAGTCGTCCAGCAAAATGGCGTTATTACGTTCTCGGATATACTATATATTTTAAAAATCACATGTAGCGGAGGGATTAAACGGCGCGTGTACATTGACGAAATATTCTAACAAAAACGTGTAAATATAAGATATAATTATATAAGATGAGGTTACATTTTTTTAGTGAAACAGTAACGCCGAATTGTAAGTTAAATTTGGTAGTGGCACGCTTTGTCTTTGCACGCAACAAATAGCAGTTTATAGCGTTACCACAAATATACGGCAACTTTTTTATTAATTATGTTTCCGAAGTAATTAAGTATTTTCTTAAGTATTTCGTTCTATAAGTATTAGATTGCCTGAGAATATTTAGATGTCATTTTAATTTTTATCTCACGAATCTTGCAATCTTTAAGTAAATTTTTTTCTCTCTCTCTTTTCTTTTTTCTCTTCTGTCACTTATTAATAATAAAATTTACGATTTTACTCCCTTCAGCGTAAAGAATGCAATGACACATAATACGATTTATTAATCTCCCTATTTATTGTCATTTAACTCTGCATTAGGAATAATCAGCCTTTGCTTCTTATTGCGCATCTGCTGGAGATTAAAATTTGTTAATTAACAAATAGCGATTAATGATTATGAATCTACCGTAAGATAAATAAAAAATTTTATTGCCGTGTTAGAATGGAAAATGTTAGCGCTTCGTTTCTCGGTGAAAAAAGCGGCGATACAATTGATGTGGTACGTCAATTACTATGTGGTACAATTATTGAACAATACTCTTGGATTTATTAAATATAAAGAGTAAGATATATATACATATATATACATACATATACGTAACCACGTGATAGTGGACAAACCTAATGTACCTAATGTACCTCGTTTTTTATATTTCATAACATCTCTCGGTGTCCTTAGTAAGATAATACGTCACCTAAAAGATAATGTCCAAGAGGAGATATTTGCACTGTGCATGGCTGCTTATTCTGAGTTACAATATAAATATGTATCTTTCATCGACGCGGATATCGTTTTACAAGACGACGCGAGATATTTTTATTTCTTTCAGAAAGCAAGAAGTGTGTGTATTGTCGAGGAAGGTGCATGAAATATTATAAGGCGAAAGCGAACGTTTAAGCGGATACGAGCGTGTCTGGCGATATCCGGGCTCGATCTACTTTTACATTAATGTATAATTAACGTATGTGTACATTACTATGATCAAGTATTAATCTATGAGATCACAGTATTATCAAATAGTTTTTCTCTATGTAAAGCTGTACTATATTTATTTAATAAAATCTTGATATAAACGTTCATATAAATTCCAGCGTGTCGCAGGAGAACCCGAATTTTCTCGCGTTCGACTCTGTCGAAAGTTTGGCAAACTGGGGCGTTCTCGGGATAATCTCGTTTAAAAAAAAATCATCTCGCGTTGAAACTACAGAACGAATTCGTTGGAATGTACTGTTACGAAACAGTAATGTAGAAAATAAAGGACGCGTCCAAGAACATACTCACGTTAGTAGCTGTTAATAGAGATTGTTTTGCCTCACGGAATCTAATAAATTAACACGGATCGCGCCGAGTTTCTCTTTATTCGATTCAATCATTGCTTTTGGAGAAAGCGATTCTTCCGACAAGTAGAAAGTAACGATTTTTTTATTAAATATGATTTACAAACTGCAGAAGTGTGATGTACATGCTAATTAATACAAACAGGATTCTAAGGACGAAGGATCATACCGCTCTCACTTATCCGAGGAAACGCTTTGTGACTAAAGGACGGACTTTCTCTTTGCACTGCATTCTTCATCGCATTCTCTTTCTTTACTATTTAAAAATTTAATATACAAAATATCAAGATAAATACCTGTGACGTACGAAATAAATTGAGATGCGCGCCTCTCCTCTTGTTTTTCCACAGCGTTAATAATAAAATATTGACGTAAAGTGTGGAGATATATGTATACATATATATACACACATATATATATATATATATATACACATGTACACAGGGCGTTTCAAAACTTTACAAGTTTGTAGTATTTACTGAACTTGTAAAAAGCATTTAATTAATACACGAACGCAAATACTTTTAAAATAAATAACCATTTTTATTTCGATAACTTATTCGCTGGTTCGAAAACGTTGTTTATGAAAGCAAAAAATTTGTAACAATTGCACGGAATTGTTTTATTAATTTAATTTTTTTAACCCAACTTTAAACGATCCATAATAATTCGTGTCGAAATCCAAAGTAAAATTTTATTTAAAATTTTACGTGTCACGCAATACAAAAAACATTTAAAAAATCAGAAAACACACTTATAAAATTCCCATCATATAAAATTATAAATAGAATGCTGTTCTAAAATATGATGCGAAATGTGCATTATTTAAAGCAGGCTTTTAGAAAAAGTATTTTATGTATCTTCCATTTCAATGCATGTTTAATCTCTTCATGTCACCGAATTTCGTACTTTTTTAAAAGTTCCTAGTGTATTTCGAATCGCTTTATATAGACGCTCTCTCGACAAGCAATATTTATGTATCAATATTTATACAACAACATTTGTGATATTTGCGTATTAAAGTATTAAACCGCTTTAAACGCGGTTTTTAATTCGCGTCTCTCTCTCTCTCTCTCTCTCTCTCTCTCTCTCTCTCTCTCTCTCTCTCTCTCTCTCTCTCAGACTTTAGGATAGAGTTTTATTTATAATTTTATATATCATGTAATGCAAAACATGTTTGACAGAAAACAGAGTTAAAAAATACATAAAATATGGATTAAATTGCGAACATATATAAAAAAACATGGTATAAATACAATTCTATCTTGAAATCTGAAGCGAATGAAAGATCATCTAAACTGAGCTCTACGATATGTTACGGTAGAATAAAATGTTTTGCTTGCATACAGCAAACACACAATCATGGATGGTTTACATTGTCGGAACAGTAATTTACATTTTCGCTATTTATTTGGAGAAAAACTGATTTATGGACTTATCTCAAAGCATTTCTTTCATTCAGCTTAGCGTATACTGCAGACCTGCAAAGACTATGACTCCACCAACTCGAAACGTCCTGTACGTCCGGAGGAGGCGAGGCAACGTCTATTAAGAGCTCGTAAAAATAAGCCGTTTAATAAGCCGAGCGAGAAATTGGCGCGGCGTGTTCGCACGCAGGCGCAAACCGCGAGCATCTCCGTGCGTTTCTAGGGGTAGTTTCGATCGTCCGGGGGATGAACTATGCCGTGCTGCCGCCCGAGACGCCTCTACCTCGTGCGTTGCTCCCGTGCGATGCTGCCTGAAACGAGAACTCTCGCGCCGCCGTCGTCGTCGTTTCGTGACAGTGACACGCCTGCGGGGCGCGTGGTGCCGGTCCGTCACGATTGCATAATCGTCCACCGTGCGTCAGCCCTCGGCGACCGGGCGACGGATCCCCGCGGTCCACACGGGATTCTGTGATCGCGCGTCGTCGCCGGAGGAGAGGAGATGCGCCGAGCGTGGTCGAGGCGAGGGCAGTCGCTGGCTCCGTCGACGGCAAAGTCCGACGGTCCCAAGACCGAGCCTGCGAAGCGTCGTTGACGGATCTCGGTGACGAGAGATCCTCCCCCCTCCCCCCCCCCTCACACACTGCGAAATCGTTTCTCGCTCGGGAAGCGATACACACGTGAAGCAATACTGGACACCGCCGTCTCCGACCTCGCGCCGTCATCGTCTCGTCACCGTCGACTGTAAATATCAAAGGAAAACGATGATAATGCGTCTGAGAACGATGCTATCTGAGACGCATGCGTTCGCCGAACCGAAGTGCAGCTAATGGATCGGATCCAGACGTGAGGCTAGGCGTGCGCAATCCGACGTGGAATCCGGGAGGAAGAGGATCGAGGATCGAAGAGGACGAAAGATGCGAATCCGTTGTCAATCAACGAAGTACAATCTAGAATAATTGTTCAACAATCAAAATCGGGACGTGCGATCTCGCGGCGAGTTTAGATCTCGATCTTATCGATACGAAAACTATCGCTGTCCACGACGATGATACAAAAGAGCCGTTAGGTCGAGGCGATCGAAGGCTTCGAAGTCTACTTCCTTCTTAGTAATAATAATAATAATAATAATAATAATAATAACCGCGACGAGACGAATCAAAATTGCAGTAGCAGTGGATTTTCTTTCACGCACGAAGCATGCGGAAATGCAGCTCATCGAGATTACGCTCGGATTACAATCCCCAACCTTGTAGTATTTGAAGAATAGCGCGTGTCGATCAGTATGATCGGCCGTTCGATATTGCAGAATACACATGTACGTGAGCTACAACGAGTTACGTAATACGCCTGTCTATAAAGTAATAGGCTACAAGAGACGTCCCCGGGGAGGATGAGGAGGGAGATGAAATCGAATCCGAAATTGTTGTTTGATTAGTGGAGCGAAGAAACAGGAACCTGATGGACAATGAGGCTCTTTTATTTATAGTCTAGCCAACGGAGACTGAACGACACTGGTTTTTAGGGTAAAACCTAGAATAAATCGAGATAATTTTTATCGAAGGGAATAACGTTCATTGCCATTTAATAACGTACTCGATGTATCAAAGCAGATAAAAGAAGGAGGAGAAAGAGAGAAACCAAAGTACAATCGCATGTGCGAACGTGGTTAGTAATCGACAGAATTGAATTCGTCTTAATTAACCTTAGAAAGCTCAAACAATGAAATCGCGTCGGAGTTAACGAGGGCTGGCGCGGCGCAAGTTGTGAGGAATTTTTTGCGAATTACCGATAACCATAGGTACAAAAACTGCGAGCGGCTGGAGGAGGCGAAGCCTCCCGCCGCACAAGCATTATCGTAAGTATTACAAGTTTTGCAAAATATTTAATTGTCCGCCTGCCATCCACTATATTCTTATTACATTTTACGTTTATTTATCATTTCTATTATTATCATAATTTACGTAGTAAGAGTTATTAATTCTTTATAATTTATATTATATAATATTCTTAAAAGTTAATCTCTCTGATTCTCTTTCTCTCTGTCTCATTCTCAAATAAAAGGTATGTTGTATGTATTTTATGTTTTTATTTATTTTCTTCTTGCATTTATTTCTGTTATCTTCTTTATACTATTATTTTCAATTATCAATAAATTATTAAAAATTTTTAACAATTTTATAAAAATTTGAATATCATTAATTATATAATAATTTTCCAAAGGTTTCAATCAACGTATTCTCGCAAGCAAAAGCATCGATTACTTGATTATATACGTGATATTAACATGAGCTAAAATTAATTAAGAACTTCGATAAAAGCCAGTACCTACGCATAATTAAAGTCCCCTGCTATAATACCATAGTAAGATAATAATAATGACCAGATACTTTTCAAACTATAACGTGGTAATTTGTATACACTTAACTCGATTAATAACATCAACGTAAATCTCTTTACAGTCCTATAGTTTAGGATGTTGATTAAGGAAAATTTAAAAATATATATCACAATAATTTCATTAAAAAATGTATCTATTGCAGAATTTATAATTAACATAATCGGTAGCTTTAAAACGATCTGCATACAATATCGCGATTATATTAAATTATATAATTTAATATTTATAAAATTATATAATTTAAAATTATATAATTTAAGATATATTCTGTTCAATAAAATTTAATGAAATTTATAATTAAAGAATTGTATGTACATAAAATATAAAAAACTAAAAAATTAATTATATATAATTTTTCAGTATTATAAAATAAATTATACACATATATATTAATTTAATTATATAATTATATATGTATATATATATATATATGTATATATATATATATAATTTAAAAAAGAACGAGATATCTTTTAAATGTCACCTTAATTAATCAGAATTTTCTTCATATACATATATGTATATGTACATGTAAATCTACATATATATGGTCGTTGATCCCTGGTTAGAAGAGACAGTACTCCGGAGTTTCTCGTCAGTCGATCGGCGAACTTCGACCACGAAGGTCGTCTGAACGCGGCGATAAATGCAACGCGAATATTCGCCATTCGCCGCGAGTGCAATGTTCTAATTGCAATTAAATCTGATGGATCGCACGAAGGACAATGAGTTCCCATCGAGCTCGATCTTACACGCGAATAAACGACTTTTGGGTAAACGAAATTCGTTTGTCAAATACACGTGATGTGTCCCGATAAGTTCAACCATACAGAATGCATGTGAGATATTTTTATTTTTATTCTGAAAAAGCCCGTTATCAAAGATCGATATCAATTTTCTTGCCCTACATGTGAAAATATATATTTTTCCTCCTGATTTAAATATAATTGGCTTTTACGGTCACCTTACAATGTAATGCATGTCTTATTATAAGGATGTTTAATCTTCTGAATTAATTCAATTATTGAATCATAAATTGGGAATTGATTTCTGTTGTATAGCTTTATAGGCATTTGGTGCTTTTATTTATACGGCAATACGGTGGATTGGCGCATCGTGTTCAAAAGAGCGAGATAAAATCTCATATGAGCATCCATAATTACACATCGATTTGTTATGCGAAAGCAATATCGTGAATATAGCTTTCAACCAATTTGTAATCACTCATTACAAATGTCATCACACATACACACACACACACACACACACACACACACACACACACACACACACACACACACACACACATATATGTTTTGCATACGGATGTTTCACTTCAAATTCCATAAATGAAAATTTCATAAAATCGCAAAGCTTCTCTCAGATTATTATGTACACACATTTTCGCGTACCGTATGTCGTCACAGATTAACATTTTATTCATTTATTTCTTTTTACACGTTTAAATTACACTCTCTTAGCCGCGGGTGCCATGCAAACGTTGTTTCCTCCCTGCGTACGTGATCATAAAGTAATTTTATGATTCAAAATACTTGCAAAGACAAATGAATCCTCGCGCGAAAGGTACATGGTGTACTATGATTTATGGATGACATAGGTCCCGCCTAAAAATATTCTCTTGCTTCATGAATAATATATTTTTACGACCGAGGACTTGCTGCAAAGTCGGCAAAACAAATGTCACGAACATCTTTCCCGCGAACTTTTTTTCGCGGAACGAGCTTCTGCATCTCGCGAGGCGATCCTCTAGCTCGACTACCTGTGTCAAGTTCGCTCCGCGATGGGCGCCATTTGAATATTGTTAACTAATTCATTAATTCCATCGGGGCGCAGCGCCGAGCCTTTAGAATCCATTTAAAAAATTATGTCCGCGGAAGAACAAGAAGCGCGATAATTTTCTGATACTTTTTACCACGTGCATATTACAATAATTAAGCTGGAATATTTATCGATGTTAATTGTGTGCTATGTGGACCGATTCTTCGCGAGTACCTCACTTTGTTTCGCATTTATAATGTATTCTGACCGAGGGCAAGCTTCTGAATTTAATGTTGATGAAGAGGCTTGATTATAACGAGTGATCTCTTTGTGCAAAATACAGTTCTTGTACTTTGAATAACTTTGGTTAATCATACGATATTGTACACACTCCCAACGTTTCATCAAAATTGTACAATCTGCAGAACTTTAACGTACACGGGAGCGTGCGGAACGAGATTTGCTCTTGTTGTGATATTCCAGGAACCGGATCTCATAGTTGTAGAATAAAGTCGCATCCATGAACAACAAGTTACCGTCGTATTATATTACATATTATTTGCGTGTACGATTCTGTCACCTCTGTCGCAGAGCTGGACCTCGATTATCTAGAAAGAAGAGGTGGAAATACAATAACTTACGAAGGCGCCGAGGGAGGATCGAAAGAAGAGGACAGCCCCGCGGACACATTAGATCGCGTTAAAGTCATCTTTTTGGGCGCACCCGGCGTGGGAAAGACGAGCATAATCCGAGTAAGATTTTATAGACACGATTGCATCTTCCAATTAGACGTTATTTGTATGTATCTTACGTGAAACTGTTCTTTGTCCCGCAAATCTCTCAATTAATCTTCTGAATATTAAATATACGGGTACATCAAAATTCTAGAGATCTAATTATCTTAATTAGAAAAAATTTTAATTAACATAATCTATGATTTTTGATGTTATAAATAAATTCCGTCAGTCTTGTTTTTATGTAATTTTTATCTATCTGGCGAGAAACAAAGGTAACAACTTTGCAAATATCTTGCACAAAAATGCAATTATACACACGGGTCGTACGATCGACGAGAATCTTTGTCAGAATCTTTTCAGTTTCCCAGCTTCAAAGCTGGGAGGGAAACAAATCGCGGAAACGAGTCGCTCGGACGCTCCGTTCATTTCCGATAATAGTTTCCGTTTATCGATGACGACGATTATCGGCTCTCCGAGGAAATTAAAAGGCACGAGGAATATCCTAAGGAAGCCAGGTCACTTTTGACATTTCTTTTATGACCGAAATTCGAAGCTCGAACACCTGCTCTCGCGTAGGAGAATTCTCGATTGAGCTTCCTTCCCTTCTCCGTAGTTCTGTAATTTTTCCATAACTTTTTTTTTTTTACAAATTCGTGATTTTTGCCTCCAGCAATTCGTCTGGAGCGAATTTTCCGAGGAGTATAAACCGACTGAGAGTCGGGAGACGTTTTATCCGAGTGTCGTGCTGGCTGATCGATTGTACGAATTGAAGATCACCGATCTGCCTACCATCCCGTACTTCCCGGTCAGCTCGCATCTAGAATGGACGGACTTCCGCTATTACGGACTACGGAGTGCGACGGCCTACGTGCTCGTGTTTGATCTCAGCAATCAGGACACATTTCAGGTACTTCACAATCGAGATTCAATGTTAAAGCGCGATAAATTGCGCCCCGGCCTCTCGCGAGGGCGAAACTTCTGCCTTCTGAGGAACGTCAGAAACACGGCAGCCACGGCTCGCGCTTATCTGTTTTTTTTTTACGAAGTTTTTCTCGCGAGCTTTTTTCTTTCTTCGCGAAAGCCGTCACGACTTTCGACTTCAAGTCGCGTCAAAGTTGCCGGCATAAAAGTTTGATTATCTGAATGTTTGTCTGGGTGACGAAAGACGGTCTCTCGAGGACAAAACGTAACACAAGTTAGCTGACGTTAAATCGATTTTACTAATAATAAGTCAAAATGAAAAACGCATCTCGTGACGTTGATAACATTGTTACGCGAGATAAAATAGTACAATAAGTAATTAATGACTGCAGAGAAGGATCTTTCGAGTCGTATTTTCTTCTTGGAAACTACTCCAACTTTCTCTTTAAAACTGTCTACTAATTGTAAGATAGCCCACGCACACACAAGTTTGACATGAAAATTAAAATACTGAAAAATACAATTTAAGCTACCAGGCACTAATTTTCAACTAACCCTTTCGTGACTTTTTTTTAATGAAAAATACGTCTACTTTAATTATTTATGAATTTTATCGCGCAAATGATTTTGCGATAATATTTGTGACAATATTTTTCGATTAAAGTTTAAACAGGCCTCTTTACAATGTGTCCCATTTGATTTTAATGATTCAATGTTTAATAGAGATATGATTTTTTTAATGTATGAATGAGTTCATGCGTCAGTCTTGCATATTTTCCTTTCATTTCTCTGATCAATGTGTTCAGTACATCAGAATGTTACGCGAGCAAATCTA
This sequence comes from Tetramorium bicarinatum, assembly GCA_928718305.1. NCBI lineage: Eukaryota > Metazoa > Arthropoda > Insecta > Hymenoptera > Formicidae > Tetramorium > Tetramorium bicarinatum. The sequence goes on along the minus strand of OV788329.1, from coordinate 19,549,432 downwards.
TGAAGCGCGCGACATGAGAGGCGTGCCATTGCTGGTGGTTGGAAACAAGCAGGACGAACTGTCGCAGACCGTCGCTTCCGGGACCAGGTACAGAGACATCGTGAACCTCGTCCGAAAGCACTGGAGATGCGGTTACGTCGAGTGCAGTGCCAGATTTAACTGTCGCGTGGTGCAGGTGGGCGTTATACATTATTTATCAATCTGCCCACCGCCAATCTGCATCTCATTCGTATTAAGATTAGCTTAGCTCCCTTAAAATTTTAATACGCGCCTCAATTACCGTTCATATTTAGCATTTAATACCAAAATTACGACGCAATTAATAAAGTCCTCGCTGAAGAAAAATCGACAACGGAGAATTCGTCGAAGAGCTTACCGTTGAAAATAAAATCGAAATTTTTAGAAATCCATTGTTTAAAATTTTCTTACATCTTTGTTGTTGTCTATCTTTCTTGAAATTCAATCTTTGCGTGCATTCTTCTAGACAGCACAAAAATCTAAAAAATCTAAAAAGAATTCTTTTTGAAAATTATGAAACAAATTTCTTTTCCATCCATTTCTGTCCTAAAAACATTTTTAAGAGTTCAAAAAGAATTTGCTTTTATGTCACCAATTCTGAATTCTTTTTCGGATACAACGGAAATTCTTTTTATACTCTTCTATGAAATCCTTTTTAAAAGGATTTAGAGTTCATTTGGGACAGATTACGTCAATTCATAAAGAATTTTGAGTTTGTAACAATTTATGTTATTTTGCTGGCTATTCATCTTTTAAAAAAAAAACTGAGAGATTGTTACCCGACTAGAAATTTATTTAAAGTTATGATCAGGTTCTGATCAAGTTGACCTTATTCATTATCAGGTTCTGACTAGGATCTGATTAGGCATGTAACGCAGAACAATAGTCAGGTCTTTATCTGAATAGCCTTGTCAGGTTATCGGGTGAACCGGGTTGAATTAATATTAAATCCATACTGGATTCTTATATTCAGTGGCATATTAACAGAAAATATTAGAATTTAACAAATTTTTAAATTTTAAAATTTGCTTGTGTCTTATAATTTTGTATTTTTAGTATAAAATAATTGTTTATTATCTAATTCAATATTATTTTTTACTGTTTAATTGTTAATTGTTAATTAGCTAATTTTAGTTTAAACATTAACACTGTTTTTGCTCTCCTTTCTCTCTATCTTTCCCTCACTTTTATTTTCATTTTTAAAGTATTATTAAAGTATTTATAAGGGTCGATTGTCATAAATAAACCAATCACAGTCAAGTTAATATTTATTATTATTACACGGAGAGAATTTTCTCTTAAACTTTAGCCTCAAAATCATGGTAATCGTGGGATAACTAATATTTCGAAGACTTTTATAAATTCTCTCTGATTTATTCATATCTACCACAATAAAATATAAAATCTGTTTAATTAATATTACATTCTGCTTGGTAATTTTTATTATGTAGTTTATAAAAATTCATTATGTAGTTTATAAAATTTCTGTTGTATATTTCACAAATTCCTATCATTTTCGGTAATATTTTTTGGTATGTTTTTTTTATTTTTATGTAGTTGTCTAGTTATCTCACTCTTATCACTAAACATATTAAAATTTATAGTGAATTTTATGGTAAAATATAACGAAAAATTCTCTTCGTGAAGGCGTATCTTATTCAGGATAACCTTATGCGAACCTACTCAGGTCCTTATAAGATATCAGGTCAACCTGACATAATTTCTAGTCGGGTAATTAGGAAGACTAGCAATTGTATCTTTTAATGATTGACAGGTATTTCGAGAACTGATGAAGAGCATACAGGCCATAGAAGGTAGGCCAAACTCGCCGTCGCCCGCGGCCATGCAGCCGATGCGAGCCCATCCTCACGACACTAGCGAGAAGTGCATTCTTCTCTGACATTAAGACTAAACCGCTTCCCTGTTACGAGGCAGTCGATTATACAATGCATCGTGCCGTATTGTGTACTGCACTTGTCCGCGAGCAATGAGGACTCGCTCGACGACGAGCACGTCGCTCAAGAGTCACGGGAATCACGGGAAAAGAGAACGGCGGAGGTGATTCTTCTAAGGCTGCGACAGTCGAAATTGACGTGCGCGATTGCGCGAGCGAGTGAACGAGCGATTTCGAAATAAGCGACAATAATAATCGAGATTTACGTGCGTCAACGTGGTGAATTCGCTGCGACACGCGAATTAATCGCCGCTTGAAGCGTAACTATATCGGAGATTTCGTAATCTAGCGGGGGGTCTTGTTCGCTGAAATTTCCGAAAGGACCTGTCTCCTCTTGCAGTATTCACATTTTTATATTCACGTTAGTCGCACGTTTGATGATTTCACATAGACCGCCGATAGATATCAATTACGATATATTATGATAAGAACTCTAAATTTTTTTTTTAGGCGCATTCAATTTTCTCGGTAGTAAAGTTACTTTCGCCTGTCTGCCAAGACCATACGTGATTCTCAATGAGTTCCGATCTCCGGACGGAACGGGATCGCGCATAGAAATTGACACACGTGTTTAGAGTGCTCAGAAGAACAATTGTTAAATAGCGTAAAAGTTAGAAAAAAAAAAGAAACTACGATACTAAACGAGGCAAGAAGGTAGCGAAACGCGCAGCGCGAAACTCCTCTCAGCTCAAACCCTTTCCCCGCGTTCGGCCTAATTATATTCACGCTGTTAGGGTAGGCACCCGGTGAGGACGAAGCAATAGTACATATACATACACACATATATTTTACTATGCTGTTAAGAGAGTTAATCGAACGTTATTGATCTAACGTTGAGGAACGGTCAGTCGATCGCGAGGAGGAACGTGTAATCGTTAATATGTTATCGAGTTGTTGTATACATACACATACACATACACACACATATATAGATTGTACCGGCATGTATCGTGTGTTAGCGTTGTTACCGTTTTTATGTACTCTAAGACGGATGCTACGTGCACGTAATTTCTACTTTAAGTCTCTCTCGAGATGATGAGACGCATCCCCGGGACACGGTTCGCGAGGCACCGTCGTCGCGCCAAACACCAGCAATAGAGAGAGAGAGAGAGAGAGAGAGAGAGAAAGCGCGTTATCGACATTATTATCTGTTACGTTTAAACGCTCGAACGCACATGTTAAAGTGTCGTACGACGGCGGCATAAAAGATACGTAAGATCGCTCAATTCCAGTTGCGCAAACGCATCAAGTTAACCGGAAAACCCGATTTTGTAACCGGCGCTAGCAGTGCGCCAGCACTGGAGCGACCGGCGGGGTGATATGTGATCCCTTATTTTGTATGCACATGCACGACGTTCACAATAAAAACCGGTGAGACATTAGCCATGATCTGTCAGCTTTTATTCTACGCGTCGCCCAAGCCCGTCGAGAGTTGGGTCGTTTATGAAATTTTAAATTCTTGCTTACACGATTATTTTTCAGCACGTTGTACAGGGTGTCCCATGGGAAGTTGCTGGAACTAATTAGCTGTCATTTGCAAATATATATTCAGTTGTTGAAAAAACAAAAATTGCATTGGAAAGAGGAAAGTCTGCAGTTTTTAAAGGGTTGAATAAAATTTAACAATATGTTTGTACATTAGTTTATTTTATTGATGAAAAATATACTAATAATCAAGCAAGCTAATGATAAATATTTTCTAAGTGTCAAATTTCATAGCAACTATTAAAAAGGTCGTCAACAACATTACAGACGACATGCTGGATAAAGTTTTCATGAGTTTTTGTAAAAGAATTGAGTTTTGTACAAATTCTCAAATGGTGCGCACTTCGAAAATATTTATTATTAGTTCACTTTATTACTAGTATATTTTTCATCAATAAAATAAACTGATATACAAACATTTTGTTAAATTTTATTATTACCTATTAAAAACTGCAGACTTTCCTCTTTTCAACGTAATTTTTGTTTTTTCAAAAACTGAATGTATTTGCAAATGATTAGCTGATTATTTTCAGCAACTTCCCATGGACACTCTGTACATATGTACATACATACCGAGCATGGAAGGTTCTTTTCGAATGGAAGAATCGCTTGAAGTTATATATGTATGTACGCAATAATATCAAAACAAACTCGAAAGCTCTCGTTTCTGATTTTTCTTCAGGCTAAATGTGTCAAAATGCCTGTAAAGTAATTTAACGTGAGAAAATTCGTCGTTTAGTTTAACGCAGTAAAATTCAAGTATTACGAATGCGCTTATCGTTGCTTCATCTTGCACATCTTTCGCGCAGCAGATTACCCGTCAATTCGGGTTTACATGATTGAACAAATTATTACGAAAGATGTTACGTCTGTCGAGAGGACTCCGGTGTCACAGAGTCCATCTGTTCGCACCGCGGGACCAGCGGAGGTGCTGCAGCGTCATGCAATTTCCCGGCGACAGAAAGGCCAGCTCTGGAACGGGGGAACGGCACGTACTGACGGTTGGAACTAATTTATCAAAGTACGCGAGATCGCGCGGACGAGCTAATTCGCAAAATTCGCAAATTCTGTCGGCGTCGTCTTAATCTACGCGAGAGATACGTAAATAATCTTCTGAGACGGGTGCAATGAATATGGAATCTGTCAGCCCAAGGTGAGCAGAACGAGAGGGGCACCCAGCACGAGCATGTATCTGAAGGAAGCCCTCTGCGAGAAGATTCCCGTGCACCACGATCTTCTGAGAAACTTTCGATTTCACTTCGGCCCTTGCGTCATTAGTCAAGTCACTGTCGAGGACTTGTACGCGGGATTGAGCGATGTGAAAACCATCGTCAGGGAAACCGCGGAACTTGACCCCAAACACGGCGTAATAATTGCAAAATATTTAATCGCGGAGTCGTTAAGTTCACCCGTCGTCTTATTTGTGTCGCAATAATTTGAGCGACGATAATAATTTTGTATTTTAAAACATAGATTAAAGAAACGATATATAGATTTTCCATCGTATTTTACTTTTATCTTTTTTTATAAATTAAAAGATATTTACTAAAAGAACAAAATAAATAAGTTGATAAATTAAATAATGATAAATTACAAAAATATATATGTATAGTCTGTCAAATATATATATGTACGTAAAAGATGATAAAATTTCATAAATTTATCAAAGTTTTCATTCTTGTAAAACTTTAAATTCCGTGAAAGCATATTTAACATAGAATTATTAAGTTTCAAGTTTCTCAGATTACACAATCTTTCCCTTTGAAACTTTAACGTTAAAGCTAAAACCCCTCCAGATTGTGTACCGTGGATTGACGATACCGGAAGTGATCGCTCTGTTGCCTCGCGAAGGAAACTCGCCGAGCGCGGAAGCAGTGTTTTGGTTACTCTTAACCGGCGACGTCCCGACGCAACAGCAAACCGCTTCGTTGATCGCCGACTGGACATCGCGACGTAAAAAATGTATAGAATGGTGGTCCGGACCGCGAGGTGAAATGATAGCTTCCGTTTTGCGTTCGATGCCCGAGACAACTACGCCCTTGCACAGACTGTCGGTTGCGCTAACAATTTTCGATGTCAGCAAACAAGCGAAAGAGGCCAAAAGACACGGTGCTATGCCCTACACTTATTGGGAGGTAGTTGAAGATACATCGATCATACAATCATAAAAATTTGCTTAATAAAGAAACTTATTAAGGATTACTCATTAAAATTAATATTGCAGTAATGACAATCAAAATGTTTCCTTTGGAATAAAATACGTAAGGAAATACTAAAAATTAAAAATAAAAAGCGCAATTTTTCAGCTCAATGTCTCATTAAAAAAAATAAAATATGCGAAATGTTACGATATAATTAGCAAAAAATGTTTTCACAAAATATCAAAATCTTCATTTCTGAAACTAAATCATGTAGCTTCATTTATGAATTTTTAAAATCGAGGCTAATTAGTACAGAAAAAAATTATGTATTTAATTTTGTCTGAATAGGAATATACTTTTTCATTGTAGAAAATTCTTATTTAATGGATATATAATTAACATATAAAACAATATTATTTGGTTTTAAGTACACTTATGAAGATGGTATGGAATTTCTTGCAACATTACCAGCATTCATCGGTCTAATTACCAGAGGCCAAGCGTTGACAAATGTGAGTGGTGACGGCGATTGGGTGCAATTTTTATTAGATTGTTTGAGCAACGAGAGTTTCGACGGCCGAAAATCATCGATCGCGGATTTTCTCAGGCTGTACATCACTTTAAACGCGTATGTAATCGACATTTCTTAGTGTTGATATAATGTAGAAACTTTTATTTCCGGTAAAAATTTGAGTATTAAACATATGTACGTTAAAAAACAGTAGAGTCAATTATAACAAATATTAACTTATATCTACCGAATAAAATAAAATGATTATAAATAAAAGATGAAAACGCATGTAAATAATAGCAAGTATAATCGAAAATGTATTTTTAAATTTAAATATGAGTTAAATATAAGAAATAAGTGTGAACCGTCTATTTTAAGTGACGACGATGGTGGGGCTCCGATCGCTCATATTACGCAAATTTTGGGTTCAACTGATCTCCATATAAATGAGGTATTAGCGAGCACCGTTTTGGCGCACATCGACGAGCCTAAAAACGGTACAATGTTAGAGGTAAAGGAATACCAGGTCATAAGAAATGATTCATTGTTTTTTTTGTATTTCTTACGTTAAAGTTCTATTAAATATGTATTACACACAGTGGAAAGAGTTACAAACGAAAATCAAGAACATGCTCGGCCGAACGTGGACGGAACAGGCCTTGAAAGCCTGCGTGCTGAATTTGTGGAGCAGAGACAAATTGATAGGACACAAGGAAGCCGATTTCTGCGATCCACGCTACACCGCGCTCTTGCATCACGCCAAGCAGTATTTGCCCGATAATATCGAAGTAAAGGTACAAAGATAAATTCGCGCGTGGCGCGCGAAGAAAAAATATTCATCCCTGCAAAGAATATACGAACGAGCTGAAACTTTACAGCTGTCGCAGGACATCACGCAAATAATAAAGTCAACGCTGAGAAGACCAAACAGAAAAGAGATTCACCCAGAACAGAATGCCATGGCTCCTGTTATTTTTCAAGTAAAACTTTGCATGTTTTTACGACGGAAATTAAATTTCAGCGCAAAAGTATTCCATCCATACATCTTCGTATTACCACTATATTTTTAATTTGCGTGTATAATTCAGATTAATTTCCATTATATATGCAAAATAATTTAAATCGTCCGTTTTATCACCTGAATTGTCTACTCTAAACTTTTTATCTTTTATAAACACACATAAATACTCAAAGTTGGATTATTTACAAATTTAAAATTTGCGGCAATTTTTAAAAGGTCTACTTTTGGTCGTGTTGTTCTAACGAACTAATCGATTTCCCATGATGATTTATCCGTCTAGTATTACGGACTGGAAGACATGAGACTCAATCAGACGATACTTTATATGGCGCGAGCTTTGGGAGCGATCGCCTCGATCATCTGGACGAAGGTCGTGAACGCGCCTGTCGAGCATCCGATATCGCGCAGCACTCACAGTTACGTAGAAACAATTCGCGACGACACCGAGAAGAAACGGAAACGAAGGACGCAAAAGTAAACGGAAACCGCGTATGAAAGCGTACTCGAGTACTCCGGGTTGACGTCCCGAAATGTGAATTTTTACAAAATTAATGTGCCATTTAATTATCCACAATTTGTCATTACCCACGTGACTGGTGATTATCCATTTGATTGATCATTAATTATTCATCTATTCTTCTGCTATCATTAACAATTCTTGGGAATGATGATATTTTATTAACGTCTCACTCGAAACAGACACGTTTAATCCTATACAGCACAAAACTTAATTGCAGTTACATTGTAACAATATTGCAAGGTTGCAATCTTGTTGCAACATTGCTATAATGTAACTGCAAGTTTGTGCTGGATCCTACGTTATTTATAGTTGTTTTCTTTAACATAATTACTCGCATGCGGTGTATTTTACATCATTGTATCTAAATTTTCATTGTTCTCTTTGACGAATTAAAAGATCGATAATTTTATCAATGTTCTATATATTTTCTGTATACAGTAAAAAATGTTGTGTTAAATTTAACACACTTCACATGTCCCAATTTATCCATTCAAATTTTTATGTTAATTTAACATAAAGTAAATGTATTAAAAAGTAACAAAAATAATATGTAAAAAATTAATACAAAAATTTAACATTTGGACACTGTCAGAAATCAAAGTTTATATTAAATTAACGTATGTATAATATTAAATGTAACTACTCAAATCTGTTAAAATAATATTTTCTCTTGGTTACATTTAATATTATACATACGTTAATTTAATATAAACTTTGATTTCTGACAGTATCCAAATGTTTTCGTATTAATTTTTTACATATTATTAAAAGGAAAGTACGATTTATTTCTTTACTTTAACATATAAAATATGTCACCAAGAAACCATGCACTTACATATAAATTGTATTATTTTAACTCTTGAAAATGGTTAATATTAATTTAACATAGAAAAGTTGAAGTAACAAGACGACAATATGTTAAATTAACACACGACCGTGTTAGAAATTTAACACAAGACTTTCTACGCAGAAAAATTTTAACACAAATATAAAATGTTTTTTGTGTTTACTGTGTATAGATAAAGATAAATACAAAATTTACGCATGATTGATAAAAAAAAACCTTTATTCGATAAAGTTAATAGATTCCTATGGCTAGAATGTATTTTACATCTCACGCGAGTAACATAAGATAGAAAAAAAAAGATATATATTCTCTCTCTCTCTCTTTTTTTATCGCTGCCGCACGCGCATTTTCGAGACACGTGTCGACATCTGTACGTCGATCTCGGTACTAACGGACGAACGCACGATCGATAAGGCAGATTTCTCGTTGCAGGGCCGAGGCGCATAAAAAATACACAGGAAAATAGCACGAACGGTGATCCACTCCCTCGCCGAGGCGAGGACTTTTCGGGCACGCTCAACTCGAGCCGCCGATCGGCAAGGCGACGGGAGGGGAACGATATCGCGCGAAATGCACCTCGCGAGAACGCACGGATCATTTTCAATACGCGTGCCCGAGCAAGGTCCAATCGACGTCGTACAGATAATCGCGTGAAGAATGGTGTGACGCGACGTGTACTCGCGGAATTATTATGACGGGCGGACGATCGTCGAGAGTGAGCTACGGGGAAGGAAACTGGAAACTCGCGGGATTTCGCGGACTCCGCGCGAAGAAATGAGACATCTCTTCACGACGATCGTAGCGGAATCTGCGTGACTGCGATCTCCCGCAAGGTACAACCTTTGAAATTATATCTCGAAAATTGTTGAAAACAAAGAATGCCCTCGCCGACCGTTTCCGTTTAATCGGTTTCCCCGCTCTCTCGACGGTTTTTTCTCCTGCTTATTTATATTATGATGTGCGTCGTTATATTTTTCCAGAGCACGTACGGGTGATTTATTTAAATGTTCAGTTTGGGGTATTTTACTCGAATCTCGACGAAAATCGCACTCGACGGCTCTTGACGCAAAAGCGAGGATTCGAGAGGTAAAAAAATTAACGTTTTGCTTTAAAAACGTTAATTAAGCGCCGGGGATGATATTTTCTGCTAGGTTAGAAAATCTGTCGTACCGACGAGACGTACAAGGATGCGACATATAATAGAAATAGCGTACGAAATATGAAACCCAGAATTAGAAAATCTGTAAACTCGAACAATTTTCAATCTCCAACACGTAGTCTGATATGGGCTCGATAAAAAAGATAAAAGATTGCTGATATCGAATAAAGCAGTCTGTAAAAAAAATACAATTAAGAAAAATAGAGCTAGTTCTTAGGTTTCGAAAGATTTATTAAGGACCTGACTCTATCAGCTTTGTGAAACAGAAGGATATTTTTGAAATATCCTTCTGTTTCGGCTGATCGTGAAAATTATTACCATACTAAAAGACTTAAGGCCCTTGCACAATACTAAGCAACAGGCAATAGGAACAGGAAATAGCACATACATTGATACATGCTTTCCAATAGGTTGAAAATCTGTTGCTGTGTTATTTCCTGTTCCTATTGTCTGTTGCCTGGTATTGTGAAAGGACCTTTAAGGAAGCACATACTTCTACATAAGGAAATAAATCAGAATTCTTCATTTCTACCTCCAGGCTGGAAGGATAAAGGATTCTGATTGATTTAGACCTTTGCATTATGCAAAAGTCTATGCTCCCACCTTTACGCTTCAAATTTTCGTCTTCTGTAAAGAAGACAAGAAAAAGCTTGAAGTCAATAATCCATTTGGATGGTCAAGAGACAAGGATCTACAAGTAACTTTCTCGCAGCTCAGAAAACTGTCCTATATGTTTGCATGATAAAAAATTAATACTTAATCCTAGAAGAAAGAAGAATACACAGTTGAAATATAAATATGATAATTATAACATAATTATCCTTCAAAATGGATTGATATTTCCATCATAAGTCTCATTTTTTCCAGTTATTCCTTATTCAATAATATTAATATGCCTTAAAAAGTCTGAAAAAATTCACTTAAGATTGGTGATAATTAAATATCCAAATAATGATATTAATAAAGTTTTTATTTTTAACCTTTATTGTTTTTTGAGGAGCGTATGTTAGTCTAACATAGCGGTCTTATAGCGGTCGAAAGTTCCACGAGTCTGTTTTGACGATTAATAATTTATGATCACTAATAATGATTAATATTAATTAAATTTGATCGTTATTTAATTAAATGAAATTAATAATAATAAAAAGCTTTCGGTCGATGCTGGATTTCTTTTACAATTTTGAGTATTTTTTTTTTTGCTCAGTCAACTGCGCAATAATCAACTATCAATAATTTATGATCCTCGTAAAAAAAAAGGAGAGACACGTGGCCTTCGCTTTGTACATTCTAGAAATTCTAGAAAGTCAACTTTTAGGTATATGGAATCGTAGACTAATCAGTTCACACGGTTCTGAGTGGATTTTTAGCTTACCAGATTAAACGAACCTCCACCTCCATCTTTCTGCATTCATTGAGATCATAAATCATTACTAATTATGTTATAACTGTATACAGGATTTCGCGTTTTGCGTATTACTTTTGTCACGTGCTCCTATATGCGTGGTATATTTCGTCGATACGACAGATTTCTTAACCTTTTCGAACACGTCATCTTTAGCGGTTGATTAATGATTTTACTGTGCCGAGCAATTATTTTTCGAGTCTTCGTTCTGACGTAGAAAGACATCAAATGCGGTTTCGTCGAAAATCAAATAGTGTCCCAAACTAAATATTTGCTAACACGTGTATCCATCTTGATGAGTTACTTATGAAATAATACACGAAATTATATAATATTCTGCATCGCTCTGTTTACTGTGTATATCGTTAAAAAGCATCTTTCGCAGATCATATGTTGAACGTAATGATATAATGAGATGATTCAACGAGCTGTTTACTGTTGATATTTACAAAATGATAAAAATGTTTATGGTGTAGATAAAATATGGCTGAGAATAGACCGGTAGAAGAAACGGCCAACGGACATTGTGACCCAAGGATGCCGCATATATTAACGTCAAGTGAAAGTAGACAGATTCAAGAATCGCCAAGTGGTACCAGGTATACACTGGCTAGTATAAACCCTGGAACGGCGTTTAATTTTGGTGTCAGAACAGCGGAACGTTCTAGAATATTTGCGGGTAACATCTCGTCCACCATTCAAGGGATTCGTCCTCTCATACAGCAGGCAGCGGTACGTAGCATCAGAAGTCGTCGATATTGCCGATGTTCGAGGTCATTTAACTAATTTGTTCTTTCTGTTGTCACAGCCTAACATATCGTTGACGTCGCTCCTGACCATTCACGGACTCCGGAATCAAGTCCATCCAGTGACGTTGCCGAGCGATAGCTATGTGATCAATCTGGAAGAGCCCGTGACGAACGGCGCGACTTCTCACGATGAACCCACGCGCAACCACCATCATCATGTAGCGTCGATAATGCCGAACAATTTCTCGAGTAACACGCATGAGGATGCGAACGAAGTTGTCGAAAACCATAATAATAACAACGCCTCGGAAAACATCGCCAGCGGCAATGTCCAGATAAGCCCGGAAGCTCAGGCGATGCTGAAGCAGCTTCAGCAATATGTTCCCTTCATTCTGATACTCCTCCTCAAGGGTCTCTACGATTACCGAGCCGGGATATTCACGTTCGTTGTACTGCTCGTCACGTTCATTCACGCTAATAATGACCTCAAGCGTGAGATTGCCAAGCAGCACAATCGGAGCTGGTCGTTGCTCATGTTGATTCTGTGCTACATCACCGCCTGTATCGTGTTCGTCGTTTACACATTCAATCTCTACACCCTCGCTCCTTACGCCGAACCGCTCACAATCTGGGACTTGCTCTGCTACGTCACGGTGATGGACTTCTTCCTTAAACTCATCACCATCATCTGCAAGGTTCTTTTGACCTGCCTGCCGGTACGAATACTAGCATTCCAGAATCGGGTAAGTAACTTCTTCGTTCAACTTGTTGGACATTGTATAATACAAGTGACATAATTAGATAAAATTTAATACAATTTCAGGGAAAATATTATCTCATGGTAGAAGCAATGTCGCAAGTTTATAGATGCGTCGCGCCTGTCCAGCCGTGGTTGTATTATCTGCTCGAAACGTACCAAGGTCCGGAGAAAATTATGGGAATCTTTTTCTCAATAATGTATACAATGAGCAAGGGTAGTGATTTATTGTCGCGTCTAAAACTGTTTCGCACCGCTGCATGGAAACTGTTCCAAAACGTGGTATGCACAATTCTTTGATGTATTTTTAAGATTGTCAATGTAGTATAATCATGCTGTGTAATAATGCCCTTTTTTTTTTATTAGAGCCTCGGAGTGTCTCCGTCGAAGGAACAGCTAATTGCATCCGGTGGTATATGTGCCATTTGCCATGAAGAATATACCACACCGGTTAGACTTTATTGTAAACATATTTTCTGTGAAACATGCGTGTCAACGTGGCTCGACAGAGAACGCTCGTGTCCTCTATGTCGCGCGTCCATCACGGATGATCCGATTTATCGGGACGGCCATACAACACACTTTATTCAATTGTATTGATTCCGCCAATTATCTCTTTAGAGATGATTTTTTTGTACAGTTTTTTTATTACTAAGTGAAAATGTAAGAAATTCTGTTAACGACAAACATGTTTTCATTATTTGATAATTCATTATCTAATAATCTTCAAATTTTTACATCCTTTGGATTATTTTAAACGAAACTTTAATAATAACAAATAATATGCTATCTTTTAGTAAAACCAAATGTTGACAAAGGAAGCTGTATTTGGATATGTAAAATATGTTGTATATAAATAATCATAGAAATTTTGTATTTAGAAATTTTATAGCATTAAGTTAAAAGAATGATAATAAGTCAAGAACTGAGAAAATCTTCACAGAGATAACAAAATTCTTCTTTTACGGTAATTTAAGAAGCATTTAAATAGATTAACTCAAAAAAATTCAAATTTAGACTTATATGTCTGTTATTCTTTGTTGCTAAACTTTGCTCATAGAAACATGTAATTAATTTTGTCATTTTTTTTTGTGATTTAAATTTCAATTCTAAATTATATCGAACAAAAAGCAGATTTTCTTAAATAGAATAAAAAAATCCAAATTTCTTAAAAGAAAATGAATCTTCCATTAACTCGGAGTTTATCGCTAATAAAGATTAACTCGAATTAAAGAGCATTTCTGATGATAAAAATTTAAGGAAAAATCAATTCATACTAACGTTGCCAAAAATTATCCAGAAGAATTTCAACGAATTATTAAATTAAATATATAGGTATGTATATACACATATAATAAATACAGACCTTCTTAATTTAATACTTTATTACATATCGTACGCATTTTTTCGTGCATGTATTACTCCGTATGTACAAGTACTATTTATTCTCACAAATATATAAAATTAAAATTATTATATTCTCGTATATCTTCTTTTACACACTCGTATGCATGTGCATACTTCTTATACAGTCGTATGCATGTGTCTTAATAAAATAAACTTAAAATGAAAACGCATTATGACATTCAACCGAGAAAGTCATAATTCGGTACATCTTCAAACTGCTGATTTTGTGTATTACCAGGTGCCATTGGTCTCGTTGCTATTTGCCCTCTCGGCCCTACCATTTGCTGCTGCACTCCGAATACTTGTCGAACGCTATATTGAGGTTGCGGCTGTAAAAATATTAAATGCAATTTGTATTAACACTACATGTTCTATATATTAAATGAAGTTTTTTAAAATTTTCATAGATTCTCACTTGTTGTAATAAATGCCTGAGACCAAGATTATTGGTGGAGACTGGACGCATCAATCTTTGAGAATTCGCTTGTTGATTAGCCATAGCGGCCTGATTGAGGCCTCTCTGTGCCTGTTGCGCCTGTACATGAAAATAATTATTTATATACCTCTCTTATACTATTAAAGATATACTTATTGTTAAATTAAGAGTCATTCACCTCAAGTTGTTGCTTGTATTGCATTTCTTGTTGCTGTGCTACTTCTAGATTTTGTTGAATCTAAATAGAAATATGATAATCTTTGTAATAACTTTTAAACTTTTGAAAGTTATCTCAATTAAAAACTTTTTTGAAACATACGTTTACTTCCAATTGAGACTTGTATTGCGCCTCTTGCTGTTGTGCAGCTTCTAACGTTTGTCTCAGATGTTGGATCTTCAATAAATTTTGATGCCTGGCAATCTCTAGATCATCAAATTGAGGTCGTTGCTGACCGATCATACCTCCAGCACCAGCATTTGCTTGCGGGCCACTAATTCCGCTATTCTGTAATGTAACATTTAGTAAATATTTCGTCAATATACATATACATTATTCTATTCCATAGAAATACCAGGATACTTGCATTACCTGCATATTCATTTGAGTCTGTGGGCCGCTGGTCGAAGTTAAAGTTTGCGGAGGAGCGGTGGATACAACATTTTGTGTTATTTGACCACCTCCCATTGCCATAGTATTCGTTTGGGACATAAGAATACCCCCCTGTGTACCTGTGGTAGGCATGGGCGCGGGAATCGTATTGCCCGGTCCAGGATTAGCCTAACAAAATCATTCAGTTATTCTCTGATTTCTTTCATCAATTAAATCAATTCATATATAAGTATATAATTTATTACTTACTTGTCTTACAGAAGCGTTTTGAGAAGTTTTCTGCTGTTGTATAACTTTGCGAAGACGATCTACGAAAGCCGTTTGATCGTTTGGGATAAAGCCTAGATATGTTTTCTTATCCGTAGTATACAAAAGTATAAGTACTTTTATTTCACAAGCCGGACTTGATGATGCAGAAGTGAAATGAACACAACCTGCCTGAGATACATTGAATTTTAAGTATTATTGTAGACGTTACGCAGATATATCATTAGCAGATACAGCATTCATTTTTTTGAAAACAAAATAAACAAATTTAATATGCAGCATATATAATAAATACACTTACAAATCCAGCAGTCATCATTTTTGTTAAAGATTCCAATGCTTCACACGGCGTCGGGTGAAATACGACGGATTTTGAATTCTTCAGATAGCTTCCACCAATACTTCCTATCAACTGTTTCGGCATCAATTGCATTATCAGTTTTGGTGGCCACGTATCTGCTTTCCTGAAAAGCAAACGTCGTGTAAAATAAAAATATTACGAAAAGTTACGTCGACAGTAAAAACGGTAATTTACAATTCTGGATCTCCATCTTTTGCATTAGCCGACACCTGACATGGAACATGTCTTGTTTGCTTTTGTGCATCTGTGGGATTTTTGGCCTTTTCAATCCATTCCACGATACCCTGCCAGATATTCTGACGCTCGCGTGGCACAAGTTGTTGATTTTGTACAGTACCAGTAGATACATTACCCTAAAAATATATGTTATACCCTTAAGAATCAGGATGACTTCCAATTTACTAAATTTTATAAACTATAAATTATACATATTGTAATTTCATTCTAGTATTTTACTTTATTATTTTATTTTACTGTATATTGCAATGATTTAAATCTTTATCCTTTTGTTCGTATAAAGATTTTGTATAAATGTAATAATGTAATTTTAAATACTTGTGCTTGAGGATGAGTAATCTGTTGCGTAATGGAAGGTACTGAGACTGGTGCTTGCTGCGAAGCTGTAACAGTCTGTGATACTTGAGTAGGTACAGACTGGCTAATACAAGATGCTGTAAGTTGTGATCCCTGTTGGTTGTGAGTCGGTTGAGCTGCCATAGACATGGTAGCTTGCTGGACATTTTGTTGCTGCAGCTGCATCGACAAGCGCAATTGTTGTTGTTGCTGAGTAAGTTGCTGCTGCTGCTGTTGCTGATTAGCTGCCATAACGTTATTGCCAGCTACTGCAAAGTGAACGTTAACAAAAGTCATATGACTAAGCATATCCTAAAGATATAAAGGATAAAATGTAAGATAAAATGTTCAAAAGATAAAAAGATGAAATGCTTATGTAATTACCATCTAATCGTTGACTAAACGCAGCTACATTGAGTCCTAACGACGAAGGCGGTTGCGTCAGTTGTGCTATTAACGCACTGCCTTGCGTATTTGCAGGCGCGGTCCCACCCGGTGCTATGAACGGCCGCATCCATCTGGGCCTCGTAGCTATGTTTACTCCTGTAGGATGATAATTTGGTGGCGCGGCTATCTGAGGATTGTAAGGTGGCCGCGCGGCCATAGACGGCGCCGCCATGGACGGCGTTACGTTCTGATGCACAGAAGGGATATTCTGTGGCGGGGCTTGGTTTCTGAAAGGAGGGCCCTGCTGTTGATTCGGCGGGACAATATTCTGCTGCACTTGATTCGTGTTCGGACTGTCGTTGCTCTGCAGGACGGGGCTTAGGGGTATTTGTGCCGCGGTAGCCGCGGTATTGTGAACGTTACCGCCCATTTGGGGACTAACAGGTCGCTCCTTTAAGTTGTAATTTCGCAAAAGCACCAAATGCCGCGGATCCTTGGCATAATTTTTCGTTTGCGAGGATTGTAAATCACCGCCAGCTTTCTCAAATAGCTTATACAATGCTGGAATTTTCCTTGGTGATAATATAGAGATGTTAATATTTCTCTGAAAGTTAAACACCACATATGTACAATCACCATATATGTATATAATATACTCTTTATTAAGCATTTACAATTTTTAACTCTTATGTCACTCACCTCTTGATAAATGGTAGCTAATTGTTCAATGGTATGACCAGCGAACTTGTAAGTTTCTTGAATCATAGTTTGATACGGGGGTGAATTACATATCAAAATACAATGTTTCTGTGAAGCTGTATTTGGCTCTCGTCTCAATTGTAAATCCTCAAAACACTGTAATCCCGTTGCAAGACCTTCGCCTATATTTGCAAAGGACTCTCCTTTTCCACCGACCATTCTAGAAGATGAAAATTTATTATTGACAAAGTAAATTAATCGATAAAAAATATGTGCAACTTTAAAAATGGGAATAAATTTACTTATAAGCAAAAGGTTTATTTGCAAAAGATAATTATATTCTTTACTCACTCAAGCTTCTCTAGAACCATCAATAGTTTGTGGGGATTTGAATAAGGTCCAAGAGTCTCCGTGCATGGAGATGGTAAGCAATCAGCGGCATGATAAACTACTATTCCATATAATGTTGTGCTATTCTGTCATACAAAAATTGTAAAATAAATTCTGACTTGATTCCCAGATATGATTAGAAGAGATTTAACTGTATAGCATACCTCCGAGACATATTCCCTATCTTCTATACCACCTTGACTGAAATATCTGCAACACAGGAAAATATGAAAATAGATCAATAAAAAAATTCTTCTTGGCAACATAATATAAAAAGTTAATATAATTAATATTTGTGATATATAAATGTATATTATGTGTTATCCAATTCAAAACTTACTCCAATGTCGGAATAACGTAATTCGTTTTAAGATCATTGAGGTACGCGCCATTAACAGCCGTTCCCTCAATGACGAATATTACATCAGCTTGCATTCCATGTTCCGTTGGTCCTGTCACCATTATTCTAGAACACAGGAATGTTATATATTACTTAAATACTACTCACTAAAATATACAAAATATTCCGTAATTAGAAAGATGATGATGACTCTTCATGAAAATAAAGCAAGCCTTTGTTTTCGAGAAAATCGACTTTGAATATTTGTTCGATACATATGCACTTAACTATGTCTCGGCTTAACAGATCTTCCTTTAGACTACTATTTCTGTTTTTATTTATGTTTATCACACTTGATAATTGAGCACACATAATATGCCAAGATATTTACTTGTTTAAAAAATTTTATTAATTTACAAATTGTTCAAAATGTTTCTCATTCCACCAAATACACAACTGTGCTCTCAATGAACATTTTCTAATGTATTTTAACTTTGTAAATGCTAAAAAATTTTTTTCTTTTATCTGTTCGATACTTGTAATTTTCTTAGAATATACAATGTATTTAATGTAACTCCATAAATAAAAATTGAGCGGCGTTAAGTTAAAAATCGTGGTGGTCAACTAATTCTTCTACCAAACTTGATATTATTCAAAAAGTCATAACTAAGTACACGGGCGCCAAAATATTCATTTTCGTCGATTTTCTCGAAAACAAAGCCTCGTATTAAAAAATGTTTTTCTATATTTTCGTCTTATTTTCTCAAGTAGAATTAAGAATCCGTACCAGTTACAGAACATCTAGTATACGTGTGACTACAAATACATTTTTTGTTTTCCAAGAGCTCCATTAGTTCTGGCGAAAGTAAAATTCGAGAGACTTGAGAGAATCTTGCAATTCGACTTTGCCAGATTAGAAACTTATATTTCAATAAGGTAAACTTGATAGAAGGTCGATGACATATTGAAATATTTCAAGCTAACCTAGACACGCTTCTTAAGCTCATAGAATCCAAAGTTACGTCATTTAAGACGAATTTCTCTTTCTCTCTCTTCTCACAAACTTACATTCAATTAAAATGTACAAGTTGTAGCAAAGAACACGCTTGTCTATCAGCGCGCGTGTAAAAATCTAAATCATAAGAACGAGTTTTGTTATCTCTTGCCCACTAAACAGAACCGTTCTCCATTGATACTCCACTGTACTCCACCGCACTCCACCGTATTCTGCGCTGACAGCCAAAACGTAAAGGTCGCGACACAAGTCTGTTCTTTTTAGCTGAACTGCCTGCACTAGATCAAAGGTTATCCTTTTCCCTCCGGATTGGAAGGAGAAAGATAACCTCTGAACTAGTGTAACCAGTTCGGCAAAAAAGAACAGACTTTTGCATAACGCATTCAGCCCTGTAGGCCTGTTCTTTTTATCTGAATTGGCTGCACCAGTTCTGAGATTATCCTTTTCCCTCCGTATGGGAAAGGAAAAGATAACCTCTGAACTAGTACAGCCAGTTCAACTAAAAAGAACAGAGCTATTAGGTCTGTTCTTTTTAGCTGAACTGGCTGCACTAGTTTAGAGGTTATCTTTCTCCTTCTGATATGGAGGAAAAAGGATAACCTCTGAACTAGTGCAGCCAGTTCAGCTAAGAAGAACAGACCTATTGTCTCTTCGTGTCTTCCAGGACCGTCGTGTTTACACGCCGGTCCGCCTGTTATTGAAGGGTTTTTTTTCATTGTTTGAATCGACGCGTTGTCGGTTCAAAATATAATAATGGCCACATCGTATATCGATCAAACCAAGTCAAGTCCTTCCAACGATTGACGAAAGTAATATTTACAGGTGTGCGTCCGCCGGTGAGCTGGCAGTTTCGTGACGACGTCGATACGAAAAGCAATTCTGAATATTGTAGACGGAAGCCAGCTGTTTCTCGTAAAGTCAGCAGGAGATAAATCGCAGATCAAACATGGTAATTACAGTTTGATCGTAATCTAACAAACTTTTATCGCATTCTTTTTTAGTTTTTAAAATTATTTTAAATTGCTAGAAATGTATATATTTTTCTAAAATTATCTTTTACTTCGATATTTTGAAAAAGTGTATGTACATACGTGCCAAACAGTAGAGTGCACACTCATTTATTTTGAGGATAAAGCTTATGTGTAATTTTCTTTCACCATTTTTCTTTATTACAGGCATCCACATCCAAGAAACAAATTGGTGCCCACAAGAATACGTTAAAACATGATTTAACTGAGGAACAGAAGTCTGATATAAAGGATACCTTTGATCTGTTTGATCCGCAAGACACTGGAAAGATTACTGTCAAAGATCTTAAAATTGCCCTTACAGCCCTTGGATTTGAACTGACGAGGAAAGAGATACTGTCACTCACGGCGGATGTTGCTCCAGAATGCTCCAATGAGTTGTCATATGAAGAATTTGTGAAAGTAGTATCAATCAAAATGAGAGACACAGATAGCAAAAACGAAATAATAAGGGCGTTTCGTCTTTTCGACGAGGATAAAACGGGAAAGATATCTTTCAAGAATTTAAAAAGAGTTGCGATTGAATTGGGAGAAGATTTGAGCGACGAGGATTTGATCGATATGATAAACCAGGCAGATGAAGATGGCGATGGACAAATATCGCTAGAAGAATTTGTAAAAATTTTTAAAAATATGTCGTGTTAGTAAATGTGATGTTTGTAACTTTTTATTAAAGTCGCATGTCCACATCAAAAGTTAATACGGAATACATTTTTAAATTAATATATATATTATATATTCTAAATGAAAGACTGATATTTTAGCACAATTATTCTTTTTTATACTAATCAGATATTTTTCATAAACGTTTCGTAATGTTTAATAATGTGTGAAAATAAATAGCATTAATACGTTTTATCATTAATATTCGATTTGTTTTTTTTAATTGCTCCTCTTGCACATCTTCCTAAAAACTTTTCCATCTTTTTTTTTTCCTATGCAAATTATGGATAGTTTAATTCCAAAAAAACTTTTCCATCTTTTTTTTTTCCTATGCAAATTATGGATAGTTTAATTCCAAATATATGAAATATAAATAAACTAACTATCGATATTTTATTACATTTATGTGGTGAATAAGTAAAAATAAATATTTTGCTTTTGAAAAAATATTCAAGTATTTACTTCCATATCATTTACATTCAGTGTTGAGATAGCAGCGTTGATTACCGATCTGACCAACTTTGCTCTTGCTTTCGCCATTTCCAATCCTTTGGAAAGTAGACTCTGAGAGATTGAAATTCCACCTATTAGATTTACATTTATTATTATATGATATATAACCTCCCTAATAACAATAAAATAATGCATTAAAAATTCACAGTATTACACTGTATTTTACATATATAAAATACGCACCAGGCTTATGTACATAGCAAATCTCTTCTTCATCATCCATCACGATAGAAAATCTTCCCGACGACAAATCCTCCTCGTCATCCGTAGGATCGGCTATTAATAATTGTCTGCAAATGTAAAGAGACGAGTCAGAAAGATGAGATACGTACGAAATATCTGTTACAATAAACTGAAACTTACTTTTCGAATACTGCAAAGGATACAGAAATCGGTATTGTTTTTACAATAAACATCTTTCTATTTTTTGGGTGTACAACAATTACTCCCGTCTCCTGGTTGTAATTTACTTCAGGTAAGGTCACTGCAAGATAAATTCTCTTTTGACATACAAGAAAAGGAATCTGATGCGGATATCATCACATGTTCTCAACAATATGAATGACTTACACGTTTTGAGAGCTGCAATCAGTGCCCCAGTGCAGGCATCTATAACCGATCCATTGTAATTTAGACACAGAATGTCGCAGTACAAGACCCATACTAATTTATTTCTACAGATGCAAAGGTTCGTAAAGTCGAGTGCAGCTGAATTACTCAAAATAATGTCTATCAATTTAGAGAGCACTTGCGCTTGTTCACTTGGTGGGCCTGGACGAAACTTTGAAGAGCACAGAGGAGATAATTCCACATTTGGCACTATATAGCCGTGATCTGGAGTATCTGCCTTCGGTGTTGCTAATTCCTAAGACAACATATCGATTAATCGTCACTTTACAGTGAAATAAGATGATTGTATTTTTAATAAAAATGAATAAAAAATAAATAAAGACAGATCATTGAAAAATATTATATAAATTACTAAAAAAAAAGGAAATATCAAAACTCATATATGTGCATTTGAAAAGATGTGAAAATGGAACAAATATACATGAAAACATTGTGGGACACACTTACAGCTTTAATACCACAAACTGCAGTTGTGTCGCCCAATTTGAATATCGCTGAACTGTCTGCTTGCACGATCGACGAAATGTTTACGCTTACTGACCGAAACGACAAGAACTTTCTGCCATCTGTTCGAATGTCTTGCTCCTGCAAATGCCAGATTATTTATAAAAAAATTGTATAATACGTTTCCTCAACCAGTATACGCAAGTCACTTACAAGATGATCGTACAAATATTTCACTGGATGGATCGTTCTGCAAATATATTAAATTAGATAATAAAACACCATTTGAAACAAAATAAACGATTTGGTAATACTGAAGGAGACGGGTGGTTTCACCGATTTTACTGTAACTTGACAATATTGTAGATTTCAGTACGTAAAATACGAATCTGTAAGTTAAAATTGTCGCTCTTTAATATTCGAAGAGTTATTAATTGCCAAATATCCAAGTTCTGAAATTAGGAAATCTATCGACGATAGATCGTCATATCGACGATATATAGTAACGTAGTGCGCGTGCTCCGTAGCGTGTTTCACTACTTATTAAATTATGCTGAAATATATTGCTTTTTATTATGCGCAACATTTAAGTTGCAAACCTAGTTGAGATTGAATAATAACAAACCTATATGGAAATAGTGAGAGTGAATAATAACGCGTGGGCGGGATTGCACGGGGAGGGCGAAGCCTCGCCCCCATGGAGGGCGAGGCTTCGCCCTCCCCGTGCAACCCCGCCCACGCGTTATTATTCACTCTCACTACTTCCTCATAGGTTTGCTATTTAAATGTTGCGTCCTTTGGCTACGTTCGGGGAGACGCTATTAGCGCTAAAAGCATCATTCTATTTTTGTTGCTTAGTAAATATCGAAGAAAGATAGAGCACGCTCATAGCGCCAAGTGTGCTCTCCGAACTCAGCCTTTGTCACGACGCATTCACCAAGCATGCACATGTCACTACATATCGTCGATATGACAAATTTCCTAACCCCAGAACTTGGATATTTGGACAATTAATAACTCTTCGAATATTAAAGAGCGACGATTTTAACTTATAGATTCGTATTTTACGTACCAAAATTTACAACTCTAACACCACAAAACTTGCAGTTATATTGCAGTAATATTGCTGCATGATTGTAATCTTGTTACAACATTGCTGCAATATAACAGTAAGCTTTGTGCTGGCAAGGAAATATTGTCAAGTTATAGCAAAATCGGTGAACCCGCCCGTCTCCTTTAGTATTACCAACGATTTTTCAATTTTACAAGCTAATTATGTTTTCTCAAGCAAGAGACCTGCTTCTCTTTTATTTATTTTCAGAGAAAACATGTTTGCTTATCACGCATTCTATAATTTCTTTGGAGAATGAGATACACACTTGTATTGTAAATCCATTTGTGTTAAAATTGTCAGTATTTGGTATCAATTTGAAAGTTTTCTCATTTAACAACTGCAGACCACGTGCTGGACTTAACAAAATACAACGTAATTGTGAAAATGGTTGTAAAACAATGAAAAATAAATATTTTTACACACTGGGAACTACATGAGGAAATAAAACCACGTGCTATGAAGACTAGGATAGCGTTCAGAAACTTCACTTGGATAAAATTTCTATCTTTCCAATGTATCTTTCTATCTTAGGCCGGTATTCATAGTCAGTTCTTATTTTAAGACCGTCTTAAGTAACGTCTTAAGATGCTAATACGGCTCTGTGATTGGTTTAGAACCATATAAGACTTTACTTAAGATGATCTTAAATATAAGAATTGACTATGAATACGGGCCATAGGTCGCGTTCAGCGGACACAACGGTTGCACAACAGTTGAGTCAAAGAGGAAAAAGACACAGGAGAGAATGTATCGGTAGTGGGGGTATGGGCAATCGCTGACGGAAATACGTCATGTAACCATCTTGAGTGTCCACTTTTTTTGACGTTTATCAGCGCCTTCTAGCAGGCAGTGTTGAAACTGTTGATATATTTGTTGTGGATACAATTGTGGCTACGTTCCATTTAACGCTCGTAATGCTCGCGAGCATCGTTGGTCCTTGTTTAATATTTGATGAATAACAAAAATAACATGATTTCACGAGCGTTGCAAGCGTTAAATGGAACTTATACTGTGAAATATAATATGATTCAATTATAGCGCGCGTGAGCGGCCATCTTGAGTGTCCACTTTTTTCGCTCATGTATATAGATACTTCCGTCAGCTTCGTGAACACCTAAATGCTCTCTCCTGTGTCTTTTTCCTCTTTGAGTTGAGTAATGGTTCCTGCACACCAGCGCGATTCATGGAGGAAAGAATAACAGGAGGGAGTGTAGGCCTTTTTTAGATGGTGGGGGTAACCAAGAAATATGATTGGTTTCCTCCGTAATATGGCGCGTTTTGTACTTCATCGTGGCATTTTCTGTATTCAGTGCATCCTCGATCCTTTCTAGTGCATCTCCTGTTATTTAACCTAACCCTAACTAAATATCGAGAAAACGTGATGTGTGATGTGTCTGTATGCAAACTGAAACACGTTGACTAAACCTAAAGAGTAAACTAAAGAGTAAAAAAACATTTTAAATAAAGTAATAAAATGCCAATGTGTTGCAGTGCAATACATTGCAACAGCATCTTAAATATTAACAAAGAAAATATTTAATCGTCCCGCTTCGGTATCCTCCCCAATATGGCGTTTACTGTTCCCTTACGTCTTTTTAGCCAGGCGAGGGGGACATATGCTTCCTCCTGTTAGGCCGGCTTCACACCTTGGCAGAAAAGCAGAAGCAGAAAAGCAGAAGCCCAATCAAAACTCTCACTCATAGTAAGCAGTAGTGCAGTGGTATATACCAATACATACTGTCTACTATGAGTGAGAGTTCTGATTGGACTTCTGCTTTTCTGCTTCTGCTTTTCTGCCAAGGTGTGAAGTCGGCCTTATGTATGAGGGTGCATCCCGATGGATAGAGAATAGCGGAACGGAACAGTAACGGAAAAGAGACATGGTGGGAGATCAACCAATCAGAGTAATTCCGTTGCGTATTTTAGTGACTGGGTTCCCCATGGTAAACATTTTAACGGAACGCAGCAAAAACGGAATCATTCTGATTGATTAGCCTTTCGTAATTTAGAGAGCTAACCAATCAGAATGATTCCGTTTTTGTTCCGTTCCGTTAAAATGTTTGCCACTGGGAAACCCAGTCACTAAAATACGCAACGGAATTAAAACGGAATTACTCTGATTGATTGATCTCTCATCATGTCTCTTTTCCGTTACTATTCCGTTCCGCTATTTCTCTATCTCCATCGGGATGCACCCTTACAACCTTACATTTACAACTACATTTACGCAATTGTAGAATGGCCATTAGGCCGAAACGGTAAAGTTTCGACCAATCACGTTATTTGATTCCGTTGTGCGTAATCACGGATTGGTCGAAATTTTACTGTTTTGACATAAATTAATAATTTACAGCATTTATAAATGCTGTAAATGTCAAAAAAATGGCCTTTAGTACAATATAGACATCTGTGGAAAGCACCCAATGCCGATTCGTCATTTTTGGTTAAAATCGCCACGTGAGTATGCAGCCTAATCGACTGATCGGGACGCTAGGAACGCTAGGAACGCCGCGTCTGGTGACGCGCTGTCAGCACTGACCAGTGACCACGTCCGTCCGCCGGCGTGTAATCGGGCGTGAGTCTCGACGATATGATCGTTGAGTGGCGGATGGGAGATCCGCGTTACGTTAGCATGAATATCGTGAATATTTGATAACGCGGATTTGCCTATTGTTTTTCTCTCTTTCTATCTTTTTCTTTCTCTCTCTCGAGAATCGCCACGCGGTCACGAAGGGACGCGGGATCGCGCGCTCGCGCGAGGATGAGCCTCAGCCTGACAAAGCTGTTCTCGAAGAAGAGGAGCGGTCCCGCTGTCGGCCACGACACCGTGGCCGCGGAGATCGGTCTGCCGACCAACGTCTCGCACAAGTTTCACGTGAGCAAGAATGCGGAGACCGGACAGCTGGAGGGTCTGCCGGATCCGTGGATACGTCTGCTCAATACGCAGATCTCCAAGTCGGAGCAGGACGAGCACCCGGACGCCGCGTTGCAGGCCATCAAGTTTTACAACTACTCGATCAAGCGGAAGCCGCAGGATCAGGAGGTCTTCAAGCCGTTCGTCACGCAGGACCTGATCGAGGAGGAGTCGCAGGAGATCGACAACATCCTGACCAAGAAGTACCGGTCGGACGGGTCCGATGACGACCGCCTGACTTCTGAGAGCTCGACGGACGAGCAGACGTTGCCCGTGCTGCCGCCGAAGGTAAACAAGCCACCGAAGCCGCCGAAACCGCCAAAGCCGCCGAAACCGACTCCGCGTAGATGCAACGACAGGGTGGAGAAGACCCTCACCGAGATCCTGGAGGACCTCAACACGTATCAGATCAGCGACGTTGAGGACGAACTGGCGCGGGACGAGGAGGAGGAGGAGGAGGAGAAGGAGGAGAACGTCGTGCCGAGCAGAACAGAGGAGAGTCCCATCCTGCGAAGGAAGACGGAGTGCGCAGATGTGAGGCTCAGTGACGAGCAGGTATACGAGGAACTGCGGGCAATCTGCCAACGCGGGGATCCCAACTTGCGCTTCGAGAGAACTAAAGAGGTGGGCGCCGGTGCCTCCGGAACTGTGTTCATAGCCACCGACCTTCAATACAGTCAGAAAGTAGCCATAAAGGACATAGATTTGTCGAAGCAACCAAAGAAAGAGTTGATATTAACCGAGATCAAGATTCTCAAAGAGTTTCAGCATCCAAATCTGGTCAACTTCCTCGATGTTTACCTCGTGGACGAGCATCTTTGGGTGGTCATGGAGCTGCTGGAGGGTGGGCCGCTTACGGACGTCGTCACCGAGACTGTGATGAAGGAAGTCCAGATCGCGGCCGTCTGCCGAGAGGTTCTCCAGGCGATAAGCTTCCTGCATACCAGGGGCATCATTCACAGGGACATTAAGTCGGACAATGTACTGTTGGGGATGAACGGTGCGGTGAAGGTTACGGACTTTGGATTTTGCGCGAATATCGACGGTGACGAGAAACGACAGACTATGGTCGGTACACCGTACTGGATGGCGCCGGAAGTGGTGACGAGGAAGCAGTACGGCAAGAAAGTGGACATCTGGTCGCTAGGTATAATGGCTATCGAAATGATCGAGGGAGAACCGCCTTACATGAAGGAGACACCATTGAGAGCGTTATACTTGATCGCTGCCATTGGTAAACCTTCCATTCCGAGGTGGGACAGCCTCAGTCCGACGTTCCAAAATTTCCTGGAGAGATGCCTCGCCGTAGAGGTCGATGAGAGAGCAACTGCCGACGAGTTGCTCTCTCATCCATTCCTAGAAAACTGTGCGAAATTATCTACACTCACTCCGTTGATTCGTGCGGCACAAAAAATTCTCCATAAAGCGTTTCATTAAATGAAAGTTACACAAATTCGGATGATTAAAAAAATTGAATTGAAATATAAGGATGCAGAAGAGTTAGTGTCAGTTACTCCTGTCACATATATTGAAAAAAGAATAAATGAATTATTAATTATATTATTATTAAATATCAATAATACATATAATTATGATATATATACATATATATAGTAATATAAATATAAATATATATATATATATATATATATATATATATATACACATATATAGTATATAAAATACACAAATTTATATACTTGGATAAATTGCGTGTGATTTAAACGGTATTATTGTTACTAAAGATGATCTGACAGGCTGACAGGCTAACACGTTTATTTGTTTGTTTATTTCCTTTTCAAAACATGTTACAAGACGAATAATTGGCGTTGGCTCTTCTACTCCTTTATATTTCAATTTGACTGCTAAACAATTTCATGCTGTAACATAAACCAATTTCACGATACTTTATTGCTGCTTATACATTGCGCTGAAGGACTAAAATAAGATACTTCTGCAACTAAAAGCCTCAAAAGAATTTCGAAATTATTATTGCACACACACACACACACATTTGATTTTAATATCTTAAAAACTTATTTGTGACTGCCCTTTGTCTTTTATTCTATTGTGCTGGTTTACAAAACGTAGTAATAATATTTGATAGTTGTTTTAAGATTATTTTATTCAAATGTGATTGTTATTAAAAAAGAAGCTCAGTTATTTTTTATTTATGCTGCCTAATTATATCGTGATTATTATTGTTGCAAAATTAATTAATTTGTATTGCAAGGTATCGTGAAAATCATTGGTAGAAATTTAGGCAAATTTGTCGACTTGTCAAAGAAACCACTTTATTATGTGTAATATGATGAATTAGCAATTTACTCAGGTTAGATATATTTCCGCTCAATCATTATGATGGGGACATTTTGCCGTTCAAGTTCAGTATTTACCAAAACAATAAACATTTAGCTATGTAAATAATTGTGGACAGAATGCATTTTTATATGTCTTTTGTGGAATGAGTGGAATATATACAATATTTTGAAATAACGTATTTTTAATATCATTTATGAAAAGATAATGCAGAATTCCGTAATTATTCTTAAAAACTGTACTTAGACCATTGTACAGAAATATCAAGACACCAGAAAGACAATAATAGAATCAATTATAATCTCTGATAACAATAAAAGCGTATTAAATTTGGAGCTCTCAACTCTGCAAGAAAAATTAATTGGATAAGGCAACCTGATAATATGAATTTTAAGATAAGTTGCCTATCGAAGTTGTTTGTATTTATAACTTGTAAAACTTTTTAACTTCGTAAATTTTAACTTATAAGTTACTTTTTAAGTTATAAAAGAATTTATAAGAAAAATTTTACATTGAAAAATTGCTATTAGCCACGTGTGAAATATATATTTTAAAAAGTTGTACTTTGTGTATAAAATTGAGTGACACTGCTATTGTAAGGCAATGTGTTGAAAAGTAACTGTTACGAATTATGTAACGGCAACCACCGTACAATACATTTTTATAAAATCACTAAGATGCACACTACACACAGTTTTGTAAGACGTTTACTTCTACTTTTATAAAACGTACACCTTTTTGAGAATTTTATGTATTTTCTAAGAGCGCGATATTGCTCAAACATAATATTCATGTAGCTATATTTTTTAAATAACCGATATATGTATATAAATTGATATTCAATAGTGTTTATAATACAATTAATAAATCTATAATACGATTGAATTCCTGTAAAGAGAATAAATATCTAATTATATTTAAGATGATTCAAGCAAGTAATATCAAGTAATATCAAGTATATAAAATCACGACTGTGATAAACGAAAGTTAAATTATATTAATATTTCTAGAGAATGTAATTTTTGTGTTTTATCATATACATTATACTATATTAAATTACCGTATACTGCAAATATCAAATTGCGATAATAGTTCAAAGTATATAATTATTATATATTATAAGCAGGACAAGTGTTATCACATTCAATCATATAACATATTAACATATGTGATGATATAAATAAATAAATATATTTAAACTATTGTAATCGTTTGCATCGTTTGAAATAGAAAAAATGCATTACTACTTGTACTATATATTCTATTAAATTTGAAAAGATATTCAGTTTTTGAAAAGACGACTTTTTGGACGAGTTTTCGAAATTTTCATTAAAATTAAAACAAAATGTGAGATATATCTTATGATATTCTAATATTTGTGCCTTATTAATTGATAAATACATATGATTTCAATTAATAATAGGCACAACAATATTATCAATACTATTAATAATACTATCAAAAATGTATGAAGTTGTGACTACAGTGAAAATCAAATGTGAGATGTAATGCGACTTCCAGACGTAATATAATATACATAATATTTTTCTGTATATTGGATAGAGGAGATAAAATGGACATTAATACATCCGTAAGACATCACGTATTTTAGACAATAAATATTTTATTCAGAAGGTGAATTTTTCATTAAACTATCCTAATAATCCTATATTTAAATTGTAAGGTTATATACAAGTGAGTCATTTATTTATACATTTCCAGTTGATAAATTAATCGAAACTCGTACACTTTATTCCATGAATTTCTAATGTGCGAACGAAAATTAATATCTTCAAATATTTATAGTAATATGATACAATAAAGACATTTTTATATTTCTTGACTAATATTCAAAAGATGTACATTATATATATAATTTCCATATTACAGGGTCAATCATTTGCAGATATTTACAAAAGTAGACTTATATAAATATGAATGTTCTAATTATTTACAAAATTAAAATGGATATTTATTCTGTCAATCTTTTTGTGAATATTAATTCCTAATTCAATTAATTAAAACATTTTTTAATAATTTAAAAATTATACTGAAATGAAGAATCTTTCGAGAATCACAGATTAATATTTGATATTATCGAATAAATTTGTATTTACATAACAAAGAATGCCCATAATATTGGCTATTTTAAATATTTTGGTAGTATAAACACATAAATTACACATTTAGTCAAAGTTTCTGATGACAGCAATGAGCTGCGTTATTTAAAACGCTTTCATATAAATATAATATATAAGTGGTTTCTATATTTGATTACGTATATGGCACGAAAAATAGATTGAATATTAATCCTTTCGTTTATTTCAAAAACAGCCAATTATATACATTATAAAATTGTATTGAGCTTTTTTATTGAACTAAATTATATTGAGCTTAGTTCTATTTTTTTTTTAAACCATAGTAACATAGTTACAAAATCAATGATATTTGATTCTCTTGATGCAAGAAAACGAACTGTTTTTGCAATAAACGCTTTGAACAAGAGAATATTTTAGGAGGATTAATACGCATCGCGTTTGTACCTCAGTGCTTGCATCCTGCCAGCTGCAAGAAAAGCTGGATCCTCTAGCATTGCTTTTAAAATAGCTAAAAAATCGGCTGCTTGATCTTCGTCGATCGCTCGTCTATCATACGATAGTCTTGCTGTCATTTTCGTTACTTTCATTAATGAGGAGTCTGCAAGATGTTGCAAAGTATTATTAGCTGCAGTTAGAAGTTAGTTGGGTGTTTCTTATAAAATCTTTTACAAAAATCTTTACAAAAAATTACCCAGCTCTTCTCGTCCCGAACCTACAGCTAGAACAGCAGTTTGTGGAGGATTTATAATGGCAGAAAACTCCTTGATACCAAACATTCCCAGATTCGATATTCTGCATAACAAAATTCTGCATTATACATGTATCTACACGCGCGCGCATACTTTTTTGTTATTAAAACTTACGTGAATGTTCCTCCTTGAAACTCGTGTGGCTTAAGTTGTCCCTTTTTCGCCTTTTCAGCCAATTCTCGAATATTTTTAGAGATATCTGTTAAGCTCTTAGTGGCAGTCTCAAATATTATTGGAGTAATCAGGCCTGTTTTTGTCGCGACTGCTACAGATACATCCACCTTTGGAACTCGAACAATCTAACGCCATTTGTCGATTGTTAATGTTAATTGAATCGCATTCAAAATTATATCAATATTAAAAATAATCATACTAACCTGTCCATTTTGATACAACGTGTTTATATCAGGACACTCAACAAGTGCGTGAGCGACGGCCTTGGTAACAAAGTCGTTAATTGATACACTTATATCCTCCGTCTTTAGCTTACCGCGAAGTTCGATTAACTTGTCGATATTTATGTCCACAACTGCATAAGAATGTGGTATAGTCCTCTGGGAAAGAAAAGTCGTTTTGATTAAATTGAAAAATAATTAAATTTTATTAAATTATTTGTCATATCGTACCTTTGACTCTCCAAGTCGTTTGGCGATAACGGCACGAATATTGGATATTTCGATGTCTTCGTATGGAGACGGTCGGCCAACCGGAACAGATATCTTTTCTGGACTGGGAGAACGTGCCTTAGCAGCCTCTGGAGCCGGTGCTGCAGAAAAATAATCAGTACAATTAAATAAAAATATTAAATATTACAAACCTACTCAGGAAAAACAGTATTATTATAGTTTCAGTAATTATATTTACCGGATTTAGGCGTAACTTTTTTAACATTGTTCGTCTGAATGTACGCCAAAACGTCACTCTTCAATAAACGATTTGTACGTCCAGTGCCCTTGATTGAACCAGAGCTCAAGCCATATTCCTCCAGCAATCTTTTTACCGCCAAACCATACACTCTGTGCAGAGGATATTTAATGGAATATTTCAATTTAGAAATAATGAAATTAATGTAATTGCATAAATTATTAAAAAAATTAATACATACTGCCCACTCGATGGTGGTTTGGCACCAGCTGGTGCACTCGGTTGAGCAGAACTTGGTGCTGCAGATGGTGCTGATTTAGTTGACGTTGGAACAACAGCCTGTTTCCAATCCATTCCTTTCTCAACCATGACAGCTATCAATTGTCCCACTTCTACTTGAGACCCTTCCGGAGTCTAATACATTGCAATATTAATTGATCTAACGAAGAAATATAATTTGTTTCATGCAGAATTTTGTCGTTAATAATTAAACACGTACAAGAATTTTCGCGAGTACGCCTTCCTCTTCCAATTCGAAAGTCATGACGGCTTTATCCGTCTGTATTTCTGCCAACGCGTCACCCGGCTGCACCTCATCACCTTCCTGCTTCAGCCACTTTATGATTGTACCTGTTGTCATGGTTGGCGATAGGGCAGGCATAGGAATGTTTTGCCTGGAAATTAGATGAGTCACTTAAGAACAGTTTCGTGCCTTCCCAAGTATGTAAATATATAAACATCATTTTTGTATTACTTTAAAATAAGTTATAATCTAGTATGCCTATTAACAGATCATACTGGCCAGGTGGTGGTTCTGCTTTCGTAACAGGTGGGCTTGGCTCGGCAGAGGATGGTGCTGCTGAAGGAGCTTGCGCCGAAGAACTATCCGGCATCTCTACTGTTTTCCAGTCTTCATCAGCCTCGACAGTGAGAGCAATTAGAGTTCCCACTTTAATATCTTTCATTCCTTCAGGCACCTAATCAACGTATCTCATATAATTAGTTTATAGTACGTAAACACAATTTGATTAATTCGTCGCTATATCTGGCTACTCACAATTATCTTTGCCATCACACCTTCGTCGTCAAATTCCATTGTGACAATGGCTTTGTCAGTCTGAATGTCCGCAATGGCGTCACCGGGATTGAGCTTGTCGCCTTCCTTCTTGAACCATTTTACTATGGTGCCGCTTTCCATGGTGGGCGATAAGGACGGCATCAACAATTCCTTTCCCGTCGCTGAAAGCAAATTGTCTCTTCACTTAACACCTTTGCTCCATAAATAAAAAGCTTCAATAATATCATTAAATTTGCAATAAATTTAAGTATTGCAATCAAATAAAATATTTCAAGAGGAACATTTTATTTCCTACAAAATAAGAATCAAGCGAGAAAATTGATAAGAAGGGAAACGAATTATGCTGGAAAAAGATGTTAAATGCCAAGTATCACGTGAAAATCGAAACGTTTGGTTGCATAACCAGGAGGAACGCGGGAACTTTATCGAGCGCAACGAGAGGCCCAATTTATGTTCCGGGGACCATAAGGTCCCCGTCTTCGACACATTCGTTTAACGCTCGCATATAGCTTCGTCTCTCGCGGATATTCCCATCGAATTTGGTTCCCAGCTGAGAGATAACCTGCAAATCGACGGGGGACGTTGCGAGGAAAAAGTCGTGGTTTTTGAATAAATGCCGTACCGTCGAGGATACTGCTGGTGCGGAAGCATAATCGTTGACACTTTAAGGGCACAGGGACGCGAGGCGCGATGCGGTTAGCGTGCTTCAGTGACAGGAGCACGAGCCTGGATCTTATCATGTGCGCCATTTTCACATCAGGCCACGAATGCCGCCGTAGTGTTGCTTGCGAACGAATTGATGACCTCAAACTGATTGACCTTTTCGCGTGCTATGTTCGTCAATCAACCGATTTTAAAACTACTCGGTGTCCTTATCTCGGTTTTCATAGAATTCATATTCGCTTTTGTCCCAACCAATTTTCCCACTTAATTCTTATCTCAGGAAGAAAACGTTTAATTAAAAAATTTTCATTCATGTTCATTTCTATCAAGATAAATAAATAAAAAAATAATTAACTCAAATAGCACGGATAATCGATATAAACTCAAAAAGGATTTAAATTCTAATTGGCGTAATTTATTTCGAATGAATTTAAAAAAATTCTTTCAAAAGGATTCCATAGAAGAAAGTTCCTTTTGTATCCGAAAAAGGACTTCAAATTGGTGACATAATAAATGAATTCCTTTTGGACTTTTAAGAATGTTTTTAGCACAGAGATGGATGAAAAGAAAATTAATTTCATAATTTGGAAATTTAAAAAGAATTTGGATTTTCTGT
This sequence comes from Tetramorium bicarinatum, assembly GCA_928718305.1. Lineage (NCBI taxonomy): Eukaryota > Metazoa > Arthropoda > Insecta > Hymenoptera > Formicidae > Tetramorium > Tetramorium bicarinatum. The sequence goes on along the minus strand of OV788329.1, from coordinate 19,514,689 downwards.
AGGAAATTAGTCCATAAATAAAAAAAATATACATTACTTATAACAAAATGTAATTTTATAAAGAAACCTTGAATGAAAAGTATCTACTTCTATTTCTACATTGTGTTAAAAAAGAGTAGAATAAACAATGAGCGTCTCGATTGAATGAATTACATCCGCCTAATCTGATATATTTCAGAGCATAGTCTCTTATCTCCATTTCTACCACAATATAGTACAGATTAACTTTAATCTCGGTTTGACTCACTTTTTATTTTTCCGTAGTTATAAGAATGAGAAGAAGATGGAAAATAAGTTGAACCGAGATTAAACATAATCTTCATTGATAAAAATGGACATCAATCCACTACGAAACTAAATTTGTTGCAGACTTACAATAAAATAATTTCAAAGCTTTAATCGAGAGGAAGATAGAAAATGATAAGATCTCGAGAAAAAGAGAGAGAGAGATCTAATATTAAAACAGCTAATTCAATAAATTATTTTAAATGTTCAATAGAAATATCTTATCAATCTTTCAACTCGATTGATTCAACTTTCGGATTACAAGGAGGATGAAAAACACGACCCCGTTCTTGCTCGCCGTACGACTTTTATTTCATTCATTATAACAATAACAGTTTTCTGTCCCGTGGTAATTCGCATAGAGAGAGAGAGAGTCTCGCCTATATGTATAATAATATTCTGCGACATTTCCACGTTCCGTGGGCGTCGCGTCGCTCATTTCCGACGAGTCGATTCGAATTACGAGACCGGCGCGTCGCGGCGTTTGAATTCGGCGGGCGTATCGCGATTATCGATACCATCGATACGGCACGATCGCGCGCGCCCGCGATTTTCGAATGCTCAACACCGGCCAGTCGATGGCGCACTTTTTCGCGGGATACGTCGCGTTTTGCAAAAGGCGGCCGGTGTCCCGCCGAATTCGCCGACCGGCCGTGCCGCTTCCTCATAATCGTACGCGATTATGTATGTACAGGAGCTAAACGTCGTGAATACGTGCCTATACAGTGACGCGTGCGGGTGTATACGTGGGTGTCGCGCGCGTAGATTATATCGTTATAAAAACTTATCGCTAGGAGCTCGGGAGTTCGCGCGCGTGTTGTGTGTCTCTCAAGTTGGTGGACGCGCAAGGGAGCCAGATATAAATCGTCCCTCCGGCATTCGGGTGGAATTTCACGGGCACCGAGTTCGAGAGGGTGAGTCTAGAATTATTAATTTCTATGTTCTTAAATAGACTCTGCCGACCGAACGTGATTCCTTTTGGAATCCGGTAAAATATGTATGTCTTGTATACATTGAAAAATTATCTATAATTTTTAAGTATATATAATACACCCGGGTAGAACAAAAAGTCATGATAATATCAAAGTGACCTCAAATGATGTCAAAATGCCAGAAAGATAATTAAATTATGATTGAAAGGTGAATTTTGTAATCATCTCGTCATTTTGACATTACGATTTCTTGTTCTACTTGGGTAATTATTTAAAATAATATTTCGTGAAATATTATCATACATTAATATATGATAATAGATTATAATATTGTTATAGTATTTATTATAGCAATAAAACTGTATAAATGATATTATACAATATACAGATACCGAATATGGATTTTATATATACATATATATATATATATTTAAAACTGTATTCAAAATTACACCTCGATGCCGGGGGAGGTGGGGGGGGGGGATATCCCAGTTGAAATATAAAAGATGCATAGAGACATCATGATGGGGTCATAATGTTATCATTATAATTCTATGTTCCACTTGGGACAGCAACGATGCCGATCAATGAAACAATCTCAATATTAAACTCGGCTCGAGCTAAATTTAACGCGAGACACTCATCGCTGTACGATCGTTTCCTCGCGCCCTTTGTGACACGCTCCAACGACACCCTGCGATCGACCGGTACGGCGATCCTCTTTAATTGACGGTCGTTGAATCGCGATAGGAATTTGGCACTCGTCCCTCGTGACCGCGCGACAACATTGCTCTAAACATTAAAACGCCATGCTACAATGGCCCGTGAAAAATCGTGTATATAACGCCTAATAGCAACGGGCGCTTCAGAAGCGTATGGTATCGTGCCTTACAATCTAATTTACATGGTAATCCTCGCGCTCGCTTTCTCTTTCCTCGCCGAGCGAAGCTCGGACGAAATCACGCAGGCTCGATATTTTTTCAGCGCAAGTCTCTTCTTAAAAACGTTTCAGCAAGAACGTTCCGTCCGATCTCGACGCGTTTACGAACCGAGTCGCGTTCGTCCTCATTAAAATCGAGGAGCCTGCCGTCGCCGTAAAATCTAAACGGTACTACCTCGCACAGACTCGGGCTCGCCTTGGTCGACGTATAAAAGTTCGCCTCGTGAAAATGATTGTACGGTAAAACGGGAGAGATACGTGACGGTGTATCCGAATTAGATTCTCAGTCGGGGAGGGGGAAGGTTTTTTTGCAGTCTCTTTGTGCTTGTACAAATACGCGTACGATTTGAAAACTTTCGAAAAAAGGACTCTCGGTCGAGCGAGGAGACGCGGTAAAAGGTTCTTCCAAAGCCCGCGGACGTACGTCGCCCGGAAGCGCGCAGGGGGTTCACGGCGTCCGCCGGACGCCGGGGTTAGTAAAAAAAATGACGATAAGTCGCGATAACGCGCGATTCAGCGATCAGTTGGATGAGCTCGGTCTGACAAACACGTTGACGATCATTTTCTGTCGCGCAGAAAAGCGTTCAGCGCTCATACGCTTCTTCGCCGTGTACTTGCACGTTACGAGCTCTTATCAAGTTAACAAATAGTGACGGCTACTCTTATTATCATGTTATTTAGTCGATGATTATGTACAATGCAATCAGTGCGAGAATAAAAAGCACTTTCTCAACATGCCGCGTGAAAACTTGGGCGCGTGTTTCTCAGTCGCCGGGGAAGAGAGTTCCTCCCGTCTTTCGTTTTCTCCTTCTTCTTTCTTGTTCTTCGTGTTGGCAGTAGTTTTGTGCTTCTGTTTGTGCCGCTGGGATGCTTAGGAGTAGTAATTCTCTCGTTGCTGATAAAGTGGCAAAGAAGCCACGGGCGAGAGATCGTCATCGTCTAAGCTCGACTCAGTTCTCAGAGGAAGCGTCGCTAGAGCTTTCACTGCCAATAAAGCAATCATATGTTAGAAATTAATATTAATATAATAATAGTATATAATAATGGATATAATATATTATAGTATTATACGTTTATTGAAAATAAACTCGTCATCTTTAATACTTTATTACTTTATATATTTTTATACTTCTTATCATTTATATCTCTTATGAATTATTTGTCGTTTACGATAATTATTCTATTTCAATAAACGTACGTTGACAAAAGTACAATTGCGGTTGTATCTGCTTAGCTTGATTGGAGGGGAAAAAAATAGCCGAAAGAAAGACAAAAAAAAAACATGAAAAACAAACCTGAAAATGATAATGTGACGTGCGTGTCCTATAGGGATGGAGTAAGCATGTCGATCAGTGTGCCTGGTTACCTACACACAAGCACAAAACAATCCAAACAACAATCCAAATTGCGTAAAACGACACTATATTCGCTATCGTGAATAAAAGCCCTTAATAAATCGTAAAAATAGTACGTAACTGACAATGAGATAATGCATGCGTGTCCGCATTTGAAAGATTATTGATAAGATTACGAATATGCGCAATATAACGTAAATCGATCAAATCGAATAAACGTTGAAACGTCGTTCGAACGTCGCTTCTAAGTGATAGAGAAACAAAAGTTATCCAGCAATATCGAAAACGAGAATAAAAAAAATACGTTTTCTGTTTTCTGAAAGCTAAACGAAAACGAGCATGCCATAGCTGTTATGTATAAACGATTACAAATCATGCAGAGTATTTGAAATGTCGACACGTACCCGCTACCATCTTACTTTTCTCCATCACTTGCTTCGCTAATATCTGATTAAGCTGAAGAATGTGTTCCCTCTGCCGTTTCTCTTCCACTACCTTGCGTTTCAAGGTATCTGACTTTTCTACGTTAGAATCATCGTCTGAAATCACATTTGCATATTTATAAAAATATTTCTACAATCATTATCACAGAAAATGTTAGGGGAAGATGAAAATATATCGCGTACCACCTCCTTCCGGCGCAGTCACGGTTGTTTCCGAGAGCATTTTCCTGATCGCTTCCGCCTTCTTCAAGCGCTGCTCTTGTTCTTCCGCTGTTAGTTCCGGAGTCTGAAAAATTAATAACAAACATAATATAGAGCTTAATTTAATTCAATACATATATGTCGCAGAAGAATTATATGAATAATATAATTAAATTACTACCTCGCAATATAAATTCTCAATAATGTAATCTTTTCGATTTTTAATTGTTACGTTAAAAGTAATTAATTAAATCAATTTTTATAAAATTTAAAGAAATTAACGAGTACAAGTTACAAGTACCTGCTCAGGAATATATCGCTCGGGAATGACAATCTTATTAGGCGTGCCTAACAGCTGGTCTATAGTGCTCTCGTTATATTTCAATTCCTTATGACTCAATGTCGATCGCACCACATCAGGAGCATTTATCCTGGGTCTGAGTGCCCTCTCCATGTCTAGATCATCCCTGGCTCTACCCATACCCTAGAAATGATCAGAGACACCCGTAACATATGAGCGCAAAATGAGTGTTTTAAAAAAAAAACTGCCACGATAGCACGGCAGAGCAAAGTGAGTCGAAAACGAGTGACAGAGGAAGTAGACAGAGACAGGTAGACGAAGGGAAGTGAGAGAGAAAGAGAGAACAGAAATTGAATGAAACAAAAAAATACCATCTTCGAGAAAGTATCCTCTAGATCGAGCACCGGTTTGCTACTAGACACAGTGTAATGCCGTCTTTTTTCACGAGGAATTTGCCTTCGCCTCGGTCCCTCCACTCTCTTCTCCGTCATCTCTTTGATAATCTGTTTGGCAGCCTCGCTCTTGAACACCGGCGACAATTGCGGCGACTCGGACTGATTTGCGTTCGCCATTATCGCGGCAGTTGGTCTCTCGTGAATGCCGACGCTAGTCGACGATGTTAATTCGGGGCTCATGGCACCCGCGAGAGTGCCGATTTTCTCGTATTGCTTGTACGGTCCGAGCGAGTAGTTGTGATAGTGAGGCTGCGCGGCGACCGTCGCCGCTTGCGACGGATAATTCTGGTTCTGGCACGGACTGTACGACGAGGCGGTGGAGTAGTTGGGCGAGCTCATCGGCACGTGAGAGCTGGACGTAGGGCTATCCGTGTACGGTGACAGAGTACTATCGGAGCTGCCGTCGTGACTTTCGAACTGCGATGGAGCGTCAAAAAAAATTGTCAAATGTCGGGATCGAACGGGATTAACAAAAATGGGCGGGCGAGACGAGGGCTGGATGCACGGGGTAGAAATCATCGATAATATTTGCAAAAATAATATATGTGTATGTGTGTGTATTATAGTTAATAGCGCGGATGCTCCTAGGATTGACTGGTTAATGTTGCGGAATAACCAAGCATTTTAATTAAAAAAAATATATATTCCGCACATTAGCCAGTCAATCTTAGGGGTGCCTGCGTTAAGAGCTTCGACTGTAACATATATATATCAACGAACGTAGGGGAAGTGAAGTTTTGGGTGACCTGAAAATTGTAGCGGTGTCTCATTGAAAGTTACTTTGAAACTTACCCTGATCTTATGCCGACGCGCCATCATGCTCTTCAGGGCGTGCATGCTGTCGCTTCGCGGCGGAGGCACCACGGGTCCGTAATGTATCCCGGAATGCTGTTTTTGCCCGCCGAAACCACGTGGTAGAGACATGCTTCTTTGGAACTGAACGTCATCCAGTTCCGACAGCTGAACCGTGCTCTGCGCGTGAACGATCGGCGATTCCTCCACCACCCTGCCAAGCTGAGCCTTCTAAATGTTAAAAGATCTGCATTAGCACAAGTCTAAAGAAATTAATATTTTTTCTGATTTATTTCTATTTAATTCTATTTATTTAATTTAATTCAGTTCGAAAGACCGCGTTTAATCGAGGACAAAGCGATCTTACTTCGAATTTTTGGGAGCCTCCGAAGTCATCGTCGCACAGTCTCTTCGCGCCGCCTGGCGCTTGGAGACCGTTTGTCAGGGGAATCCCGATATTGCCGGTTCTGTCGCCGCGATCCCTTTGTCGTCTTTCTGATTCGCGTTTCACGATGCGCACCGTCTTAATCTCTTGCTTCTCGCGATTGTGCATTAATCCTGCGAAGGGAAGGGAGCGGAGAGAATGAAATTTCCGACATGTATCAGACTTAAATGTTTCCGCAGTGGAACGAGCGACTTACCGGCGAATTTGTTGTCCTCGTTTTGTCTACAATTATCGTTCAGTAACAATGCTTCCTCGCTCAAAGGGGGTGGAGGTGGCGGGATATATTCCGGAGCAGGGTTTGGCGTGCCATTCAGCACGTTTCCGTTATGCTTGCTCGTGTCGGCGACATAATCGGCTTGTGTTAAAAATACAAATCGATAGTTGAATATTAAAATTGATACTTGAAAATTATCTTAAACCTACGCTGATTGCTAATCGCTAATGGTGCGTTTATATAAATGGACGAGTCTGTTAATATCGATATGAATAGGATGAATTCTCATATAATTCAACAAGAATATTACCTGGTACTCTTGAATCAGTATTAACGTACAGAGGTGCCACTTGAATCGCGCTACCCTTGCCCTGCATTTGATCCTTTAATAATTGTTGCTTTAATTGGTGCTGTTGAATCTGCTCGCGCAGCTGCGGCGAGAGGGCCGATATGTGATTTTGTGAGGGTTGTACGAAGGACTGCTGATTATGCGGGCGATTCAACGGGGATAAATCCTTGTACTGCGTGGGAGAACCGTATCGCTGATGAGAGCTATCGTTTTGCTTGTTCGGAGGTGAGATAGACAGAGACGGACTCGACGGCGAGTCCAAACCGTGGTCCAGAGTTATTCCGGAATCCAAGTCGGTCTCCAGCCAGGAATTTTGCGTGCGTTTCTTCGAATGATGTACCTGGGGAGCTGAGGGGAAAGTTGCATCTTTTAAGCGTACCGTTTCCTTTTCAAAAGCACTTCTTTGAATATTCTTTTATTAGCGATATATATTTGTGTAAATGTATAAGTATTATGCATTGCTTGAAACAATTGCCTTGGACATCAATTTATTTAGAAATTTAGATAAAGCAATAATGAATCTTGATTGGTACTGCCACTTTTTATTACAATAATAATTTTATAGTCTTGGAATAAGTTTATGGCCCTTGAATCAGTACTGTTCCTCGAGTTTTGGAATTTCCAATGGTTTCGACGCCTTATATTGTAACTCACCGTGCGGTGGCTGCGGGCGAATTTGCTGCACCAAACTGTGAGATTTCTCCGTCAGTTGGCGAACTTGAATGCTCAGTTCCTTCCTCTGTCTCTGCAGATCGCCGACGAGTTGTTGCACTCGTCGTAATTCCGCTTCCAGCGGTGCGGTCGTACTCGAGGTGTCCCTCGCGATGTTACCGGCGTATCTTCTGGATGCTTGCACCTTTTGCCTCAGCACCACCAAATCTTGCTCCAACCTCGCATTCTCGGCCACCGTTTCCTCAAGTTTCTGAAAGCACGTGAGAGAGTCACGTCAGGGCTATCAGGGTGAGTGCGCGCAACTTTAAACGATAGTTGACGAGATCGTACGACGAGAATGGCAACCAAATGGCGAACGACGGAACTGAAAGGTATAATGTTGTGAATAATGCAATTTACCTGGAAGAATACCGGCTTTACCTGGAAACAGTGAATCGAGACTTTAATTGCGACACGTAATGCGATCTACTCTCGTCATTTAATTTCTCTCGTGCTACTATCCTCTCGTGCTACTTTATTATCTTCGTAATATCGCAAATTTAGGTTGCAAAGGCTAAAAAATACTAAAAAATAAAAGCACACTAAAAAACGTAGTAAAGCGGATGTGCATTCCAATCGAATATTCGTTAATAAATGAGTAACTCCGTTAAATCGACAAAAATGCTGCTATTAGCCCAAAACATCAACAATAAGCGCGCTTGCATTCAGTACGTTATTCAGTACGACGGTAAAAAAAAAACATATGAAGAATGACGAGCAACAATTACTCGCATTTTGAAATCCGGATTGACGCACAATTTACTTGTTTTTCAGCCAATCAGTCCGCATCGTTTTTAATAATGGATTCGCGCGCCCGGGACCCGGGACATGGGTCGATCGGGACAAGGGAGCGCGTATCACGGCCGTTACATTTCCGAAATTATCTACCTTCGAATTATGAGCGAGCAGTATCCTCACTCTGCTCAGCTCGCGCTCCAATAGGAGTTGCTGCTTTCGATATCGCTCCGCTTCGGCCAAATTGCTTCTGCTACCTTGCAGTTTGTGCCGCAGCCCGCCCAAAGCCTTCTCGAGTATTTCCTGCGAGCATTAAATCGACCAGGCGTGTAACGTGATACCGTAGATTTCTATATCTTGGGATTAAAGACAACTGCTTGTCATTTTGCAGTTTATTGTTACAACGTCGTTTTCCAAGCAAATAACGATTCTTCTCTAAGTTGTGGATACAATAAATATCATATCTCGAGATATCTTCGCGTGGACGGGATTACGGTCAAACCTCTTCAGGCTTCGAGTCCGATGGGAATTGTTTGAATTTCAAGAATATTGTAGAATGCGTTTCTCCTAGAAGAATGCACGGAAAACATCCGTACATTCATCAGTCTGTTGGTGGGTTGTTGTTCGCATTTTTTGAAATGTATTCGGATTTTATCGACTAGTTAAAAAGCTTCGTTCTGAATGATTGTTATTATTATTATGCTGATGCCAACCTTATCCTGTTGAAGACTATGCAGTGTGCCAGATTCCTCCTGGAGCAGTCGATCGAGTTTGTAGAGCTGCTGCACTTTGGCCTGCGACACAGAAAGGATATCGAGTGAACTACGAAACCTTCGAGTTTCGATATTCAAAGGGCAAGCTAGCGTTTCAACTGGAGCAGATCTCGGGAAAAGGGAGATCCGCTATCATTAATTCTAGGACAATTTTTCGGAACCTCTGTTTTCTCGATGCCCGTCTCTACATTCCTGTCGGTAACGTGTTAAAAATATTCTCGTCCATATTGGCCAATTTTGACAATATTATATTCGAAATATTATTTCGGCAATATTACATTCGAAAGTACTCAAATGACACATTATTTTTATTATTTATTCATAATTGCTGCAATAGCTATTATATTTTCCTATGTATAAATACCAATTGCTTTAAACCTTTTTAAAATCAAAAGAGATTAATTAGATTAAATTAAATGTTATTGAAAAATAAAACAAAATAAATATTATTTCACATTATCTTTCTCATGCGTTTAATTTCGATTAGTAATTGTCAAAATTCTCGAGAACTCGGTATAATAAAAAGGAAACGAGACATAAGATACTAAGTGGGTACTGTCCGTAGAGACTTGACTCGTCCAGAAAGTATATCCTTTGGTAAAGTAAGCTCTTTGCAGAATTTACGACAGGTCGTAAGTGTCGTCCGAGTTCTCTCTTGTGGTTGTCTGCGAGAGTAATTCTTAATTTTTGCACGTATCCTTTTTCCGATCGGCCCTTTTACAACCTGTCCAGCGCGAATGCCGCTTAGTGTTCTAGCACGCGGAAGATCAGGAATTACTTTTATTGGTCAAGAAAACTTCCATGTCGGATGCGCCTCACGCACGGAGCATTATATCGCGGAAAGAACGTAATAATGCGAAACGTAAAAGACAGAAATTGGAACGGGTAAACTGTACTTTACGGACGGTATCTTACGAGATTGAGAAAGCGAAGAATACTTTTTAATAATTGAGACGTTCCGTTTATGAGATCGTGTACTTTTAATTGACGCATTTTTTTTCAAGACGATGTTTCTGACGCTGTAAAAGTGAGAATTGAAAGTCCCAATTGAGCAACTGTTTCCACCGCGTAAATCCGCATATCCGCATAAATTAAATTCCGCTCTCTCGTGACATGATAATTAAATGAATTACTTGTAACTGTCCGTGATCAGGACTCAGCCTGTCCCAATCCCTGCGCTCCTCGGCCAACAGTCGTTGCTCCTGCACCCTTTGATTAAATTCCAGACGGTCGCGATGATCCCTCGCGTTTTCGTGCATCAGGTCTTGGCGGGAACCGGAAACTGTGTTGGTCCCGTTGGCAGTGTTACGGTTATACAAAGACCCCAACTTCACCATATTGTCCACGAGGTTCACGAGAGGCTTGCTCTTCTCGTACTTTTGGGAGGAAAATCAGATGTGATTAAATTTAAAGCATTATTTATACAAATGTATATTCACGCTTAAAAAAATAGTATTAATATCAATATTTTAACTTTACATTGTTAAACGTCACCAAAAATCGAAGAGTCAAATTTGACTCTTTTTGGTGGTGATCTCGTTAATTTTTTTTAAATCCAATACTAAAAAAAAATTCTGGTTAAAAACGAACAAATCAGAAAAATCTTGTGGGAGTGATCAAATATTCTGATTATTATAATAGGAATTATGGTTATTATAAGTTATAAAGTATCGAGTTTTATTATAATAACCAGAATATTTGATTAATACTATAAAATTTTTTGATTCGTCCGTTTTTAACCAGAATTTTTTTTCACTGAAGAAAATTGTAATCTTGATACAATTTTTTTGCATTAATTTCTCTCGAATTTTCAAAAGGTAAATTAAGTTGTCATCTCTCTCTCTTTCTTTCTTTAACCATTATATCTATGTGAACAATTCGAGGCAGATCTCTGTGAAATACGCACTTCGCACGATAAACGTGTGTCTCACCTGCTTCTCGAGATCCATCAGGTGCCTCTTGAGTTCCTCGAGCTTTTGAAGATTTTCCAGCCGTCTCGGCGTGTCGAGATCCGCCAGTCTAGCCTGCGGGTGCAAACAAAATATACGAAACGTTTATCGCGCTGTACCAGTAGTCCCTTTCTCTCCGCTCTCCGCGTGCCGATCAACGAAACAGACAACATTCGCGTTTTCGCGCGTTAAGCGACACTTTACTCCGTAATACGACATAGCAGCGCAAGCCGGACAATAATGCAACGGACACATATTTGCGTAGAAAGGCGACCCTAAGTTCGACTCGGACTTTCTCCTCGAATCTCGCATCTCACGGCGCGAGATCACAGGTGTATATTCATCTACGTCCCACATTTGACGCCGAACACGGCTGTCTGATAACGTTTTCAAAGATCGTAGGTTTTCTTTTGTAGATGTAACTCCGACTCGGCGTTAAATGTAGGACGTGAAAGAGCCAATGTATCGCGCGCTTGCCTAGCAGTCAACTACACTTTGCGGATCGCGAAGTCCGTAAAGCGCAATTGAATACGTTGAAATCCGTTATTTGCGCGCGAGCGTTTACGTCACGTCGTCAACGATGAAAGAAACAACGTCGATCGCTCATACTGTATCATCGTCACGTGGATTCACAATCTGCGTGCATCTACAAGCACATCGATCTACTCTAATACATCCTGAAAGATCTCGTCAAACTGCACGGTCGTCTGTCAAAGCGAATTATCTCTTTCTCTCTCTCTCTCATTCTCTCTCTTTCTCTTTCTCTCGCTCTTTTTCTCTAACAGTAACAAAGCGATCGTTAAAAGCGGGCCTACGACATAGCCCTGTCCTCCAGACGGCTCCGGCTTGCGGCCCTAACGGGCCCGCGCGACGGGCTGACGCCACCGTCTCACCGTCACCGTCACCGTCATCGTCCCGTGGATCATCTAATTACTGTGAAAAGTTTCGTGAGATCGCGTGCAAGCTCTCTTCGGACCTGCGCCTCGATCTCCATGTGGCACGTCTCCATCGCCTTGAGGACCGTCGCGTTCTGCCGTCGCAGCTGGATCAGCAACAGCACCAGTTCCTCGTGGGTCCTGCCGAGGAGCTCGCCGGCGGAAACGCGCACCAGCCCGGACGCGCCAGCCTGCGCCACCAGCCTGCCGCCGGCATCCGCTCTCAGGGAGCTGACGTTACTCTGTCGAGGCATGCAATCGTCTGTTAGCCACACACGCAAACAACGCAGGGTAATCGAGCTGTGACATACGGAGTTACGTTACGGGGCCGTGAGGATTGCTCGAGGGGGGGGGGGGAGAGGGGAATCGCGTGTGTTTTCGCCCGACGGAGAAACGAGAGGACGAGGTTTTTATTAGAGAAAGCTATATAAAAGCGACAGATTAATCTGGCAATTATACACGGAGCGCACCGAGTACACGTGCAGATTTGATTGGCATGGGAGAGGAGAAAAACATTATCATCGACAGCACGCATTAAATTATCAATATTTCGCAGCTGCGCTAATATGCGCAATTGCAACAGTGGAATGTTACAGCTGTTGTCCCGAATCATTCGATTCAATGAGATCTTTCAGAATATGCAGTAACCTTTGCCGCTGACACATTTTCTTTCTTTTACGTATGCCTTTCCTTGCCTACGTAAATCGATAAGCTGTCGCGACAATATAATGAAAATATTATACACAAATATCTATATAGGTATACAGCTGTCTAGTTTCGCAGGCAATAACTGATGAAACTGATGGAAACTAGCCAGAAACAGATTCCACATGAATGTGGGAAATAGAGAATGCGGCGAGCCGCATTGCCTCGAATTAGGTGGCCCGTTTAGCCGTATCGAAATTTCAGTCGGCGGTTTTATGTCAGTTGTGCCTGGGCGAGATTGTACGCAAACTTTTTAACTGCTGGAATTTCCCGGCGAGAGCTTAGGCGGGCCGCGGAACGGGGATTACCGCTTAGCCGATCTCCCCGTCTGCCATTTTGCATTCGTCGCCGCCGTGTTCCAAAACCGCTACGTTTTAGTGGCTTTTACGGTTGGATTTGTGGTAGCTCGAGAGACGGAGCGAGAGAGGTGGGTACCGCCCGACCTCGTCGTGCAATGGTACGACGGAAGGCAGCGCGCGACGTAAAATGGAACGCGATGCAAACAATTGCTGAAATAACAACAGTTATCGATGGATAATTTGTTTAATATTTGCATTGCAAGTGGCAACGGTAAATTAATAATAATAAGTGACACGCTATCAATTTACGAACAACTGCGTTGCTCATTCAGCTGAGTATTTACCCGTATTTATGTCAAACAACGCCCCGCTCGTGTATCGATATTATTTCGTTTGTGAAATGGACTCTAGAATTTATTTCAAATCGCGTAAAAATATTCAAATATTCCTTTAAATTCGCGTCGTTGGCGTGGAAATATCGCCGCGTAAGAATTAGCGTTAAATATTTATCCCTGATTATCTTATTTTCCATCTTTTACAGCTGCAAATTTTTAAAAGAATAACTCTAGTTCAGAACGCCCGTGTTTACTTATAGTGTTCGAGTAATTTCGAAGCTTGGAGCAAATTGGTCGAACGTTCGTATTTCTCGTGCGCCATCGTAAGAATTTCTAAAGGTCGTAGAAAAGCAAGGAAAACGGAGGGCGCGCCGTAGTTTTCTATTACTTTCCAATTTTCTAATACGAGGCTCTCTTTGCCGGGAGACAAGCCAGAAGGTCGACGTACAAATTCTCATAGACATATCGACACGGACGAGCGCAAATAGATACAGGTCACGCCGAGGTTCGATGCACGTAGCGTTGCGGCGAAGAAACGGAGGATTCCGCCCGGCGAACGGTGTACGGTGTACGGTGAATGAAATTCGAGGCAATCACCATTGGATCGTGCTTTTCTTCGTGCAAACGAACATACGCCTTCTTTATTTTAACAGGCAGGTCCCAAAAGATAGCTCGTACGCTTCTCGCATTCCCTCGAAATCTTCGTCGATCGCGCGGTATCTCTGCGAGGTCACGCAATCTGTATTCGCGGGGTGTACCGAAGGCACGGGCATCGAGAACCATTTCCTCGCGAGGAATGGTCGCTCGGCGAATCTCGAATTCTTCGCTGTACGTCTTGAAGTACGTCAACATGACCGCGCGAGGCACGGCGAAGCGCATTGCGAAAAGGAAAGGCATGCTCGCGCTTGCTCATCGTATCGCCAAGGACAATTCCTCGTTAAACAAGCCAGCGTCGACTTTTTTTTACAGAGAGCCAGGGGAGTTTTCAATTTGCCGCATTCTATTGCGACATCGGTCGATTTTTATTTTCTTTCCTTCGCGTAAAATTATCCAATCGCACGTTAATATTACAGATACAAAGGATTTCTTCTTTTATAACGTCGACGTGAAAGTATCCATTTCTCTTCCTCGAAAGTGCGAACGAGGCAAACAAAGCGTGATGTCTTCGAGTTTAACAGAAGGATCCATGTTTCCAGAGATCCGCTGAATACATCTTCAGAATGTTTAACAAAAGTCTGCGGAGATCACTTTTCATCCCTCCTAATTTCAAACCTTTAACCCTTAAAGGGCACACCTGGGTATCGTATACCCCACTCTGAACTTTGCGTTTTAATAAGTCCCATTAAGTCTTTTTTTAAAATAATTTTTTAAACAATGTTAAGAAATCGCTAAAACACCTGTTTGTCCTTAAAATACATGACTTTAACTTCATTCAGGAATTTTTATACAATAAAATATTCAATAGCATCATTGCTGCACACACACTTGAAGACACTGTGACATTAAAGACATGTGCCCTTTACGTAATTTTTGCGGAGGTGTGCCCTTTAAGGGTTAACTCCAAACGAATGTGTCGAGTTACGTGATCGCACTCCGGAGATAAGAACCTGTTGGCGTCTCGAGTCTTCCGTTTAACACGTTACCTATTTAAATCCGCGGGGAAAGCTCCTACGTCCTTTTCGTGGGTCGGCCGAGCGAAGGAACGCTTCGGTTTGCAGAAAATGAAGAGGTTTCCACCGTGAACCTGTGAATCTCGCGTCGGGGCGACGTACGGGACGACGGGCGATATGGCGCGCGTCGAGCGACGCTTCGGCGGGCGGACTGGCGTCATGCCCGGTCGGATCGGCTAGCTTGTTCGCCGACCGACCGACCGGCCGGCTGCATAGTGTGCATTTGCCGCCTTGCCTGGTTCGCCCGGTGCCCGGCGTTTTGTACCTTTTGCCCCCGAAGGGCCCCGGTCGTCCCTCGACTGCGCGCGGGTATGCTCGCCGACAAAAGTTCGGAACTGCTTCATCTTCCTTTTCTGGCTCATCGCGACTCTCTCTTCTCTCTTTCTCTCTTTTCCACCATCGACTTCTATTAGTCATTAAAACGATGATACGAACGAGCTCAACACGTGGTAAAAAATGTCTCGCGTGTTCTTCTTGCGGGGACATTCGCGGTCGACATGCTCCTAAGACGTGTTCCTGAGGTGTCGGTTTACGCGGGAAGATGATTCGCGGTTTAACGTTATCGTGGTTTGGATCGGCGAAGGGGAAGAAATGATATTTCGCGGCTTTTGCGTTTTCGTAATGCGATCGCCAGAGGAGCGATCGACGGTAAATTAAATACTCGAGACGCAAATTGGTTTTCGAGTGCTGTTCTTTCGTTACGTCTGAGTTGCTGCGGCAAGTGAAAGAGGAGAATTTAGATATTTTTGCAATATGGAAATTTAAGAGTTGAGCTTTTCGTTCAATTTTTCATGCGTCTACATTGCACGCGATTCGCACACTGAGAAAAAAAATCATTTTGTACAAACTAAATTTGTACCTATAGTTGTTTAACCCAATGGTTGATTCAATAGTTTTAGTTTTTTTCAGTTGCACTGAAAAAAGTATAGTTCATTCATATAATATTTTATATCATTGTAATAATGTTTAATTAAACGTATCGGACTAAGTATTTTAGTTAGATGAAATATATCTTGCGTTTTTCAACAAATATTTTTTCTCAGTGCATTATAGACGGCATTTCACAAATTTCGCATTGCCGTCAATATCGTATTATGTCAGAGAGCTATTCTTCCCTTTTACGATAGGATTCGTCGTAAGGAGCTCGACGAATTTGTGTGGAAGGATGAATGCCGGTGCCGTCTCGCGCAGGCGGCGAGATCCATTGTGCACGAAGCTTAAGACCCGGTCTGTAGTTCCTTGGCACGGTGCCCTTGCTGACCGGTGCTGACCGTATGCAGGATCGACCCTGGACCCCATGTTTCTCGGTTGTCTTTTTCTCCGCCGCTCTCCGTCGCGCTCTTTTCGTCTCTCCTTCCTCTCTCTCTTTCCTACCAGTTCCACTCCCCCCCTTTCGTCCTGGCCCTCGTGCCGCCCTTCACCGCTCCATTGTATGTAATGGCGCCAGGACGACGACACTCTCGGGTCGTTACTTTCTTGCCTCCTTGTGCCCTGCGCGCTCGAGATAAGCTCGCGTAAAGAAAACGATGGGTTCTCATCCGAATTCGTTCGCGGAGCGAAAAATTCGTCGGATTCGGGTATTCGCTGCTGCTGTGAGGGAGAGGCCGCGAAGAATGCCGTCTAGCAGGATTATTTGTAGCGCAAACTTGTAAACTCTTCGAGTCGAGCGTTTAGAATTTTACGACGCTTGCATACTGAAGGACTTGCAAAATCAAAGGTATCCTCGTATACAACTCCGTTAGATTCTTTGCTGTTTCAACGTAACCGCGTTCTCTAAAAGAGTCCTCGCCAGAGTTCCCCACTCGGTTCTCCAACGCTACTTGGTTTCATTTACTTTTTATCGCAGGATCATGACCTACTACGTGTAATAAACGATGACCTACATCATATTCGCGGATCAATGTGTGATTGTCCAATCCATAAATTATGAGAAATTCATCGGCGATTCAACTTCATCAGAATTGTTTTGCGCGTTGAAAAGTCGAAAGCGCCGATGAAAATGGCTCGCTTCGCGTTTATTGCGTGCGATATACTGTAGCACAAACGCTATCAATCCCGTTCACATCGCCATGTGAACCGTGTGTATAACGTATGAAGATACTAGTTTCTCTCTCTCTCTCTCCCTCTCTTTCTCTCTTTCGGGGCAACATTTTAATTAATTGAGCTAATGGAATTTACATGCTGCGATGTGATGATATGCAGGCTACACCGCGTCAATAAAACGGACAGCGTATATATGTTTGCATGACAAAGAGACAGTTATAGATAAAGCAGCAAAAGGACAGAGCGTCGATCGTGCAACATCCGCGGGAGAATTCGCCATTTCGTTTCTGGTAATCCGATCCCGGGGCGCGACAACTCGAACCGCTGCGAGGATGCAAAGGATTTTCAAGGATCCTCGCCCTTTTTGTTTACGGACAATAAACTCGTGGACGCGCGCTACTGTGCAATACGTGTGTACGTAATTTATTTTTATGAGCTCGGAGATTAGCGAAAGAGTAAGTCGTACGCTCGTAAACAAACCGCAGGCAATTTGCGAGAACATTTAGACTTCACCGCGGAACCGAACCGAATCGCCGTCGGATGCTGGCGGATCTGCGAGACTCGGCACGATACCCAGGTGACACTTTTACGAAGCGCGCTCGCAATCGTCCTCCGGCCATAAATTTCCCGTTTGCGGTGACCGGCCACCGCGACGACGGCGTGGTTAATTCACGCGCGCGACCGTTGCACGATCGATGCCGCGAATGGACGCGCGAATTTCCTCTCTCCATCCATCATGCTCTGCCATGCCAATCGGGATCAACGGGGCGCTCTTTCGCGCCGAGGCGTTAAAGGCAAACTCGCCCGTCCCGTTTCACTCACCCTTTTGTGCAGCAGCTCGCTACAATCCGCGCCCCGCGGTCGCTGCTGCTGGCCCTGCCGCTGACCCGTCGTCGCCGCTGTCGCCGTCGTCATCGTCGTCGTGCCCCCGCGGTCGACCTCCCTGCCAATCGGGCTCATCATTTTTCTCTCGCCTGCGAGCAGAAAAGAAGACAAGTTACGCCGGGAGAAAGCCGTTCGCGAAACGGAAAGCCGCTGAAAGAGGAAGTCGCGTATTTCTGAGCGTGTCGTAACGAGGCCGGAACTATCGGAATCGACTGATATTCCCGAAGATTTTTTTTTTCTTTGTTCCCTCCCTCCCCTGCTTCGCTCGCGGGCTCAGACTCGGCGGAGTAGCGAAAAAATTGTAATAACGAGCGAGCAGATTGACTTTCTCCTTAATCACGTGAACGGCAGTCGTTTGTATTTGCGCCTCAAAGCGCCGGAACTGTCGGAGCTACTTCCTTTTCGTTTATAGTGCTGCTTCCGTTGTACTGGGATGTCGCAGGCATTACCGTTTTTCAACCGCGGATCTTTTGCAAAATTTCTCACAAGAACTTTAGAGTGTTTTCTCAGCGAGAATTTAATGGGGTATCTCGCGATTATAATAAATGATAGATTAATTTTTTACTTGATCACAAATTCAGTTTTACTTACTTTCCTTTTTTTTTAAATATCCTCGAAAGGTGTATCGGGATTGTGCATATCAGCATATTTGTTCAGACTCCGCTATCTGCGGCTGGGCTGAACAATAATGGATCTAGGACGAGGCATAGGATATTCAAAAGCCTACAGAAATGTTCCGCAGCTGCGACCGTTAGGCGCGTCGTAAAATGGAGAAGCACTTCCGTCTAACGCAGAAAATTGCGCAGCTATTGTACCTATACAGATACAATCGGATTGCACGAAGAAAATTCTTGGTGGACCGTGGTATTTAGATTGCGGTGCCTCCACCATTCTTTTTGAAGACGATTCTCTGCCAAGAAATATCCTCCGCATTCGTGCCTTGAAACTACAATGTCCTTCCAATTTTCTTAGCATTACGCTCATTCATATTCGATTCTCCAAACATCGCGATTAAGGGAAAGAAAGGGAATTGACGTACCGCAAATTGATCTTTAAACAGCTCGTTGTTACAGATTTACGATCTATTTAATTCAAAAGAAATAAACAAAGAAATAACAACGTAATTAACGATGTAATTATGATTTCTTTTCAAGCCACCGCGTAATGTTGGCGCGATGATATCGTGTATCCTCAATCTCTATGTTCCTCGTAGTTGAATTATCCAAAGCCCGATATCGATCATGCGTACCTTTGCGTAGTTAGACGGGGCGTACGGATGCACATGGGATTTCCATTATTCCGCGTTGTGCATTAGACAGCGGCACACAAGCCTTACCGGGACACCGCCGCCACGGATCCTCGGATAATTAACCCCGAGCTCCCGCTGAAATTCTCGACCTAAATTTATGTATGCTTTTCAGGCGGTTCGGCAATCTCGCGATTCAGAGCAGACGTTAAATCGCCGCTTAATCTCGCGAGTATTAATCGCTCATCCGCCGAGCGAGGCTCCGTTCATCAACTTGTAAGTTCGCACGAACCAAATGTTCCAGACGAGCTGGATTAGGACTAACTTTGAACATTGGAGGCAGAGATTTGCCGTGATGATGTATTGAGCGTGTGTAATATTAACATATTACGTTTTGTAATAATTAGGCAAGAGACAATTACTTTTATATTTGTTGTATTGTGTTCATTTTGTGTTTTTTCTCAAGTAGTTGCGAAGACTTTTCCAACGATTGTATCGCTCCTCTGTTGCGTGCCGTCAATTTGCGTTTCAGAATTAAAATAATTGTTATACGATAAGTCTTATTTGAGATTTATTCTATTCGAGACTTTGTCGCGAATACTTTGAAAAAATCCGATTAATTAGAGCGCTTAGTGAGCCATTAATTCCGAATAGCGTAATACGTTCTGAACGTTGAAGGATCATTTTATAAACCTTTTATAAACGACGTGGACGTTGTGTGCCTTTGGCATTGTCTTCGTCAACGTTATTAATTAGCGTTTGCTTGTGTGCTTTGTAGGAGAAAAGTCGATACGGGCGCTCTAACTCGCTCGGAGAGACGTTATTACGACAATCCGGTTGACGTAACTCTTTTTCCTACCCCCCCCCCCGCGAAACTTGCCGTCGCGATAGCGATTCGTACTACGACCAACACTATATTAATTGAGCCTTAACCAACTTCGAGTTCGAGGCAAAAGTTCGAGTTCTTTCATAAAGTCGGATTTTCCGGAGTAATCGTCGACGATTAAATTGCCTCGCCGCTGTCTGGTTGGCGATTCATCGAAAAAATTTCTCGTAGAAATCGGGCAGGTCGATAAATTCTAGGCACAAAGGAAAACTTACTTGGACTATGCACGCGTATCTCGCTGTCGCTGGGACTGGAAACACGGTGGTCGTTTAACGAAGCGACCCGCAAGTGTCCGATCGGGCTGATCAATCGCTGAGTGGAATGACCGCCCGGCGATGCTAACCTCAGGTCCCTCATGTCGTTACCACTAACCCTGAAATTTGACGAGCAGGTCAGTGAGTCGATTCGTAGAAGGCCGCACTTGAAATGCTGCCGTAAAGTGACGTAATGCTGTAAGAAGCTGCGAAAGGGAAAAAATTAAGGATGTATCCGAGCTATCTTCGAAATAGTACCAAGTCGATAAAAATTTGTGAGATTGTTCTTTAGCCTTCCTGATGTGCTGCAAAAAAAAACTTTAAACGAATCCACTAAACAGTTGCTGAGTAATAACGATTTTAATTTTCAATGATTTCCCACATATTCTTATGGAAAGAGACAGTCTTGAAGAATAAAAATATTAAAGAAATGGTACCAATGTTTTCAATTTTTTGTACATCTAGTATACAAATAGATGAAACTATCTACCAAGTTTCAATTATCCTCACTACATCGTTTTAAAAAAATAAATTATAAACTGATAAAAATATGCTATCAGTACCACAAATAATGTTGGAAAAAGCATTTATATATAATATAAAAAATACCTTTCTAGGAGTAAAAATAAGTCTCCAATTGTAGTTCGAGTTGCTTACATCTAGATTTACTATGCGTAAGATATAGATATTCAAGTATTTCAAATTTCATATACTTTTATCTAAGATTGTACCTCCGATACATCCTTAAGTCGCCGAACGATTTGGAAGGAAATACGAGAGACGCTCGGCGACAGTGGATGTCAAAAATCGTCATTTTGCATAACGCTATTAATTTATAGCTATCGAATACCATCGTTGAATAGATATCGACAATTTTCCCATCGACGTTTCGCAATTCCCATTCAATTTACCACGGCACACGGATTATCTTCTCACCCGCCGTTTATAGCGACAGGAGTCTTGCCGATTAATCATGGGAAAATCGATGTTTATCGTCCGAGACAAATAAACGCAGCTACGCGATACAGTAGAAATTAGATTTGCCGTGAAGGTAAACCGCGACGCGAATACGTACGGGAAAATTGTGTTATCAAGGTGACGCGGTTTGGCTCACGCCTGGCAATAAATAGAGCTCGGCGAGAGCTTGAGAGCGGCTCTCACGTCGATTATAATGTCGCGACGCCCTTCGGTCTAATTAGTGATGTCTAGCCGGCTAGCCTCTCCACGTAATGAAAATTTAACGACGAAAATTACATTATGCGCTATTTGCGCGCTGTGAAAATCGGTTTAAAAAACTCTTGCGTTTCTCAGGCAGAAAAATATTTTTTTAGCTATGGAAGAAACTTCAAAAATTTTCTAAATATATTTTAAGAACGCGCAATTATTTAATTTCACCGGTACGCGATGAAGCTAAATTAATTAGTGTAATTGCGTCACCGCACAATCCTCGTGTTATCAATTGTCAAGAACACGCGGGAAATTTGATCAGTTGTACATTTGGCGTCAAACTAACAACGTTGTTGTTGTTTGCGCAAGCAAACGGCGAGTAATTAAACAGCGACTTAAACGAACGAACATAACGTGCGTGCAAGGAGTTACGTACATAACGAGTTATTTACGGATTAAATCGGGTGATAGCTAATCGCCCGCGCTATGTTTGGTTGGAAATGCGCGCTGCTGCCTTTTATGGCGATTAATTTGCGCTCTCTCTCCCCTTGCACGCTCTATTTCGCCATACTAGTCGAACGATTTTGACACGGTTTGCCATAAAAGCGGTTGAATGAGGCTGAAACGCTCCGGGCTGTGTCTTTAACGCGGTAATGCGTTCTAATACTTGTCCCGAGTCGTACGTGTAATCTTTTCAGACGTACGATACACAAAGGCATAGACATTTGGTCTGCTTGCGGGATTTCTACTAGTCACCACCTCAAAGTAACTAAACAGTCGAGCAACTCACAAACCAGAATTAGATGGCAGGGCTGCGGTCGCGCGAGTACGCGTTCGCTAATAAGTTTCCCTATTACGGGGTGCGATAGGGGCGGCGGTTTAATTACAGCGCGCCGAAACTTGGTTATACAAATACCTGGGAGGGTTGGCTTTGCGTCTACTTACATGCTGGGGCATTTGCCAATGTCGCCGTTGCTGGCGGCCCTCAGCATCTGGGCAGTGGTGGGCTCGCTCTCCAGCTGCCTCATAGACGCTTGCTGCTGCGAAGTCGCGTGATAGAGCGGAAGCGGTGGCTGCCGATGGCTACCGCCGATACTGTTCCTCGGTAGCGGAAGAGTGGACACCGCCGTCGGCGGTTGAGTCAGCGTTCTCTGAGGCAGATGAGACGTGCTGACGGCCCTCGGTGGAAGCGGGTCCCTGCCTATCACGGACCCCGAGCCGGACGCTGCGAGAAAGAAATGTGCAACGCTCGTAAAAATGCCGCCATATCATTAGATATATGTAATAAAGCAACCTTCATTACGCTACGCGAATTAGACTTGAGGCAAGATTTTATACGAGAGACGCTACGCTAATTGAGTCTTGCGTGTACACGGTAAAATCTCGCAAGGTATCCTCGGATCGCGAGGGTATCGGGTACGGGGCCGTTCAGGAAATGTCTGTCTCGCTTGAATGGGAAAGATGGGAGAAATATGTGGGAAACTAATATGGATATTGGATTGAGTAATGCTCTATCGTAGATCGCTCGCTCAACCGCAGGCAGCCGTTGCCAGTCACAAGTGAAAAATTTACGAAATGATGTGTATGATTCTTTACAATTTTACAATTGATTTATGTAAATCAGATTGAATTGGATTTGAACGGTGCAGAGTGTATTCAAGTGTCTATATCAAATTATTATGTTCAATAAATGTAATTCGCACTATAGCAAGAAATTATATACAGAGAAAATATTGTAATTTAAATTACGCGAAAAATACAACCTTTTCTGAAATATTTTATTTTAAATAATACAAGCTTTTTTCCGGAACATTTTGTTGTGAAAATGGACATCATTAAATATGAATATGAAAAATTAAATATATTTATTATTAAGTGTAAAAATTAATATCTCTTATGATATACGGGGTGTATCAAAATTCGCGATAAATATTTTAATGACAAATTCTTTGTAGACAAATTCTTTTAAGACGAAAGTTCAAATACGAAAATGCCGAGACTATAATAGTTTTCAAATAGGAAAGATTTGAAAATTACGAATGACAGGGCTAAGATTTCGCGCGCTCAGGGATGAAGCAAAATGGTCAGTGACAAAAGTGTTTCTATAAACCGAATATCTTTGACACTAATAAAATTATTGAAAAAACATTCAAGAGTTTTGTTAAGACTCTATTTCTGTTTAGCTGAAATAAATTATAAAAACAAATTTAAAAATAATGGTTTTATTTAATAGTTCAATGTATTACGTATTAAATACGACAGCTGACAATATTAATATATGTCAGCTGTTATATTTATTTGGTAGTGTGTGTGAAACAAAAAATATTTTTATCGATCAATTTTACCGCAAAGACCTATTATATGAACCAAATAAATATGACAGCTGACACATATCAATATCAATACATTAAACTATTGAATAAAAACATTTTAAAATCTATTTTTATAATTTATGTCAGATAAACAGAAATAGCGTCTTAATAAAACTCTTGAATATTTTTTCAATAATTTTATCATTGTCAAAGACATTCGATTTATAGAAGCACTTTTGTCACTGACCATTTTGCTCCATCCCGTGAAATCTTAACTCTGTTATTCGTAATTTTTAAACCTTTCTCATTTGAAAACTATTATAGCCTCGGCATTTTCGTATTTGAACTTTCGTCTGAAAATGTTACAAAGAATTTGTCATTAAAATAGTTATCGCAAATTTTGATACACCCTGTATATTAATATTTAGCTGAATCCGAGAAACTCAGCGTATAATTTGCGTATACAAACTGTACAATTTTAATTAATATCAATTAGTATTGATATTAATTAAAGTATTGATTAGTATGCGAAACTCGTTTAAAAGCTCATAACAGCTTCAAAATTGCATATCTTTCCTAGAAGCTTCATAGTTTCAAGATTACATATTTCCTCATCCTACACCTAAAAAAAAGTATTTTACTTTCAAAGTGATTTTTTCTATAATCTCATATTCTAAGCTTACTGTTTTACAGTAAATATATTTCTCTTTTAATAAAGTGAAAAATACGTTTTTCTCTCTTAAATATTCTTGTTTATACTATTTTTCTCTTGATTTCTAGAGGAATCCTTTTGAGGTCAATACAAGAGTAAAATCCTCTAAGATTTGGAGGATTCCACGTGCGTCAAAATTATTTTGCTTTTTGGTGTAGAGCAAAGAAAATCTATATAAGAAAATAAGTGCAAAACGCGAGAGATTCTGATATAGGCCCAAACTTTGACGATCAAATCTCACGGTGGCGGGTCCTCCGGCCGGATGCAGCGGACACGGGAGAGAATTGGCAGACCAAGGACGAGAGACAGAACCGGAAACGTGCGACGCTCGGAATGACGGGGGCGGTAAGCCATTGCGTTTGAGAACGGACTGACGAGACAGATGAGGGAGAGGAAAGGACAATTTATCGGGCGCAATTAAGTCAACCTCCGGAACCAGGCCAGCGCGTATTCAGTTATGTAAGTCCCCGGATTGCGCTGGGAGGGGGGGGGGGGACCGGCTACGCATCGAGCGCAATCGCGTTTCCTATCCTTTTTTCTCCACCCGCATTCATAACTCGGCCCGCAGCGAGAGTCGGTCTACGCGAACAGGTTTCCCCGCGATAGAAAGAGCGAAATGGAAATCGATCTCCTCCGTCGCGCTGGGAAAATCAGTAGCGATCACCCGGAATTCAATCGATGCGGAATGCGTCGGGAATCCGTTGTCATCGCAGCCTCGATCGAGAGACCAGCCTCAACGGACAATGAGCGCGCGCGAGGGAACAAATCGCGCGACGCCCGCGCCGCGCGCTGCTACACGCACGTTTGGCATTCGCCCGACGATCGAGAAATCGGGGAAATATCTGTCGTGCGGCGATCGTTCACGCTTTGAACTGGCGTTCACGCTCAGACTGACGCGGGGAATGCAAACGACCCGGCGCGATGCCATATGGGCGCAGCAGGAAACTCCGCTCGCACTTTGCGCATAATAGACGTATTCAATCTGCAGAATGTATGGGCCGATAGCGCGCGACTCCCCGTATATATATATATATATATGATAAAGACATCCGCGCGTGATTTGAAATTCCGTTCTCCAGTCACGATCGAGCCATATTTGCAGATTGATATAGCCGAGATTTACTGTGTTTGTCAGTGCGGCTCGTAAACTCGTTCCGCGGAAATGTGTGAGAGGGTTCGAGATTACGCCGGCGTCCTTTCCTTAAACACCTGTGCGTTGCACGCAGCTTTCGTTGGAACCGCAGATGGCACCTTTTATTTATGCTCTTTACGTCATAAGTAGATATGGTGTAGCGAGACACACACACACATACGTGAATTTATGAAGCTGGTCTGTCTTAACCTGTCGCGGAATGTCCGGGCTACGCAATTGAGAAATTCATGAGCACTAAAGCTAAAATGAGGGTCTTATTATGCATAGAATATCGTGAGAGATATATATAGTGACTTCACCAGCGGGAATAACTTTGCGCCGAGAGTGATAAAAGATTACAGAAGAGAGCGTTTTACCCGTGCGCGAAAATAATCGGCGTGCAAACGGGCGAAAGACTATTTTCTTACGATTTCTATGATGCCCCGGAAGAGTTTTATTTCCCCCAACTTATCCTCCAATTCTACTTTGTCTGCATTTTATTCTGGATCAACAATCAGCTTTCACGCACTCTGCATTTCTCGTCCATGAAAGTACATGAATGAGTACGTGTACCTCAATTTTTTTTTTGTATCAGGAGATACGCAGGATCGCGCGAATATAACTCAGAAGGATATATTTCTACTGTAGCGTGCAGCATTTTTCATCTTTATAGGCCGCGGAGATCGAGCGAGTCGAGGTTCGCGCGCGGAATTGTTCAGTCCTGGCCTGGTACAACGAAAAAACTCGAACGTGCGAACTATGCGCGATTATGTCGGATGTCCGTGGACAATCGGCGGTGTGGTGACTGCGTACCTGGTGGAATGCGTGACGGTGCATCCGGGATGCCGGCGATTTGCGCGGATTCATCGTTATGTGGCGAATGGACACGCGAGCGGGATGACTCTGCGACGTTCGTATCGATAACCGGCCGCGACGTGTGTCGGCCGATTGGATTAAATCGAGATCGACTTTCTGAGCGACGTCGTGTTTCCTTTGCGCAATCGCGTAATCGCGTTTCCCGTTTCTTGGCCTTCGCGACCGGAATGCGGATGGATGCCCGGCATTGTCAGCGAATCGAAAATCTCCTACACGCGCGTCAAAGGACGTCGCGATGAATTTATTTGGATTCAGCCGATAAATTGTCGTCACAAGATAGAGATCGTAAATAAATCAACGAGTCGCGGCTGAGAGTTATAGCGATATCTGCAACGAGTACTTTACATCTCCTCATTCTGTTGGAATATTATATTCTATTCTATTTCTTTTTAGATTTTCAATATTTATTTTGATCAAATTATTATTTATACATGCAAGTAAAAGTAAGAATAATTTATATCGTTTATTCATGTATAATTCGTAATATTTTTTTAATACTTTTAGCTATTCCAGTCAAATTTCCATTAAAAAATCAAGAACTTTTTTTTAGTAAAAAATCTATTATAAAAACGGCAACTATTTTAGTTTCATAGGGTGTCTTGATGTTCTTAACGAGCATTCCATCAGACAAGCTCGGAAAATGTGTGGAAAAATTTTATATTTAAAGCATCGCCAAGAAAATTGTTCAGCTGCCTTTTAACTTTTTTTTATTACGTACAATAACAGCCATTTATCTCTTCTTTTATTCCATAATATAATTGCCATGAATTGATCCAATGAAATGCATTCGGCCTGAATTGTATCGTTGTCCTCAATGCAAGTTACGATAACCATCCAGAATATT
Source organism: Tetramorium bicarinatum (assembly GCA_928718305.1). Classification (NCBI taxonomy): domain Eukaryota; kingdom Metazoa; phylum Arthropoda; class Insecta; order Hymenoptera; family Formicidae; genus Tetramorium; species Tetramorium bicarinatum. The sequence goes on along the minus strand of OV788329.1, from coordinate 19,487,508 downwards.
CAATGCACACAAAACGTCGAAAATGCGGAGATAATCGAGAAAACGAGAGAAATAATTTAATAGATACTCGGTCGATCGATTGGCGATTGCATTGCACTAATACTCCACTTCTCCCGAGCGTGATTAAATATGTATATATATATAGTAAGCGTAAGTCAGTGTAATAATAATTTAAACGTACGTGGTCCGTCGACCGATTGCGAAAGTCGCGCTGGAAACGGTTAGACCGTGTAACAGATCGGGACGGCGCGGCGTTACCCAATTTTCGTTGTTTTAGAACCGGACCTCGTTTCGCACTGCGTTACAAAATCCGCAATACGAGAAATTCGCTAGAGTTTCACGCCGGTTTAATTAAACGCGGAATTTCGTGGCGGCGGCCGCGTCGCAGATCCGCGCGTACGTAATAGATTGAAACGAAATAAAGTCATCCGGAGTTTGAAAATAACGGAGTGAAAAATTCCAGGCGTCGATTTCATCTCCCCCCTCGTGCCTGCACGTGCGCGCGTAAATATAGGTGTGCCACTTGGCACCGCGCGCAGAAAAGATCAAGGTGCACAAACGAGAGCCGTTATCCGCGCGTATACGGGGTGTCCGCGAATTTCATGGCGTTTCGAATCGACGACGGCCGTGACGAATTTCTCGTCTTGTTATGGGGAAATAATGCTGACTCTGTAATACGACCGTACTACGCGAATCGTACGTACGACAAGATGCACTCGCGAAGCGTTACGAATTCGGAGAAGGTCTGAGCTGGAAATTACGCTTTCACGGTAGAAATGGGTGAGGGGGGGAGATTCCTCTATGGAATCTCCGGCTGTGCAGAATGCACGGGGATTAAAGCGGGGGTTGTTCACCTCGAATACCCTAAAAGACGCCCGAGGGTTGGGGAGCTTTCCATGGGGATTTAATGGCTGGCGTCGCGACGCCGGAAGAGGCGTCAGAGGGTCGTTGAAACGACGACGAGCGTCGGCTCCGGAAGGGCGCGGATATCGTTTTCCCGGATCAGAATTCGGCATTGAATATCTCGGGGAGAATATGGGAAAGGGGTGGTTCACAGCCTAGTTCGAGAGCGGTTAATGAAATTCGTGAAAACTCGCACCGCAAGAACGGCACCAGAACGCAGCAAAAATATAGAATCTGACTTGATAATTTTTATTTCACGAGACAATTTTCAATCTTGTATTACTTCGGAATATCATGTTTATCTTTCCACTTTTGCTTATCTCAACATTAAATGCTCGATTAACATATTGACATTTTACTCAATTGTTGGATCAATTGTTGAATAGATAATGTTTCGACTGAATTTCTCCTTCCAATGATTACTCAAAACAAACAAAATACATTAATGAACATCTTAGCTAATTATTATGACAATTATCTTTGAAATTCTGATATACATCTTTAAAAACGATTTTGCGTAAAATAATATTGTCCCTCGAAGTCAATTTGAGTGAGCGTTTCTTTTTTTTGTCACACATCGTGCTTGAATCGGCGAAGGTAGATGAACGAGCGTGCGCGAATCGGGAAGGACGCGCCGGGTAGGCAAACAGAAATAGATCGTGCCACTTTGAACACGACGGCGGCGGGAACCGTACTCCCACGGTCATTTGTATCGTCCTCGACCTGTTGCTGTTACGGTCGGACAAGGGTGTTGATTTTCCTTTTTCCTCGCCGGACTGCCTCCAACTTGGCGCGTTCCGTTTTCCCGCCATTATTACGAGCGGAGTGGGAAAAGGAAGGCGAAGAAAACGCCCCGATGGTGGTTCGCGTTCGAGCGTAATAAATATTTTACACCTCCGCAGCATTCCTCGGGCGCTTGTTTTCTCGCGGTGCTTTACCGTATCCTCGCACGGTATCCTCGCCGCGAGATAAAAATGGGATCACGCCGCCGCGCCGTACGTCTCGCGCTTAACAGATCGCCGTAAAATAGTGACGACTAATCCGAAGACGAAACGGACCGGTGGAGCTCGCTCGGTGAGATATTTCATGTGAAGACCTCGAAGGCAATGCCACGCATCATTTATTTATTTATCTAGGCTCCATTCTGATTTAAAAAGTTTGAAATGAATAAAGAGGAGGGAAAGTAAAATTGTACAAATACTAAACAGCGTTGGCAATCACACCGTGTTTTGCGGTAGCCTATTTGTGTTATATTTATTTCCTGCAATCAGGCCTGTTTTTGTTTCAAACTTGCAAGACAAATTGCCTCTTGGCAAATACGTCCAAGAACTAAAATAACTAACGTTATGGTTTATGATACTTAAAAATAAAAAAGGAGTCTTTACATAATTCCATGTGATTCTCAAGATTCTCTTAATTTCTCTACTTCCCAGAATATTAACGTACTTTATAACGACTTCGTAACGATTATCACTTAATCACGAAACTTGGTTAAATCATAACTTTGCGTTATCTATTATACGGTTCCTCCGATAGGAAGGAAAGAAGTAACTTCTTATTCCTTGAATAATTCACGTCTACGTATGTACGTACTCGTACTTAATAACGCGAGAAAGAGACGCGCACGACCGCAAGTAAGTTGTCCTTCGATGATGAAATCATTGTTTCCTACGTGGAAAAGCAATTTGGTAAAACGACTAATCGCATTGCCGATCTGCGAAACTACTGCAAACTTCGGTCTGCCGCAGTGTATTTCCCGCGCGGATTAATCTCCCGCGTTTGAACCTCTCCTCCTCCCGCGTCCTTCCAATATCGCGCAACGGTCTGCCGCAATCTTGCCGCTATGATTATGGTAGCAAGTAGCCACTATGGCACCGACACGAGTGTCGACTCTGACGCTCCAAGTAACGGGATCTGTAGTGATCAAGTAGGTCAGACGACTCGGTATCGTCGCTTTGTCTCATCGACCGCGCACTTCAAGGTCCGGTTTTGCCTTCCAATCACGATGTCAAAGACGACATCGTGATCCCTAAGCGCCAACTGTGTATACACGAGCCAACTAGGAATCCACTTTATTAGCAATACGAGCGGCGATTCTTTTTTTTTTTTTTGTACGTCGACAGAAACAGTAATCATACGAGGAGATTTAACGGTGAATAGCGTGAACGTTCTGAATGGTTAACAAACATGTTAAACCAGTGTGGAGTCGTAATATCGGCGATATGACTTGAATAAATATGACGATCGTAGTGAAAGTTAATATTGGACGGATAGTTAAACATTGATGTCTCTCAATGTGTGAATCTATATCGAGTTGCCTACGAGAAATATCGGAATTTAAACGCCAATATATCTAGAATTAATGAATGCAATGAACAGATTGGCGCGGCCGCATCATCGTTTCGTCGTGGAAAAAATGTCGGCACACGAGTAGAAATCCAGGCTCGTGGGGAACTGCCGTAAGAAAATATTCGCGTTTCATCTGGGAAAAGTGCGGAGCTTGTTGCGCGAGAGTTCCGTCTAATGACACTTCTTGCCGTTACACCGTAAACTCGAAAGGCGCAAAAATGTCGCGGGAGCGTGTTCTCGAGTTAAGATCGTCCTTTACATTTTACGAACGGGGGTCGTAAAAGGGTCGTTGAGAGCGTTGGCTGATAGACGACCGGAAGAAGCGAGGTAACGCGCGGCGTCGTGTCATGGCCGGCGATCGATGAAGTTCAGTCTAGTCGGTATGCGGTCGCCTTTCAATGAAACACGAGGAGTCGAATTAAACATCGGCTGTTCGACAGCAGTCCAGGCGGAAGGCATAATAGTCGACACGCGCGAGGAAAAACGGCATAAATGGTGCGTTTCGCCCCGCTAATTCTACCGAAGAAGTCAATTACTCCCATTTTATCGAGGACACAAAGATGTTTTTCCCACGCGAGGATCAAGCGTCCAAGCGGAAATGTAATTTTAGCATAGCAATAAACGCACAGCGTCGATCATCCGTTAGCGATCCAGTTACGTTTGCGTTCGTAGAAAAAGCAACTACGCCGACGAACGTGAAGTCCACGAGATCCGACCTAACAAACCGGGCAGTCCGCTTTTTCCACGTGTTTCGACGCCGTGGAGGGAATTTCTTATCGATTCTCAATTTCCCGGTCTCTCCGACACGGTCATTGTGATCAATCCGATGACGGCAGGTGCGAATGCGTCTTCCTACTACCGCACGTCTATAGAATCGTGTCGCTATTTCCTTGTTTATGAGCGCGTTGTATCGTAAGAAGGAAGTGAAGGATCGAATGCGCCAGATATCGAAAATGTCACGTAGAAACGTGCAGTCGTACGTGTCACATAAGCAACGATAGAAAGTATTATACCCGACACTTCGCCAAGTTGGTGGGAAAAAAAAGGCTCGCGCATTAATCGCCAACACCTTGCTGTCCGACACGCATTACGCAAGGACCGAATCCGCGGCGCGAGTTCCGCGACTAGGGTAACGGTATTTTACGAGGCTAAATCGTTCTGCATCGCGCACACGAGCGCGTTAAAACCCTACTGCTTTTAACGGTTCATGTGCCGAGGTTCAGTTCCAATTGACGCGCCCCTGCGCGTCCTCGGCTACGTGGCAAAAAGATTCCGTCGCGCGACCACCTATTCATCAATGACATACCTTCCTTGGATGTTGCCAGCGGCCGTCCGAGGTAAAAACTAGAAGTGGAACGCGATAAACACCACGTTGTTTTGCTGTCGTCTTTTATTGTGGACACGAACTATTTGCTAGAGCTCCATCAGCAAAACATTTATTTCTTCGTGAAAGCATAGATAGATGGGCGAGTTGGAAAGACCGCGTCAAAGTGTTTTTCTCATAAATACCAAGTCGATGGTAAATTAATGGCGTCCGAATAATCTGGTAGTCCTATCTTTGAGTGTCAAGTAGACTTAAAAAAAATATTTGATAGAGCGAACTGTCGGACTTTCAATTGCCGCTTTATTGAGAGGCAATGATGTAGGCTACCAAATTGGTCACGATCAACTCATTATCGACCGAAAATAGCCGCCGTTACTTTCGTTCTCGGACAGGAGCAGTTGAGACAGAACACGTGTTCGAATTGGGATGTTTGATTTATGAATTCGATGAATTTATAATTTCACAAAAAAGGAATAGGAAAAAATGAAATCGAAACCCGCCAGATTGTCTTTCATCGAAATGTTTTGGTAATCGATAGAAAAAGACAATAATTAGGCAGACCTGCGAGTATTATGGAAGGCTATCTAAATTATTTAGATGCGGATGTACGGAAAGTATTCAGACACAGATAGATAATGCGTTGAATTGAGCCTCGTATTTAGCTGTATTTAGCCTTTACCTAAATTCTTTGAGTTGGACTCGCGTGTGTCTAGCGAATACAGAAGGTTAACGCGAGTTTCGGCAGCTGCGTACGCGGAGATTCAATGATCGAAAGTGCCCGGCGCTCGAGTAACGGTACTCGGCGAGAGAGGAATGCTCCTTGCATCGTGCGCGCGTGGAGCCGGATGGAAACGAGCGGAGTGTGCGTTGCGACCGAGCGGGCCTTCGGCCTTTCCGAAATGTGTTCTCCGGGGTCTCTCTCGCCCGATTGCCTTTCGCGTATCGGTCCCCTCGCGGCGATCGATACCACGGCCGCGAGAACGCAACAGTACCTCTGGCGGTGTTCCAGAGTTATGGGAAGCACCACCAACACTGCGCGACGTTCCTCAATATCGAGAAATCGAGTGGGGCTTGCCGACCGAATTGGCGACGACCTTCCTCCCGATAATCGAAATCTGAAATTCCTCCCGAGTTCCCAGAGCCTCCTGAATTCCAGACTCCTCTTGGAGTTAAAACTACAAAAATTACGGACTTTTGGGAAATGAGAAAGGAGCCGTCTGAGCCGTCCAACTCCGAACGTGATTGGCAGTTTGACGTTTCTCGTTCTTCGCGGTTCGCCGAATGTGGGACGATTATTGCACGGCCGTGGATCGATCCCGATTCGCGGCGTCGCTCGTAAATTATTCTTAGAGTCCGATTTATAGAGCACCTTCAACTTCGCCGCGGATTAACGATTCGCCTTCTACCGCCGTCTGCCGCGGCCGTTTGTCCGGTGGGTTTAATCGAAGTTCGCAAATTATCTCGCCGAACATTTTAATACCGAACTTCGTCTGTCTTGGCGAGAAATTCAAAGAATGTCCCGCATTAACGAGACCCTCACGAACGAAGGGACCTCTGAAACAGCTCGAATGAAAAAGACCGGAAAACGCGCTTTTTTTCTTTTAACGATGCTCCCCCCTCCCCCTCCCCACCTCTCCTCCCCGCGATGATTTTGAATTGTGCTCCGAGTTTGGTCGCGTTAACTTCGGGTGGCTTACGTAATATAATAACGGTCGACGGATCTGACTGTGTAATGAGGCCGATCCGTCAATGGAAATCGTGCATTATCTCAACTTGAATTAAATTAAACGTATCAAATTAAATGTATTAAATTAACTGTAAGGATAGCGTGATTGCAACTAATAACGTAATTCCAATTCAATTATCCTGTTCCAAATATACCCGTACACTATTGGTTCGCGAGTTTCTCGTCATCGAGCGGTACAACACGGCTATTAACTCTCCGGCGTCGATACTTCATTCTCGATACAACATTCTCGACAGTGAAGGGAAGGCGACATACATAATGCACGCGGCACATAGATGCCGTGAATAAGTTTCGATTGCCGTTAACGCTATTATAATCATGCACCAGACAGTCGATCGTTGAAAATTCACAAAAAAATCGATCTTATATCACGATTTTACACGCTTGTTCTATCCGGAGTCACAGGGGATCGATAGAAAATTCGGACTCAAATAGAGATGGAGTAATTTACGGATTTATACGTACTGTATTTGCCGGACCAGCAGCTGCCGCAAATCAAACCGACTTTCCCGCCCATCTTCCTCGCGACAACGAGATGCGCAGCTATCGAGCGGTCCTTGCTCCCTGCCGTGAATCTTATTAGCAGCGTGATCGACGTACTGTCACGCCACGTGCCTGTCATGGGCACAGTCGCGTCGCGAACGATTCTTGTCCGCCACGTGCGCACTACGTCGTATACCGTAATGTCGAGGGCAAATAGGTAACCGCGAACGACGCTTAGGCGCGAGCAGTCTATATCAACAGTCTGTATCAACAGTCTATTTCCTTCACGATTATACGATCGTTCGATCGATTTCGGTCAACTTTGAAGAGCCGAATAACTTCCGAGAGGATCCACGTGAAAATTATTCCGCAAAGGCACAGTCTTGGAAAATTTTAATGCGTTTCACGAAGCCACAAAAAAATCTCCTCAAAATAGCGTCCAATCAATAGACACTGATAGATAAATTCCGATCACTGAAAAATTCATACATTATGATTTTTTCTATATTTGTGATATTAATATTTCATCGATAAAATTTTTCTAAATATATTCTCGGAAATGTCATTATTTTTATGAAAATATAATAGCGCGCGCAAATCATATCAGAAAGACCGAAAAAAATTTGAAAAAGTTCTCTTAGAAACAGTTTCTATAGATAATATATATAGATCTATATGTGTATATAATAGTTTCTATAGATAGCTCAATTGATCGGGAAATTACTTGATGAAGATCGTAGGGCGTCAGTTTCGAAAACCGATCGCGTAAGATCGGCAGGCTTTATACAATCATTCCGTCAGCGCGAACGATGAAGTCCGCGTATCGATCACGACGAGCTGTCATGAGTTTATCGGCTTATTCGTTTATTGAATTAACAGCGAATACCATTTCGGCAGAAATAGAGGCATGTCTGGAACTCGGATTTTTTTGGTTGAAATTTTTTTGTATTTGTCGTTTCGTTTACATGCAGCAAAATTTCAAACAGAATACAAAGACCGAGTTTTTTCCCCAAACAGATTCGGTATCATTTAAAAATTGTGACAATAAAATAGATACATACATAATAAAAGTATCTATAATAAAAAACAATATAAAAAATAATAATAAAATCTGATTTGTTTCTCGTCGATTTAATGTCAAAATTAATTAAAATATATATTTTTAAGTTTCATCGATTCTTGCTCCGATTACCAGGCTGCATTACTGTGATGTTCTTTGATTCCAAGAAATCTCGTTGCTCGTGAAAATTTTATTCTCGCAGCTCTAGTTTCAGGTTTCAGCAATTTAACACCGACGTGCATCTATGTCCGCGGCGCCGCTATTATTTTAAGACACAGCGAAAACCGCGCTTCGCGCCTAAGAAATTATGCGATGCCCACGATCCTTATTCTTCCTCCGAGACGCGTAAAAATTGTCCGGGCGCTTCTTACATCACGTAGCTCGCGCGCGCCGTCATACGCTAACGAACATCGCGCATCTTCCTCGAAATGTCACGACCTCGAGTGAACTTTCAAGACGATCTTCATTCGCGCACACAGCATATCGCGAAAACGTCGATTTATCCGCGAGATTTCGCGAATAAATTTCTTCGTCGGGCCGATCACGCGTCCGTTACACGGCTCGAATTTCACCTGGCGTCAGGCGCACGTGTGCCACTCGCATCTGTCCGCCTTTCGCGAAAATTCCGAAAATGGATCGTACAAATAGCGAAAGGGGAGACGACGAGAGAGTCCGATGCAAACGATTCGCGTCGATCGGTTGCGTCGCGGGAGTAACGAAAATCTCAATCAAGTTATCACACAACAATTTCAACATGTACCGCACTTTATCCCGCAATTCGTCTCTGTTTCTCTCTCGAGACGACAACGATCCATACGGACACGATACCGATCCACGCGCCGATCGATGCGGACTGGCACGCGTCCACGCTGCACGCGAGAGTCGCGTGGAACCGCGCGGAGCGCCACCGACTGACTGACTGACTGACTCGCGGCTGCTATCATCCAACCAGGCAGTCGGTTGTCTGTCCGTCTGTGCGTCTGATCTGAAGGACCTCGCAGCCGGGAATTGTTGCTCCGATGACAATCGAATGCGGCGACACGCGTGGGGAGGCCTTCCGACGCGGAAGTACCGCGTACAATGCTTGATACTACTACTGATACTTTGCCTTTTTTTTTTTAATTGATTATACAATATACCTTTTTTTAACACTAGAAGTGTAATACTGACCGCTCATTTTTGTGACCGTTTCTATTTTTTTTTAGATTAATGCCTAATTTCTTGTGTAAAAGGATTCTAAAATTGTGCAACTTTAAAATAAAGGAAATAATCGATAAAATGTTATAACATTTCAAGTATTAATCTATAAAATAGAAACGGTCAGAACGGCTCGGTATTTCCAGTAGAATCTAGTTCTTGTTGCAATTTATATAATCTCGTTTAAAAAAATATTTCTCTGGCGTCAATTCAGGAATTTTGTTGGCGTGATAAAAAATAAATATATTTGCTCCATTATTTTATTCTTAATATTATAATAGTTTAATATCGATAGCTAAAAATTGGCAGCAGAAGCATTAAGCATTCTTTGAAGATGATAACTCAGGAATGGTCTTTCTACTTTTATAGTATGCTAATTACATACGCCAATTTACATTAATTCACTGCTTTAGAAATTTCCTTTCTATAGTTAACAGAAATGATATGAATACTGCGGTGTAACAACATTTTCGATGAAAGTTCTGGAGAAACACCGATATTATACCGAAATACTAAAATTATTGATATCTTACTAAAGTTTTGTATTCACAGTTCCACTTCGTTAGCGAGATCTCGCTATTTTGATTTCGAGCTTCGTCAGCTCGCTGCCGGAATTAAACGTTGCCCGATAATCGGTCCGGATTATCGTGGCGTTATTTCGCGTCTCGCAGTATACTTGGCACGTCGGAGCTGTGTAAAAATAAAATGTTTTATGCGCCGCGTGGCAGTCTGTTGGAATCCGATACAGTGCTGCTTCATTTCGCGAGATTGGGTGTGCGATTACTTAATTGAAAGCGTTATCCTCCCTTTCACACTTGACGATCCTTCTATCCGTGCTGTCGAATACGGAATTATCATTAGCGTTCCTCTCTCTCGCGCTGTGTTATCAATATGCGTTTCATCTTCGGCGTCTCTTTAATGTGTATTCAAATTATGACATTCAAATGTTATCCGATATCTTTAAATATTTATTTCAAATTAAATTCTAAACTGAGGAATGAAAGAAAAATAATTTTTTGATTAATTTAAAATAGAATTTTTCTTCTCGAAAATTTGATGGTCGTATTATTCGACGCGAAACGCCACGTGTCTCTTGATGTATAACAAGTGATCCGAGCTATGAATCCGAGAGAGAATTCGCAGTTGTTTCCACGTAGATCGATTGCCGTTTCGAGAAATAACGTTCATTTTTCGTGGCCCGGGATGTGATAAATGAGTCTTCGTGCTTGAACATGTTGTGGCTTTCGCGGACGATGAAAGTTTGATTTTTCGCCGAGGTCAGTGGCAGCCAGTCGATGAGTAGAACCGCATTACTGAAGTGCCAATCACAGGCACGTCGCGGTTGAAGCTTTGGCACTCGAATTGTAAAAATATTCCACTATTTTTAACCCCTGTTGAGCTCAACATAAAAAATGGGAATGAGTTTACATCAAAAGTGCTAGTCAGGTGCTAATTTAGTGCTCTATTGCTGATTTTAATGTTTGGATTATTTGATAAGAACTCGCGATTAAAACTGGATGTATTTCACGTCAAGCTAACACCCTGACTCTTAAATACAAAATAAAAAAGTAAATCTTGTGAAATGTTTTTTAAGGAGCTTTTAGGAGCAGTTGATATAGTTAATACGGTACTTTTGAACTATAACAGTTTCGAAGATGCAAACATTAACAATAATGAATCTACAAGACAGCGTCAAAAAATCAAAAGACAGACTCGATTCCAGTTTTTAAATATTTCAAAGATCACATTTCCAGAATGTGGTAAATTAATCTTGATGGTTACTTTTTTGTGATTGAAAATAAATCTTTAACTCGTCCCGCAAATCAAAACTGACAAGAATAAAAAAACAAGTATTCTATAAAATCAATATAGAAAATTGATTCTTAAGATATTTACGGATTTCGGTGTTACCAAAATATGAAAAATCAGATTTTGATATTCGCTCGTTGAAAAATGTAAATTTCCCTAATTGTCATGTATCAGAATTAACGATAATAAAATCAAGATAGAGAAAAATATGTTGTTCCACGTTGCTGTGACAAAACTGAATATAACTCGCTCTTGTTTTATAACATACAAATAGAACGTAAAATTGACATAATTTTGGCATTTTGAGATTACATCGATTGATTTCAATCGTCGACAAAATACATAGCGTGTGTCTAAATCAAATATTGCGGTGCTATAACCGGCGTCGGGAAATTTCAAACGATCTAAGGTTAAAAATACACATTGCAATATCCGACTAGATGGAGTTTCTCCCTCGAACTTTCGTACGGTTGAACGAACGTCAAATGTACGTGTAGCAATCCATCGGGTTACCCGATACGGACCCGATATTATCCCGTCAGGAACCAATTCTTTCCACCGTGGCTTCGACTGAGAGATCTTGCCCTCTTATTAATTCCACGAAATCTGGAACACCCAGTGCGGAGATCCGGCGAGACATTAATTATGGAGTGTTTGCGGCGTTCCTTCGAGTCCCACAAAGGGGAAACGTATCGGGAAGGAAAAGACCGAAAAATTTCTCACGCGACGCCGAGGCATAATCGATCGGCACCGTCGAGGGACCGAGCGGGAGAGAAACTCGGGTTGTTCTACGGGTGCGCGGGTTCTCTCTCGTCGATATTTAACGATCCCGCGAAGGAAGCGAAGGTACGAGCGGACAGGCGGACCGTATAGATATCGCTTGCGGTTTCATAGAATCTATCCGCTTGAAGCGAGGCCGCGACATACGCGGCGCGTGTTATTGACCCCGAGACAAAGTGCGACCAAGTCGCTGACGGTGACAACGATATACTTACAGCACGCGGATGCGCACTTACGATATTGCGCTCGGTGTTGGACGATGTTTGCGACAATGGAACAACGGAGCCGTCGATAGACCGTACAAAGTCGTTCGCATGCCAGGAAAGTTTCCGAGCTGCGGCTATAGCTACCGTCCGCTATTAAAGCGCGTGACGCGCGAATAGCGTGACGGCTCGAAAACGTAAGGACGATCTCGAGAGCGAACCGGGCTGCCATTCAAGCGGCCTTAGTGTCTATAAGGATAATGTCGCCTCTCCGGAGGAGGAATTAACTGACGGCGACGCTCCGAAGAAAATTAATTAGGGCGACTAATCGTCCGCGATTAATTGTCAGACGCGCTGGAGGACGCGCGAACCAACGTTTAATCGGGGATAATGAAATCGCGACCTCTTTACGAATTTTTCAACCGAGAATAAAGTAACGGGCAGCGAATTGTAACGTAATTACATAAATTTTGCGTTACTACATGCTTTCTCTTTTTTTTTTTTTTTTTTACCATGATAGAATATACAAATCGAAAGAATCCGCGATTATGAAACCGTTTAGTTAATAACTATCCATACATAGCTACATTACATATTTTATTTGCTAAATAATATTGCACATGTAGAAAAATCAAATTGCGTATCGAGGAACATTTTTAGTCGCGACGAAGGAAAATACATATCTATTCTAGAGCGACTCAATCTTATCTGTGATAGTAATGCTACCTATTTGTCAGAGCTGTCTTAACCACCATCAATTTGCTCCTTCCTCAATAACATCCAGTCTCATAAGAAACGAATTTAAGTTTCCCGCGGACGTGCTGAAAATGTGATAACTTACCTGGGAGGTGTTCTACTCGATTCGTTTCTTGTCTCGTTTATTTTCAGTTACCTTTTTTGTACAATTAATGTATAACGAGCTATATACATATCTTAAAAGTAATTCGATCGAATCTCTTAGTTGATTGAATAAACTTCCGGGATAATTAATAATGTTCTTGCCGACGGCATACATTGTAGTCCCTAATACTAGTTCCATTAATCTTTGACTTGATCGAGAGAGACATTTTCGAGAGAGAGAGAGAGAGAGAGAGAGAGAGCTACTTTGAATTCTGCGATGCTTCGCGACGATGAAACACCGCGACGATACATTCTGGCAAATTGCCTAGGCGGCTGAATTAAATGGTATCGCGTAACTGTATACGGATAGCTCTGTCGATATCACCGTAAAAACATGGCTCACGAAACAATTCGCAATTCAGCGTCGATTTCACGTGGATTATAAAATAGGAGAAAAAAATGCGTTGCGCGTGAGAACGAGAGATCCTGCGTAAATGGCGTGAATTTGAAATCACTTTGCAGGAATCGATTTGAATTAATCGGAGGGGATTAAAAAACATTTGTTTAACGCCCTTCGCAGGAAACGTTACTCTTATCGTATTGATAACGTTATTACTTACTTACGATTTCAATCAATTAACTGGCACAATTTGAGTTAAATGAATAAAAGAAAGAATTAAATAATGAACATAATCGTCTTGGATTACACCAGTTTTTCGGCGGTAATGTAATCAATCTTAAATCTGCAGTACATATATATGTTAAGAATATTATCACATGCATTCATACACACCCGCACATACATACACGGTCGCAGCTTCGTTCTAACTTTCTAATTGCACAACAATGTTTTATTTCTTTATTTTGTTTGTTATTGTTGTATAAATTAATCGTTTATTATTTATCGCGAAAATCTAATTTTGCCCGTAGTCACCGTGATGAATAATCACGGTAAATAACCACAATGAAGCCGCGTTTTTAATCGTCTCGCAAACGCACTCACACTTACAGTCGCGCACCAGGCCGTGTTCCAAGTCGCATCGATCGTACAACTTTCATCCGCGTCGCTCAAAGTTACGTCTGCATTATTCAAACTGATCCTAGGATTCAACAAACTCTGGTCTGGCAAAAAAAATTAAATAAAAGAGAATCGCGATGAATAAATGTGAATTGGATCACGGCCTGGTCGATAATTAACAAGGACAAAGAAGTGGCTGCATCGCTGTGCGAGCCACCGCAAGCGCAGGTACATTTGGTAGCGAAAACATCGAGTTTAATCCTAAAGAGCGAGCTTCAACTGATGCTTACCAGTTAGCTGAATCAATACTTATTATAATTTTCTATTTAAGAGAATTTAAAGTGTCCCGAGGCGGTTTGCTGCTTAAACGATAAAAATAAATTAATTTTCGCAGGATAAAAAGTATCTCGAAAATATCGAATGTTTTCTACCATTGATAATAAATGATAAAATTAAAAAAAAAAATGACAAATCACCTGCTTCGATCTGACATGGATTATCGAGATATTCGTTCGTGAAAATTAAGATATCAGGACAAATGATGAATTTTCTTTAAACTTATCGCAAAGATCTATGGCGCTGAAAGAATATTTGTGGAAGCATCGCTTACATAACAGCTTCTACTATTTAGGATTAAACACCTATCGCACTAGAATCCGTGGTTACGTGGGACGAGCCGGCCGGTCGTGGTGGCGGTAGTCTGGCGATTTGGAACACGGCCCCGTATAGTCACTGTCTGTACACCCCAGCGTTGTTGAGGAGCCACTCACCTGCAGCCCGTATACACTCCTGCCTCGGTTCCTGCCTCTTGATCGGCATCTTCGTCGGCAAGACGTCGCGTACATCCGCGATATCGACTGGCTTTACGATAACGCCTACTTGCTCGCTGTCGATCGTCGTCGTCGTCGTCGTCGTCGTCGTCGTTGTCATCGTCGTCGGTGTCGTTGTCGTCGTCACCGTTATCGTCGTCGTCGTCGTCGTCGTCGTCATCGGCGCCGCGACAACGGCGAGCCGTGAATCGTGCGCGTCTCCAGGTTGTTCCACGACCGGCAACCCTCGCCCCGAGTCCGCCATCGAGGTGCGCTGCTGCTCCTGGAGTAAGCAGGCGCTCGACAACAAATCCCATTGGCGGAGCTTCTCTCGGTCGAGCTCGAACGACGTCGCGGACATTCGGACGTCCGGGATCGAGCGAGCCGGGGGAAGGTTGCCGTCCTCTAAAAAATGATTCCTGTCCGAAACGGCGGGCTTGAGGTAGGTCTTGCTTTGCGGATCCCACACGTAACCGCCCGGGCCGATCACCTCCATCGACAGGGTCTCGTAAGCGACGTCCTCGTCGTCCTCGACTGACCGCTCCCGCGGATGATGGTCCTTGTTTGACTTGCGCTTGACACGCGGTCGCTCGCCGCACGAAGATTCCTCCGCGCAGTTGTCCCTGCGTAAAGCGACACTGTCGTTCACGTAGGTCGCACCCCGCGTGATCTTGCCGCGTGCCTTTGCGTCACCGGATCTTCCGGGTCTCGGCGGACTGTCGAGATTATCCAAGGATCTGGCGTTTCGCAGGCTCACTCTTCTCAGGCTCTCGCACCAAAGGCTATCCTGCTCCCAGGGATCTTCCGAGTTGAAATTGCTGTCGGTCATGGCGTTATGACTGCCGGATGGCGGCAAGTTTTGCGACGTCGCCTCGACCTGACTGGTCGAAGCCGTTGAAGTCACCGGTGTCGCCGGCGCTGCCGCTGCCGCGGCTCGGTTAGCTCGGTTTCGCTGCTCCACTAAATTTTGCAGGCCGACGTCGTCGAGTAATCCCTCCAGAGATCTTGACCGACGATGAGACGCTTGTGCGACGTGCGTCGGTTCCGTGTTATCGACGTTGCCGGGATTAACGGACTTATCTCTAAGACCGTGGGGATACAAGTTTCTAGCCTCGGGCAGAGATACATCTGGCAGTGGATCAGTGGACTTGACCCGGCGTAGCGTGTCGGCCTCGTAGAAGTTTCTCTTGTCCACGAGAGCGGCTTTGTTGTCGCCCAGCAATTGGCATGTGGTCCGTCTCAATTCCGCGGCGATACGCCTAGCCTCGTCTATGTCGTCCACTTGAATCTGCCGCGGCATTTGCCGCGCAATCGGGTTCACTATACGGCCGATGTCATTCCGCTTGTTCAAGCCGATCGCCGCGTCGTCCCTCTGATTGTTCAGTTGAGGCAATCGCGACGTATGGCCGATCATCGGTTTGGTCAGCTCCACGTCCACGCTGTTGACACTCGCCTGGAGGTCAGAATAGTAATAGGGCGCTCCCGATTGATCACTCTGGGCACGCTGCTCGCCGAGGTTCGGCAAATACGATTGCTGCAGAACGGAGTTGGCGATTTGCATCGCCACTGGACCGGGATAATGACTCGAATCTTGGCTGGAGGTCGATCGATGATTTGGCAGCACGTGTCGCACGCACGTGTCGTGACTGGCGGATCTCGAATGATTCGGGAACCTCTGCTCGGTGTACGCGTTGACGCTCTGAAACATACTTGCCAGCGTGCTGCCGTGATTCACCGAGGACATGGACGCGCTGATGGGCGAGTGCATCGAGGATTGCGCGCTCGCGGGCCTCTGGCAAGCCATGGACGTCGAGATGGACGCCGCGACCGATGCGTTTGAGTAACTGGAATCCCTGCTGTGGGAGATTGGCAGCGCGCTGATACTCTGCGACGTGCTCTGCAGCCTGTAAACGGTGTCGCGCGGCGGCTCGCTATCGGGTCGAACCGCCGGCGAACCGCGAAGCGGCGAGAAGCTCGTAACGTTCTCGTAATGCGCGTCACCGGTGAAGGACTGCGAGTGTTGGTGGGTCGGCGGTAGATCGGACACTCGCATGGATGGCAAGCTGCTCGCCGAGCCGGTTTTGTTTCTGCCGGAATAGTCGAACGGCCGGTCGAGGTTACTCGACAATTTCATCTTCCTCGATAGATCTTGACACGTGGTCTTCTGCAGCTTATCGACTACCAGCATGTTCTCGTTGAATCCGTAGATGCTGTTGTAGCTCAGATCCTTCGCGTAAGTATCCACATTGAACGCGTCTCTAGCTTGCAGTTCCTCCAAATACTGATCAAGGTCGATGCTCGCGCCGTCGAAACGACTTCCCAGCGACTCCAATTCGTCCAGGCTGTCTAGAACCTCGCAAACATCGTCACTCACCGGTCTTCTCTTCAATTGTCTGTGCCGAGCCTCCTCTTCTGGATTTCTCAGCTCGATTGAATCGCTTCCGGACGCGCTCTCCAACGATATCCTGCTGTCTCTGAAAGTGGAGCTGATGGTCGCGTCGGAGAACCTCGACGGTGGCCTGTGCATCTCCACTTGACATCCCGGTTTGTTCCAAGACTTTGGAGAATCGCGATTCAACGCGTTATCCTTGGCCGTGGCAACTTGCGGTGAGACTTTCTTTATTTCCAAGGATTCCTGCATGTCCAGCGAATCCAAATCGTCCAGCGGCGGTGGAGAGGTTGGTATCGGCGGCGGCGATACGAGCTCGCTGTCCGACGAGTCGTGTAATTCCGCGATCATGTTGCGGCTGGCTCCCAGATAATAAGAAGCCGGTCGGAAGGTATCGGAGAGACTGAATCGCGGATGCCGTGGCGCGTCTATGGAGTCTAGGTCCTTGGACGACTCGTCATCGGCGTCAGAACTATCGGACTTGAGCGCCGTCAAGATGTCGGGCAGATCGCCTCTGGAATGCGGCGAATTCTCGCTGACATTGCTCTTTTTCATCGAGGATGGCTTACCGCCGTCTTCGTCGTCCTTCTCGGACAATTGATTCACCTCCATATATACCGGCTCTATCTTGTTATCCGACACGCAGACAAGTTCGTAATGGGACGCGTCGAGCGTGGAATAATCGCCGGAATCGTGCTTCCCGCCGTCTTCATTCGGTGCCAAAAGAGAGCGATTCATCCCGTTCTGCGCCATCTCCACGTACGAGCTTTCCTCGTGCTGCAGACTGGCGAACAGGCTCTCCATTATCTTGGGATTAGGTCTGTCATCACTGTTTGGATCAAGTATAGCCTTCCTGGGAGACATGGGAAGATAGTGATCCTCGCAGTTAATGTCATCCTGCTTTAAAACGGAATTAATGAGATCGTTATCAATAGAGAATTGATCGCTGTGCGTTAACAAGGATTCAGTCAGACTCGTTCTAGCACAATTAGGACTTGGGATAACATTCACGTCAATTGATGGCACGCATTCTGTTAGACTTTCCTTTGAATCGGTCATTTTGCTTTGCTTCAGAGATCCATCGGAATTTTGCATTTGTATAGCATCTGTATAGAATGTGTCTAAAGCGAAATGTTGCGTAATAGCTTCGTTCCTTTCAACGAGTTTTTCCTTCTCATTGTCTCTATCTCGACGGTCCAAATTACTTGCAACATCATATCGTAACGTTTCATTATCGCCGTAATCTCCGCGATGCTTCGATTCTTGCTGCTTCTCAGATTTCGACCGATTAATCTGTTGTGACTTTCGTTCAAAGTCCGCCAGGAGATCTCTGACCGACTTGTTACTGTCGGTCGAAGCTTGCTTAGCGTGACCCTCTTCCACGCCTTTGTCTTTGGAAGCATTTGCATCACCACCCAGAGCGAAGCTACGTATGACGGACGAAGACTTGTTCGCGCAGTCGAGCTTTGAGACGTGAGCCTCAGTCGCCTGCAGCGGTGATACCTTCAATGGCTCCTGCATGGTCAATACCTCCTTCACCGGACTGGCGCCATCCATGTTCATCTCGAAAGACCTGATTCTGCTCTGCACCAGATTCATAGTCTCGAATTTCTCGCTGTCGTCGTCCACTTTCGACGGCATCGGTACTTTCTTAGGGTTAATATACTGATAAGAAAACTCCTTTATAACTTTGCTCTCGTCGATGCCGGGGTCCCATTCGTCGTTGTCGTCCTTGGAATCCCACTGTACGTTCTTCTGAACATGCCAGGACTCGTTGGTTCGATAACCGCACAGATTATCGGGCCTGTTGCTCTCGATCTTGCCGGTTTGCTGCCCGTCATATTTCGGCTGATCGAAACCGTAAGCGGTCGACGTTTTCAGAATACCTGACGGCTTCTTCGGGGTCTTGTGCCTGATCGCGGGGTCCTCGAAGGTGGCCTCGGGATCCGATCTTCTGGATGACGATTGCCTATCCGCCGAGGACGATGCGTACGCGTAATCGTTTCTCATCATCGGCGGAAAGCTGACCTCGTCGTAACCCGCGTCCGGCGGTATGCCACCCAGAGAGGAGAGCGCGCCCCCCGGATTCGCTTTGCGAGCATTAAGGGTTTGCGACTGCGAGATCTGATTAACGCTCGTGCGGCCGGTCCCGGGTATCGTCACATCCTGAACGGTCGCCGATGACCGATCGTCGCCGGCGTGCCGGGGGCTCCTTCCTGCATGCGAGGGTCTGCGCGAGCGCTTCCTCCGGACATCTCCCAGCTCTGATTTGTTTGTTACAAAACACAAAGACACGAGTACGTCCGTTACTTACGAGTGTGCGTGTATGTGTGTGTATATGTGTTTGTGTGTGTGGATAAGAGAAAGAGAACCCCATTTGTACATTTTCGTTTCTATACCCATTAGATAATTCTAAGCAAACTCGTCAAGCGCGATAACGATATCGATGATCATTGCACTCAACAAGAAAAATGCGTTTATCTCTCTTAATTATTAATGGTTCAATTTATATATCTATATGCGATAGGTGCTCGAAAGAATTTTAAAAGATTATAAAGATTTACAATTTTCAGATTTTGAGATCGATAAAATTCAGAGAATAAATGTTAAAATATTAAAAAGAAAACTTTTTCGTCGAGCAATTTGATCACGATCGATGCAATGATCCCGATAATCGAGTAACTGTCTTTGCGGTTAATCGTAGATAGCGGACACGCGAGTTGCAAGATAGCAATTGTAATTGCGCAACTACGGCAAATAGTGTTAGTGAAATTCTTTGGCATGCCATGCTGACCCATATTCTTCTACGATAATCTGATTACGATCGGTGTTAAGTCGCATAGGATATCGATACTCGATCATTTAGACAGGTAGGTTTTAAGATTGTTAATCGTTCCCATTCACCAGCCAGCTTAGACCCAACAGCAGCAGATAGAAGGAGCCCCGCGGAGAAACGCTCGCAGATATCCAGACAAAATTTCCTCTTGTTTCATCGTTACTTCACATTTCGTTGAATTGACATAGTTTCATTAATCGTTTCCTCGACGATTATGTTAGTAAACAAAAATTAAGGAAAAGCAACTTCGATCTTGCAAACGTTTGCAATTCGTGAAAAACAATTCAGGTGCCTTGCATTGATTGCATTTATTCGCACAATCGGGTAAATATTTTCGTTAGACTACGACCTTTTTTTTTTACATGTCACTGATTGAAGTACAAACATGCTGCTAATTTTATTTACAATAAAAGGAAAAAGATGAACGTAAAAATCGCTTGACATATTTCAATTACACGTAACGAACACCATTCACAAAATACAAATTTCTCGACGTGCGTTTTTCGTGAAAAAAAAAAAATGTCTTTGTTTCCGCGAGCAAATATGCACATTGGATTCTTCACCATGTTAGCAATTAAATACCATCATGTTAGATTTGGATTATTTTTAGCTTAGTTCAACTATCTACTTCTAACTGAATACACCGCAGACAGGGTGTTTTCGAGGGACTCGAGACGATCAAAATATTTGAAAATACGTGAAAATTTCGTGAATTTTTCTTTCTTTTCGAAGATAGTGCAATCTGTCCGCAAAGATACACGTAATCTTTCTGACCATTTAAACATGCCTTGTTCCAAGTAAAATGCGCCCCCCCTCCCCAAAAAAACACATAATTATCCGCGCACATAAGTATCAATATTTCGACCGGGTCCCTCGTTACGCAGGGCAACCGAAGCTACCATTTAAATGATAAGTTCAGGCGAGCTAGCCCTACCTTCATCATCGCTGGAATAGCTGTTGTAGCGTGGCACGCTGACGGCGGTCCGACGGCCGTCCGAGCTCTTGCTCCTGACATGCGAACGATGCCCGTCCTCCCGCCTCCGGGAGTGACGACCTTCCGCCACGGCAGCCTCGTGCGCTGCCAAATCCAGCAGCGCCTGTTGCTTGTAGTAACTCGAAAGATCATTTTGCGTCTTGCCGCGATTGGCCGAGCTAGATGGCTTTCGCGTCAGCGGAGATTGCAGCATACGCTGCTTCCATTCTAGCAGCCGCTTCATCGACTCTTCGCGCTGAAAAACGTATCGTAACGCAACCCTTTCATTAGCCTGACAGAAAAATGTACGCTATTTTCTGGCCTAATCGAGAGGACGAAGTCCCGACATCCCGATAATAGGATAGGAGAAATTAAAAAGAGGATATTAGAAATTATTAATACGACGTGAGTAACGTAATAGCAATGACAACGATTGAGTGAACGATGGTGAAAGCAAAGACACGAGAGAGTCAGGATGACGTAAGGTACATGCAGCAACAGGGCTATCGTGAATCATGCTTGTCCAACGATGTTACCGACACGGTTGTCTTGTACGAGGTGATACGAGCAATGCTGATGACTTATCTACCTGATTCAAAGAAGCGCAAGTCCCTCTATGACTCATCCTGGCTTTTCCGGAATACAAATGAAAAGCGAGTTCGAAGAAATTCGTTTCAGAAATATTTGGTGATACATTTTTACGTCGCCAAATTTTAGCACCGACATTAATATATTATAAATTATCATAAATAACAAAACATTTTGCATGTTTATTTAATTTGAAAAATGAATATTTGTATTTATAAAGCTTTCTCATTAACATAAAATGCATATTTATTAATTCGTTTTCTCGAATGAAATTGACTTCTTTAAAAAGTAAAATAAGATATTTACTTAACTTCTTTAGAAATAAGAGTTTGTCGCAATTTCCCAGAGAAATCTTACAAATTAAACTTATAAATTACAAGGATTGATATATTCAAAATACAGGAATATATTAACAATGCAATGAAATGTTAATATGAAGCTCGTTGAAAAAAAAAAGATTGCGCGTCCACGAAAGTAGAAAACGCTAGATCCCCTTACCTGCTGAATCTTGCGTTCACCATCCCGCGAATCCTGCTCGGAGGACCTCTCGGCGTAGTCGTCGTCATCGAGATCAAAGGCGGCGGGGTGTCGTGTCCTTGGCAGACGCGCCGACGCTGATCTGCAGAACTGTTGCTGCTCGCTCCATCGTCTGCTGGCACCTGCGTGACCGGCGTGACACGTCTGAGCGATGTGGATCCCGTGGCCACTGTGACCCGCCGCTCTTCCCCACCCGTCGTACTCGCCGCGTGGTAGTCTACGAGGGATCGTGTTGTCCTCGCCGTGTGTCAGCGTCTCGCGGCCATTCGCCTCGCAGCTTTTCTCGCGCAAGGATCTTCGGAGTTTCGGATCGGCGCCCATCAACCTGAGAGAAACAATGTTCAAGCATTCGCTTCTTTTTCCAAGTCCAGTCTGTTATACCGCACGTTATATTTATAGTTTAATATAAAAGCATATATTATTATATTATCGTATTTTTTATCGAAATTATATTCTTACAAAAATACTTCGGTTCGTAAAATTAAAATTTGCGGGAGAAAAATATATATTTAAAATATTCAATATTTTTTATTTTGAGATATTTTATTACTTTAAATTGTGATTTATATTAGCTTTTTGGAAAAATTATTTTAAAGTGATAAAGTAAAAGAAGCATTGAGCTGGTGTGTATTTAAAAAAATTCATTGCTATGTATTTTGAAAATTCATTGGAGTATCTTTCGATATCTGTTTTGAATTTATATATTCAGATATTCATTTTTTAAATACATTAAAAATACAAACTCACGTATGCGCACATACGAAAAATACTCTTTTTTTTTTCATTGTTTAATTGGAATTTTAGAGAGAAGGGCGAGTTCCTCATACGGTTTAATTACTTATTCGGACAGTATGCTGGTGACTCACTCGGAATGTCTCTGCGTCAGCGACTGGACAGGTATCGTGTGCTGCTGATGTACGTGATCCCGCTGCGTGCGCCTTAGAGCGGGACAAGTTGAATCTGGCAATGTGGCTATTCTACTTTCATCGGTTTTGTCGCGAATACCCGGCAGCTTCGGCTGCATCGTGACGCGCGAGAGGGACTGATTCCGCTGCTGTTGATAATGTTGAGGAGTCTGATGCAAATACACCGCGGACTGCCGCATCTGCGCCGCGTATCTAAAGCACACGCGAGAACAGAGAGTGAATATTTCTTCCGAAAGTCGGCTCATTTTCTTTTTCTCGATGTGTGCGTGAAACCTAAGAAAAAGAAAGGAATTTACGCGCCCGTACCTTTCCTCGGAATAGAAGTAACCGTCATTGGTCGTGTCTGACGGATTCACTATATCTAAGCTGGATTTAGGCCTCTGCGGACGTCTTTGTTGATCCGGCGGTCTCTCGCATTGCGTGGGCTGCTGCTGGGGTCGCCTTGCTGCCTCATACTCGAGGAAGTCTGCGCTATGCGGTCGTGGCGGCGGTTGACCTCTAGATTGTCTTACTAGTGCCACTAAAGAAAATAAATCGCAAACGCCCTTTTTACATTACTGCGTTTCTTGGCTTTGTTCTTGGTTAGATAATAACGTTATTCAACATTCTTTGTAACATGCAATTATGCAGTAAAAAGAAGTTGAATTTTATTGCAAAAATAGTGATGCACGAAAAGAGAATGTAGGTCATCATTGAAATGATTATAATAACGTGATAATAAAATAAATAAAAAATCATTTCTGAAAGTATCTTTAACTTTAAAGGTTTTGAATGCCAAATGCCTTGCTGAATTAATATTCGCTTGCATTAATTTAAAAAATATCGCTGATTTTTCGACAGACTTTAGAGGAATAATAAATCTTTTTTGTATTTTAAAATAATATCACAAGAAAATGTGCTGGCAACCGCCAATGGCGATACGGCAGAGTTATCAAAGAAATTATTTCTATTTTTTCAGTGGATCCTCTTCATGCAAAAGTATATCGCTGTCATTGTAGAATTTTCCGAATGCAAGTTCTTGGCAATCCGATAAGAAAGCCCGCTTTGTGATTCAAAAGGACATTGTTACACATTCGTGTAAAATATTTTCATCTTCAAAGAGGGTACCAGGCCGGAATGAAATGCCGGTCGTACTAATTACGAGCGCCTTTGTAGGGATCGCCTATGAACGGAAGAAGCGAAGCAAAAGTGCACAAAGACTCACTGTTCGGCGGTGTGATGGGGGAGTGCAGTTGCTGCAAATGTTGCTGCGCGTAAATGGGGATGGGAATGGGCGCCGGCGACGTGCCCTTGGTGTAGCCCACTGGTCCCGCGGGTCTCTGATAAAGCTGTGGGGTGCCGTAGACCTCTTCGTAGTCGCCGTTGCCACGGCCGCTGGGTCTCGGCTTCGCGCTGCGCCCGTACGTGTCCGGGGTCCTTCTCTCCGTCGGCTGGGCGGTCTGGCCGTAGAAATTCAGGCCCGACTTGTCGATTCGCAGACTCTGCTGCGACGGCTGATTCATCCGCGTGCCGTAGATCGTGTTGCTCCTCTCGTAATCGGACATCGGACTCTTGCTCGTCACCGTGACGTCCGGCGAGACCGGGCTCTTCCGGTAGTCCATGTCGGGCGACGGTGTCGAGTACTCGTTAGAGCCGTCCGTCAGTCTTCTAGGCTTCGGCGGTGCGTTCGCGTAAATCGGCTGTCCGAATTTTGTCCGAGGCATGGGCTGCATCGTCTGAACGCTGCCCGAGACGGGATGCGGCAGCTGTTGGGGCTGCTGGTGTTGCTGCGGTGACTGTTGGACCACGTGCTTGTGCGGATGCGACGACGGAAGCGCATTCTGATGCGGCAAGTGATGATGAAGCAGCGCCTGATGCTGATGCGAGTGGCCCGGTTGCAGTTGCTGCGACGGCAGCAGGTGCCCGTATTGCTGTTGCTGCGGCTGGGAAGTGCCGGGCTGGCCGTACTGCGGCGACTGTTGCACCCAGCCGTTCATCATCGGATGACCGGAGTCACTCGCGTGATTGTTGTTGGCGGAATTGCCGTTGCTGTTACTACCGCTCAGGTTCGGGAAGGAGGCAGTGTTCGCGCTGTTCGGACTGGAGTTGTTGTTGGAGGCATGGCTGGGGTCGTCGCGCGACTGGAAGCCGTGGAAGCCGCTGTCGCTGTCGTCGGCACTTTGATTCAGGATCGACGAGATCGATGAGACGCTAGGCCGAGCGCTTCGTTCACCGTCCTGTGCTATCTCTATGACTACCGCGGCCTCGCCCGCACTGGTGAATATAAAATTGAGAGAGATCCGATATTATTTTCAGTCCACATTGCTTGAACTGGAATTTTCATCGAGCTTGCAGGACCGAGGTCAATCAAATAATCGGTAATTAAACAGTCAAAAATGGCAAAATTATATATAAATTATATATATCGCGTTAATTCAACTTGAAAATTAATATTAATCTCATGTGTGAATCATTAATAGGATTACTGGGTTATCGGGTATATTAAGCACATATAAATGAAAAGTATTACTTTTAATACGGTTTCCTGCGAGTTTTGAAAATTTCTCATGTTACTAAACGCATAGAAATTAATTCTTAACATTACTCTGAACGCGGACGGGAAAAGTTAACGTTTCAACCATTTTTCGTTCATGCAAATAGAATTTTAACGAAAAGATGGACAAGGACAAAGCTCGTGAGAAACAAGCGTTCGTTGTCCGCTGCCGCGTCGGCGTGTCGCTGACGACGCGCTAATGGACAACGGGCCAGCTCAGGCTCATCCACCGGCGGTATCTCGCGGGTCGAATAACTCTCGAGAAACTAACTAACGAGTTGGTTAGTTACACCGCGATAACGCGCGAACGACAGATGCGCTGTGACGATACTTTCGCGTGTAAATAAATGCCGGGTGGCCGTCCCAGTTTCCTTCGTGGCGCATCAAAGGGATGTTCATCGTCACCCCGTTGCAGTGCCGAGCTAATTTCGGGATCTTCGCTCGGATCTCCGCACGGGGCTTAATGTCGAGATGTCGTCTTAAAAGATGACATCTTTCAAGGCGACGCGACGTCGAGCCGTAGTTGAGATAATGGGAAGACATTCCGTCGTCAGAATAAAAGACGAACCTTTTATTTTCGCGACGGAATGGCTCGCGAAAGATTTTTGATACAGGAGAGAGAAAGAGAAAAAGAGAGAGGGGGGGGGGATAATTTCTAACAGACAAGGCGAAATTTTCATAATATTCAAAAGCTTTAGAATTTATAAATTTTGAAAAATCGCTGTATATATATATATATAGAAAACGGGGTCAGGTATGAAGAATGAGAGGCAAAATTGAGCGAAATTTCCATGCGGACGAAATACAGATGCGCGCGATGCGTAAAACGGAACTGTGCGAATACAAAACGGAACGCGGAAGAAAATAACGGGTGAGAGATAGTATGAAACTGGGAGGATTATTTCCACAAAGAGATGCACCATATGAAGAATTAAAGCGCCCGCGGAATAGAACACAAAAGCGATTATTACAATAATAGATTTAAAAAAAACGCTCGGTTCTTGTCAATCACTACGTTTCGCTCTTTGTCTCCGTTTATTTATTCAAGCCGCAGGAGCGATAAAACATGCAGATGTTTCACTCGCTTTATAAACCGATAATTATTAAACGTCGAAAGCGCACGGCTCGAGTTTGTTTGACTCGCATTAGCGTTTCCTAATTAGGATTAAATAATTAAAATTAAATTTAAATGTAATGTCTTATGATCAATGTATGGAGTAAGCTCTGCACCGTAAGCTGCGCTTGGTCTCGATTTTCTGCACGCTATCGCGCGTAATTACCGTTTCCGCGAACCTTTTAGACAACTTAAAAAATGCATGAAGGGAACTTACGGGGTAGGATCTTGCAAAAGCGTCGCCAGAGTCAGAGCGTTCACCCACTGGTTCATACTCTCCCGACTGTCAGCCGCGAAGTGGTAAGTCCTCATGTTCGCGTGTTCGGCCTTGAAGGCGAACTTCTTGTTGACTTTGTCCTCGGGTTTGCAGACGGTAACTCTGTACGAAGGTAGTAATATCGAACCTAGCAGTTTCTCCTCCTCCGGGCCTGAAAATTAGTAAATTGCTACGTTGCAGTAAAAGCTACGGGATACTGTGTGATCTTATTTCTAAGATCACGCTGCATTATCTGATTTCACGTTAAAACTCACTTATTGCAGTACACGCTGCTGTGATATTTCAATATGTTTTAATTTTCGATCGCAAAAAGTGACAAAATACATGACTACGATACATTTCAATACATTTCGCGTAATAAAACTACAGCTGTTACGGCCGGACAGTCGGTCAAACGCAAAAATATTTGTGACATCTTGTTTTCAATCCTGACTAGTTCAAATATACCATTTGATGATATAACTGCAATATTCTTTCTCTTTCTCTCTCTCTCTATCTATCTTTATCTTTAACTCGAAATTTTCCTCTACAGTCTATTTCAATGATTGATGTACGATGTGTATATAGGCGTGTACTTTCATCTGACTAAACATTGGCAAAAATAAACATTTGCATATTTGCCATGACTCATGATTGTGTATGGCAATATTAATTTAAAAAAATATACGAAATTCCATGGATTTTTATCGAACGAAATGTGGGTTTTCGAATGTGCATTCGTATACATTTATATACATGTTATGTTTTATATGTATAACCGCCAAAATCTCGGCAAATCGAATTCTTGCACGTTGCGTTTCAGACAAGCTGAAATTTCAGTCTAAATTAATTTTGAAGCTGAGCGATCCGCTAACGATAAACGCTAGAATAACTCATGAACGACAAACGAATGCTTTTACCAATTACAAACTGGCATCTCAATTAACTAATCCGCATAAATAGGATTCTTTTTTCGACAACTAGAAACTAGTAAAATTTAATTGTTCATACATAAATTCTATTATGGCTAAAACAATTATAAGCGCGTAAAATTTTTCACATTTAATGCTCAGATTTTAAATAGTTCAGACTTCAATCATAAAGATATTTTCGTTCTATTTTTAAATACGCAAGAGCTCTATTTATATATGCATATTTAAAAATAAAGCGAGAATATCTTTATGACTAAAATTTTTTATGCTTACTTTTGGCTTCGAGTAACATTTCAGAATATTTTGTTCAGGATTAATAATAACATTTAAGTTATAGAGCTATGAGAGAGGTGATATGGAGAGAATGTTTCTTGACGGTGTCTATAATTACATCTCGTACAGTTATCTGAAGCAAAAATTCAAAACACTTTTTACTTTCTATGTATGTCCGTTATACTCCGCGCCGGCACGGCATTAAAAATACAAAAATAACAAAATGACAACGCATAAAAAACTCACATTCTCTGGCTTCACGGGTTTTATAAATAGCGCCCAAATATTTTAGAAACACATTTGTAGGATTTATAATAAAAGCTTACAAAGGAAATATAGAAAGAATTAAAAAATTTTGCGAAAATCCGCTTAAGAGATTAATACTCGTATAATAATTAAATTCTTTTCTTTCACACGAAAACATGGGAAATCAGTTTACCGATTTCTGATATTTCAAATAAATCTGTCTGCGAGCGGAACAATGAGGGCAAAGTAGGGGAGAAGCTTGTTATCGAGTATTAGTTCTTTTTGCGGGTGAAGATACTCCAAGAGGCTCGGCAGGCCGCTAATTAGAAGGCGGTATGCATCGAATCTAATTTAACTAAAGTTCGTAAGCGACGCGCCGAACCGCTGCGAAACTTCCAGCGAGAACTTCCTTCTCGTCGGATGATGTGGAAGACACACTGGAGTGGCGGACGGCGGTGCGCGGGGTGTATCTTTAGCGAGGCACTCTGCAACGACCGCGGTGCACGTACCGAATCAAAGAGTCCGAGTGTAATTAACGCCCTTAATCGAGTCGGATTAGACGAGCAACGTCCAAGACAACCGGAAATTGGTAGTCTGTGCGATCAGAGTAGCAAGACGTAAAAGGATAGAAGTTGGTGGGATGCCAGAGTATCTTCGCGAAATTGGTAAATGCATTAAAAACAAAAACTCGTAAATACAACAGATACGAATGAAAACTTTGGAAACGTTAACGTTTGAAATAGAAATTTTAATTCCGTCCTTGGAAGTGATTTTTTTATTGTTCAAAATGACTATTTGTACTGCGACAAAAGCTGAGTTTTTGTCAGTTAGGCTTCGTAAAATAAGAAATCGGATGTTATTAAGGAATACCCACAATTTCATGTGAAATGGCCATTAAAATCTCATTCTCGTTCGATTTGCGCAATTTGCGCCGATGAGAGAGCTTATTTATACTAATAACTAACTTTATAATTTCCGTTAGATTGGTGATTAATAGGAGTTTCTGGGATAATTATTAATGATTATTCCAGTCCATAATGTCGATTGATAATTACGCAGTGAATAAACGTTACATCTGTTGGATTCGAATGCTAAACTGAATGCTGAACGGGCTACACCGTTCCGACTAATAAAGCCTATTAAAACTGATATCGTAATCCGACTAGCATTACGCTTATAATTAGTAAAATAGCAGGAAAAAAGGGATTACGTAAAACATGCACAAAGAATGTATCGATGATACAACGTCCGGACTTACCCTTGTAATAAAAGAGGCAGTACTCGGAGAGGACGAACCAACGCTTCTTCCACAGCATGAGACCCTCCGAGCCCTGTTTATGCAACCACCCCTGCAATGCAACGGGGGCGGAGAGGGGCCTTTTCGCGGCGGGCGAACGCAGACCGCCTTGAGGGCCGCTCCGTCTACGCACCCCCGACACGGAAGCCGCCACCCCCGAGCCATCGTGCTTGCTGCGTACCTGGACAGGTACGGCGGGCGGCGTGCTCGACTGGACAATCTGTGAAATAAAACACCACTTTTCTTATCAAGACACTCATTTACCAATCTTACGACCGACGTTACATCAATGTCGGTGTGAATTTAATTTACTTAAATTAAAACCGTTTTACATCTTGAAGAGCGAAAGAGAATGAAAAATCGGTTAAATAAAGAGTAAGATTAATCGATCGTTTCTACTTTAATTAATTTCGAGGGACCAACTTCTGAAGAACTTTAAATTCAAGTATAGCGACGTTTAATGCATAAAACTTGGAGCTCGCGATTAGAAGATGATCCAATCATATTTTCATCGAGGCGAAATTAATCGAAAGGATTTGTACTCGTCATTAATATACCTATATTTGTACGATTCAGAATGAGCGAAGCTTATTAATATAGGTATATTAATGACGAGTACATTTAAAGATTTATGTCAGAATTTCAAAGATAGCACAATTGTCATAACATTTGGCTAAAATGTTCATTAATGTATTTTGTTTCTACATGTAAAATTTAAACCGTACCATTTTCGAGAAAATTAACTGTCTAGACATAATCTTTTATGACAAACAGTGCATGCATTGACCGTTTATTTATTACACTATTTCTTGTATTAATAAGAAATAAAAAACGAAATAAAAAACATATTAATGTAAACATATTAATGTAAACTAGATTTTTCAACGAACATATCAATCAAAAAACATAATCTGTTTACCACGTATTTGCAATAATATAAAGCTTTTTTAACTCTTTCGTGTCTGAGTTTTTTCTAAGAATAGTTTGCTTCAAACTCGCATACTACTAGAGGTTTTAGAGATTGTTGATGACAAAAATTCAATTTAAATTTCAAAAAAGCGGATTCAAGATAGTGGACCAAACCAAAATGTAAAGTTTGTTCACATTTGAATGAAAATTATTTACTAGAGGTTTCTGATAACGGGTTGCTGATAACGAATCTGCAGTTCAAATGTTAAAATTCAAAATAGCGGATCTAAAATGGTGAACCAAATTATAAAATTTGTTTGTCCCGCCATCTTGAATCTGCCATTTTGAAATGAGATTTCATTTTGTTTATTTGGTCCTTATGTAAATTTTTAAAATGAGCCTAGAAAGAGCTCAATATCTTAATTTTTATGAAAGTTATACATATTTTTAACTTCTCATTTTACCAACATTTGAGGAGACATATAGACGAAAGGATAAAACTTACAAAGGTGTTGATTTTTTCTTGAAAAGCACTATTCTTTATCTTTAAAATGAGCCTAAAAACATATCGTTATCTTTATTTTTGTAGAAGATATGAATTTTTAAAGTACTGGGACATATGTCCCACCAGACACGAAAGGGTTAAAAAAGTAATGCAGATATTTATTAATATTATATATAAAATAATATATTAGAATTAATTTATTAGAATCTATTAAACATAGATCGCCATTTATTACTATTATACATCTTTAAAAACAAAACATCCATCCAGTTAACGTGACATGTAAAAATGTGAATGAATAGTTTATTACGCGATTTCCAAATACGCTGGCAATGCAAAACGCGATATTGTTTATTATTCACAAGACACTCACATATCATATCTTGTGACGTTGAAATAAGGTATTGAGTAGCTTGAAACACATTTTCTAAGTTGAAAGGATTTACAACGTAAATGCGAACGCGCGAGATGAAGATAGAAAGCTGGAAGCAATAAATCTTGGGTGAAATTTGGAATCTTTCTCTCGGCCGCGATCAGCACACGCGGCCGAGATCTCTCGACGCCTTTTATTCGGTGCCTTCGCGCGAACGCGGCTGATCGAAATCCGTTTTTCCGCTTGCCGACGCGGCACCGTTATCGCGCAAAATTGCCGACAAAAATTTCGCCACGCCACTCGGAACGTCTATCCGATAATGAAAAGCCATGGAAACGAAAAAGGAAGAGAAGAGAGCCCGGCGATAGCGCGATCGCCATTCGAACGTGAAATTCGTCCGAGCTGTCCATTTCCCTCTTCTCGTGGCGATTTCCCTCGCTCGTTGCGAAGAAAAGGAAAAGCCGCCGCTGGTATTGGAACAAAACGATCGCTAAATAACTAATTATTCGGTAGACGTGTGCTGGGCAGCGAGGATGCATTTTCAACGACGAGCACGTGCCTCGGCAAAGTCCGGTCGGATTTAATCCTCGAAATAGACCCGGGGTATTATGCAGTCTGCTATCGATTTCCCTCTACCTTCCCATCAGATTTAAAAATACATGCGCAAAAGAGCGGCAGCGTATCGGTCTCGGTACAAAAGATTGGAGAGGGTCGTGGGAAACACTCGAAACTCCATTCCTGACGTGGAAATGAATAATTTACCGCTCGTTCTATCTCGTCCGGCTCCCGTCTGCTTCTACGTTTTTCCCCAAGAATTTTACGAGACATCCCGGTCCCCGGGAGCAGCCAGCGACGAAAAATAGTTTACATATTTGCTACGCTCGCAAGCTTCGTTCGTGAGGTATTGCGCGCAACGGTGAGATATTGCTATATCGAACGCGATAGGACGTTAGCATTAACATCGTTCGGGAAGTAGCGTCATAAGGAAGTAGTTTACGACGCTGAGCAAGTTGATATGCCATTTCCTAATATACTTCCGTCGTGTCGTACACTTCTTTTCGTGCATCATTAAAATTTATGGATGGTAAATCATAAATTTGTTCATAAATTTAATTTTACAAGCATCTCTAATGAAAACGTCTATACGCCAGAAAATCTCAACGTTATGCGCAACGCTGTAATCCTTATACTGTAAACTCTTATGGGTTGCCATTGCTCCTACTCAATATTCGGTTAATTTGACTAAAACAATGAGATAACCTGTGTGGAAAATTGTCTAGTAAAAGTGAGACAAATGCTAATGGCTAGATAATCTAAACTATATTGAATATATCTAGCTAGTGATGATAATATCATTTGCCAGATTTTCCATATATATTATGTTTTAAAACGTTTAACCAACGACTAGATTGTTATTTGCAGTTATCCATGATATCATATTTAGCTACATATTATATCTTTATTAGGTCGCTACTGGCTAGCTACTATTAAAGAAAAAAAATAAAGTGTCTCACGTGACATGTATCTAATTTCTACCTATGCACTAGTGATGAGTTATAGATTGAATTATTTAAAGCTTCATTTAGTTGTCATCTCCTATTTGGCTAGCAGAGATTATGAATGAGATTATAAATACTGTATTATAATGATGCTCTTTTCTTAACTAGTAACTAGCTAATGCTAGCTATATCATCACTTGGATGTAAAAACATTACAATTCTAGACAGTAATGATGTAAAATTCTTAATAATTAAACAGTCAATGCATAGAACTCAATACTTTATAACTTATAATAACCAAAATATTTTATCAATTCTACAAGATTTTTCTGATTCGTCCGTTTTTAACCAGAATTTTCTTTCAGTGTAGACACTGATCACTTTGATTTTCCACTCGGATAAAATTAGCGACATATTGAATAAGTCTTTCTCAATATATTGTTAATTTATCTAATTTAACTTCCATGTTAGTGAAAATTTTACCTTCCTTTTAGACGAAATTAATGAAATATTGAGTAGAAACAGTGGCGGAATAGTTAAAAATGACTCAAATTGAGTATAATTTGACACTACGAGTTTAACAGTGTATACCGGTAACGTAGCGCTTTCAGACACGGTACTTGTCAGATCTTGCTCCTTAGAGAAGGGCTTCCGTCAACAAGAAACTCGTAGATGCGTTTTATCTAAAGGCATAAGAAGAGAGGTTCCCGGAAAATGCCCCCGTACTCCTCGGGTACGAACGCCCGTAGTTTTCTCCGGCGCTCTCAGAAACGCCGATAACATGAGCTGTATTTTTCAGGAATACAAAGTGCCGCGGACGTCTCTTTGAGAAACTCGCAAACGGCATACGTATATACACACACATGTAGCGCGCACATGACGTGCCCACGAGTGGTAAGAACCGCACCGGGTTGCGCATTCGCTCTCCCAGAGGATACATCAAATAATACATGCATTGCCGATGCAAGGAGGAAGTCCCCTCTGTCGATGATCTCTTCTCGAGAACGAACGCGGTTTCTCAGTGTTACGCGGGAATCGTCGCAGAGGAGCATTAACGCTACGCTCGTCTCCCGCTTCGTCTCCGTGACACATCTCCTATACGAGCCTTCGTCGCGCCACGAAAAAGCCGGACACGGAAGAGGAGTCGCCCGGGTAATCCGTTAAATTACAAGAGCTGCTCGAGCGCGGTTCCTCGACGACGGAAGCGAGCGCGGGCAACCAAAAAAGACAAAGCTCCCCGGGTTCGCCGATCTCGAGGAGAACTTCGTTTCCGCGGGACGGGAAAAGCGGTCGAACTCTCGCGGCAAACTTTCGCTCTCCCTTCCTCCCGTTCTCTCTCTCTCTCTCTCTCTCTCTCTCTCTCGCTCCTCTTCTCACGGCGACATCGAATGAAATCACGGTCGATTCGTATCGCTCGCCATTATCCCCAACGAGGTAATCGCCGAGTCACACGATGCTAATTCGAGCGATGCCTCTAATTGGGAGAGCAGCGCGGATGGTTTATGTGCTAAACCTCTGCCATTTTCACTCACATAAAGTCCCGCGGTCGGCATGCAACTCATTAAACATTGCGGTCCTGAACAGTAAGTAATAATCGATCGCGGAAACGGAGCATTATTTATAGCGATCCGACTCGCCGAGTCTCTGCGACGCGATTTTGTCGTAATTTTATCGGCTTCATGAAGATAAATTCTATCTACGATGATCCGTGTGGAAATTCTTTCTAGGTTGTAATTAGGACCTAGCTAACTTTCCTTACTTTAGTTTAGGCCCAAGTTAGGATTGTCACACTTTTTTATCCAGGACCCATGTTGCTTTCCGAACTAGGGTCAATATAAAAATTTTAGTCTGGCCCCGTGTGGAAATTTTTTCTAAGCTGTAAATCCAGTGTCAAAATTGACTCACAACAGACTAAAATTTTTATATTTACACATAGTGCCAAAGTTGACTCAAACTAAAATTTTTGGCTATCTAAACTTGGCAAACTAAAATATTTGGCTCGATATATGCCCATATATGTAAGAGAAGTTGGTCCAAATTTAAAAGATATAATGCTGCCCCAATTAAATTTTAATGAGTCTCTAAAATCCGACGAGTAATAACTTCTTAATAAATCAAGAAAAGCAATAATTTAAAAATATATTGGTATATTAGATATATCTTTCGTATAATTAAATTTCGTACATTTTCTATCTTTAATATAATTAAAAGTCCGATACGGGCTGAAACTGGGCAAACCTAAGTATAACTGTCTTGAGGAAAAAAATTGAATCCAAATTGGATCCTGTACGGGTTTATAACTAGACAAACCTAGGTTCTAACTAGGTCCTAAATAGAATTAAATTTGATAAACCTTTATTTTGAGTGCCCTATGTCCATTTTTACCAATGCAGATTAATTTTTTGGTTTAACTTACTTTTTATCTTTTTCTAGTGCTTAGGACTAAAAAGATAGAAAGTAAGTTAAACCGAGATTAAAATTAATCTGCATTGGTAGAAATGGACATTAGTAATGCCTATATAGGGCCAATATTAAATATGAGCTGCCCCGGATAAATTTTCACACGGGATTGTGTTTCGAGAGAAGAAGGTGAATACAATTTCGAAAATTCCATGTGGCATAAATTATCGTATGTCAATTATTACCTTTTTGTTGTCCATTCCGGGCGTAGAGCTGGTCACCGGCTGGTCGAGCCTGCAACAGAGGAAAAAATTGACTTTGAAACATTTGCGATGAGGAATGTAGGACAGCTTGTCGTTCAAGACATTTCTAATTTATCATTTCCTCGCGGTAAACAAATCCGCTTTTACGTCAACTGACAAATCTGATATTTCATCGTGAATACCTTACTTGTCGTCTTTTCACCGTATGCCCTTTCGTAATACATTCTGCTACATTTTCTCTCCGACTTCCGCTACTTCAAAAATAATCGTCCCGTTGCCTGTCGAACGATATCGAGCGATCGTCACTTTCCGCTCCCACGACTCGGCGCGGACGAATCCCGACCTCGATTCTCAGACAATACGGACGATGAAGCTACGCCTCGGTGTTTTTCGGTGTACGGGAGTATTGAAAATTTATTGGCCATGCAGACGGAAAGACCCGGTCGATATCTCGGCGTCCAAAAAAAAAAGATTCCGAAATGAAAGTTTCATCCGATGAGTTTCCGCGCGCTGAAGAACTGTTATTTTATCTGGCAGCGATTGCATATTGGAATAATGTAATACTGCATGCGAAACGCGCATTGTTCCTTTAGACAACCGGTGGGCATTCGCCGGTTACGAATCACTCCGGTTAAATTAAACGGTAAAATAATTGAAACTGACGACAAAAGAGTGCGTCGTTTCGAGTGCGTCGAGTGAAATTTGAAACAATGGGGCACTTCAATAGCTCTATTATTCTCGGGGCTTCGTGCCGCTTCTCACTTTCTTTATTAACAACAGTATCGCTCGTTTGCAAGAGAACCGTATGTTCACGTATGTATCCTTCTTTAAAAATTAACGCGCCCTGCGTGTGTACCGCATCTTCCATTTCTACGTACGAAAAGTCACGTTCTGCTGTGGCAACGGGATCGGGATGTGACGCCGGCATTCGCTACGGGGAAGAAAGGGTCAACACACTATGCAGGATGCCCTTGCGCGCCAGGCAGTCGCGAAGGCATAACGCGCCGTCGCTTTTTATTACCCGAGTTGCACGTCGATGGGTGCAATGTGGTTGCGCGACGTGACGCGTGGCCGTTCGTTCGGAAAGTCGCCTCGGTTAGCGGGAGGGATCGATTTATCGTCCCGGTCTCATTCCCGTAGACCGGCGAACACGTACGCCCGATCCGGGCGGTGCAGCTCCGGATCCACCGTCGTTGTCGTTGTCGTAGTCGTCGCGGCCACGGCCGGACGTTAGCACGTGACGGGGATGCACGCGCGTCAACGAGACGCGCACGCGTGCACGCCTCGATCGCCGTTCGTACGCGCGTTCGAAAAACAGAAAGCCCCCACGACGTATTTCCATTTTCCATTCCCGGCGCGTGTCGCCCTGATATTAAAAGCCCTGAATCCTTTTTATCAGTCGACTTGATTCGATTTAATCTCCCGAAATTGTGAGAATCGTTACAAATTGATGTGCCGTCGAGCTCTCGACGCGACGCTGAGGTATCTCGTTCCCGATAATTGAACCTTTCCCGATCGCCATCGAAATATAATGAGTAAAATATAATTTCATCCGATATCGTACTAAGTGTAGCAGTTCAATATCGTATCGAGATCGATGTCGTTATGCCCTCCGAAAAAAAGTCGCGAGAAACAATTCGACGTATCACAGATATTCCGTTTGCGAATGTAATCTTTCCGGACGAATCCAATCCGAATAATCACACGGTAAAAAATTAGTGTAAAATTACATGTAATTTTGAGACACACTTAATAATTTTAAATTAACTTATTTCTAATTTTGCAGTATAAAAGTAAAAATAATTCCTTAATTTGTTTTTTACAGTGTGTACACAATAGTGAATCTCACAATTTCTATAAAATTACATATAACTGTGAGATTTACTATAATAAAATTCTACGTATTTATAATTTTGCAGTCAGAAGTAAAAATAAGTTTTTAATTTCTAATAAATTTTTTTAATATACTTTTTAATTTTTTAAATATATTTCTAATAAATTTTTAATATACTGTATACACTGTGAAAGAACAAATTAAGGAATTATTTTTACTTTTATACTGCAAAATTAGAAATAAATTAATTTAAAACTATTAAGTGTGTCTCAAAATTAAATGTAATTTTACATTAATTTTTTACAGTGCAGTCAGATTACGTTCGAAATGGTTATTATAATTAACATCGATTCCTTTTTTTTAGATAGCAATTTTTTCCCGAAACCGCCAAACTTGTTCCCCCCCCCCCCCGCATCCTAATTGCGGGGATTGGTCCGATCCGATGACGAACGAGGCCGCGTGGCCGACTGTTGTCAAAATTGTCGATTCGTTTTAGCAAAAAGTCAAAAGCGACAGCAGCGTATCGGCTTGCCGAGACCGCAGATCCCGATTGGACCGGTTTGCCCTTCCGTTTCCAATTCGCCCCGCGGAATGCCGGTCCGCTGATCTTACCCGGGCATTAGAACTCAATCGCGCTTAGACGACGATAAGATAATCGACTGTAACGGGACGCGACGCGTTGTGCGACGGGAATGATTAATGAACATTAACGTCGTATTCGTCACTGTGCATAGCGGGCGGAATAGCGTCCAAATGAAATTCCGGACACTCCATTGCGTGGCTCGCGTCTTCCGATCCGCTCGCAGTCTACGACCATACACGCGCAGATTTTAATGACCGCCCTTAATTGGCGTAAAATTGCTGCTCTAATGGCTGAGCGAGAGAGAGAGAGAGAGAGAGAGAGAGAGAGGGAAAGAGAGAGAGAGAGAGAGAGAGAGAGAGAGAGAGAGAGAGAGAGAGAGAGAGAGAGAGAGAGAAAGAGGAGATGCGCCGTATAACTCCTGAGTTCAAACGATGTAATTAAAAAGCAACGTACTAAACCGCACTCGTGCGCCCTAATAGAGCTGTTACCATCCCCGGAATCGCCGAACCGCTGTTTTCTTCCACGACCACTCTCGACCACTCCGCGTCTTCGTGAAATACGTTGCTATTGACCTTTTTCCTTTTTGTTGTTTCAACGATCATGATAATTCTCCGAATGGCGCTATAAGACCGAGATAAAATACGAAACGAGCTCTGCGCGAGGCATCCTATAAAATCGTGATGTTCACGTACGATAAATCTGTTGCGTCTGAAATAAATCTTTCTTTTTTACGACATTTCTCATGTTAAATTGTTCCAGAAAATATGTAAAAATACTCTCTAAAAATGAATCAATATATAATCACTAATTATCAATATAAAATTACTAGATTAAATAGTGATAAGTATAGTACTGATAACACTGTCCGACAAAATTTGACATTTTTTTTGTAACACAAGTGTGATTTTTCAACGTATTTTTGCCTGCTGAACATAAATCCGTTATCTAATTTTGGTTATCACATTACAATTTTTAGAAAAATGGCGTCAAGGTGGCAAAAAAATGACGATTTTGAGGATTTCTATGACATAGCGCCGGTACTAAATTTTTTTTTCAAATTTTGTTTATATCATTCGAAAGTATCAACTTTTAGCTTTAAAATGCATTTTGTTTCATATCGATATAACTTTTTCTTTTCGAAATATAATAATTTGAAAATAGCTCTTTTTCCTATACATGAAAGACACATGTAAAAGACATTTTATTCTATCTTAATACTACATTATATGCAAAATAAGTGTTTTTAAACTTAAATAATTTAATAGGTGTGCGTCGCTAATGCATCCTTCACTATCATAAACATACTGCTCTGTGTTTAATATGATTGTTACATAAAACTTGAAATATCTCGATAATGAAAAATTATATCGAAAAAAAAAAATGCATTTTAAAGCTAAAAGTTGATACTTTTGAATGGTATAAACAAAATTTGAAAAAAAATTTGGTACCGATGCTATAACGTCATGAATACTCTCGAAATCGTCATTTTTTGCCATTTTGACGCCATTTCTTTCAAAATTGTGACGTGATAGCCAAATTTGGATAACGGATTCGTGTTCAGGAGGCAAAAATATGTTGAAAATGATTATTCATATTCATGTTTCAAAAATGATGTCAGACAGTGTAATTAATTAGTGGCTAGTCACTGAATTATTTAGTGAATTTTACTTTTAGTGAGCTTTCACTGCTTGATGCAGTAGAATTATAGTAGTGCTCAATCGTACTGCGCGTGGCGCGCGAAGCGAATAATCACCGTTTATCAGTGAAAAATGAATTCACTGACAAAATCAGTCGAATTTCCACTAATTCATTTTTAGAGAGTAAACTAACACATAATAATGATAATAATCTAATTATTCCATACTATAATTGTATGATCAACAGCAAAATGAAAATAGTAGTAAACGTTGCAGACGGTAAACCGCTTAGCTAAATAAGCTGAGCGCTTATTGTGCAGTCGGCTCCACTGTGCGGATGCTCGAAGAAAATTCTAATTTTTAGCTGCAACAAACAGCTGCAGAGTCTAATGGCTTGTCTCGCACGATGAATCGTTACAGAGGCGATGCGACACGCGACACTCCGCGACGCCGAGTTTTCGCGTTTATACATCCGGCAAAACCGGTCGTCGTCGGGGGGGACGCCAACTGCGTCGCGCGCGGAGTGTATTCAAAATACATCGTCGTATGTTACTTTAACGCTCGCGTACGCGGCGACCGAAATTGGGTCGCCGCGATGCGGTGCGA
Organism: Tetramorium bicarinatum; assembly: GCA_928718305.1. NCBI lineage: Eukaryota > Metazoa > Arthropoda > Insecta > Hymenoptera > Formicidae > Tetramorium > Tetramorium bicarinatum. The sequence continues at coordinate 19,447,477 of OV788329.1, read as the reverse complement.
TGCGCCACGATCTAACCCTTTGATGTAGCACGGCGTGTACACTCGTTTATTCGCGGTGGCGCGCGGTGAATGCGGCATACGTTCCAGCGCCACGCGATGGTATCAACCGCGGCCTATCTTTTCTGGGCTAGGAATGCCTCTCCGTAGCGCAAACGCCGGCGCTGCGATTATCACTTCATACATTCGCGGGCAGTTACCGTTTATGTCCGGTACCTTCAGGCCACTCGCGGCAGCGGATATTAAAAGAAATTAAAGTTTCTCCAATTTCGCGAGTTTAGTTTCCTCGCATAAGGTAAACGTACGCCACTTTAAGCAAAGACTAATTTTTCATAGGCTATTTGAAAAAAAGTAAAATGGTATAAGATAGGACTATAAATTTTATCTAAAGTTAATATTATAAATTAGCGAAAACACATATGAAATTTGAAAATAAACAAAAATATTTTTATTTATAAAAGAATTGAGTGTGAACTGTAATAGTCTTGAATTACGCCACTGATATGTATCAAATACCATCTCATCTAATCTATTTTCAGTATAAATATTACAGTAAAAGAAATTAAATTATTACATCTATTATCTATTATCATATTATCTTTTAAACTTATTATTCGTACAAAAGCACTTTATACTATAACATAAAATTATCTTATTTTATCAAAGATGTATGATAGTCAAATGACGATCTACATTATTAAATTCTAATAAATTAATTCTAATTAATTATTTATTAATTCTATTATATTAGAATTAATTAGAATGATTAATTAATCAATTCTAATCAATTCTAATAAATTCTAATATATTATTTTATATATAATATTAATAAATATCTGCATTACTTTTTTTAAAAAACTTTATATTACTACAAATATGTGGTAAACTAATTATGTTTTTTGCTTGATATGTTCGTTGAAAGTTTATATTAATCTTATATTAATATGTTTTTTATTTCGTTCTTGTTAATATAAGAAATATTGTAATAGATAAACGATCAATATGTGCACTGTTTGCCATAAGAGATAATGTCTAGACAGTTAATTTTCTCGAAAAATGGTAAAGTGATCTTAAATTTTACATGTAGGAACAAAATACATTAATGAACATCTTAGCCAAATTATAACAATGGTATTATCTTTGAAATTCTGACATACATTAATCATGGATAGTTAAAATGACATCCTTGACATGAGTTTTTGAAACCACTTTTTATGAGAGATCACATTAGATTTATGTATACTTACTATTTCATACGTTTCGAGGATTGCTTTTCGATGACATTTTTAAGACATTTTTATTTAATTGTGTTTTATTATGCGCATAAAACAAGCTACAGTGGCGTTGTTCAAGTCAGTAGCGTAATTCTGTACATTTACCTCATTCGGTATCGGGTAAAGATAAATAAATGTGATGGAGATATTCTGATATCTTGATGGAATTTGTCTTTTTCATTTTTCCTTGCTTAAACTTTCAACAATTTGTCGACTGAAAGTTTAATGAGAGTTAAATCGCGTTGCGACACGCCAAGGATAATCGTACAAAGATGTTTTCAAATCCCGACTACAAACCGGTGGCAAACATATCAAAGAATCCTGGTATACTTGCCAGACGCTCACCACGGAGAGCGGTGTAGAAAAAGCTCCCGCTGTTCCTCTTGCACTCTTATTATAGTATTCACGTTACAAACATATATTTACCGTAATACGGCGCATCGCGCGTCATAATGAAATTAGAGTAGTTATGCTTGAATGTAACGTTGAACGTGACGAGAGGAGCAAAGTAAAGCAGACAATTAAAAACGCATGCAGCGGCCGCTCGGCAGTCTGAAAATGAGAGTTTAATGCGGTCCGTATGTACACGGCGTCGAGATTAAATATGCTTCAAATCCACGATAGCAATTACGTTATTAAAACTTCGTTAATGCGTATTAAGCGTCGTTCCTCGGTACGGATCTCAGCGACGATCGTGTTTCCCGGTACTTTCGGCGCCGAAGAAGTTTACTCCTTTGCGCGATAGCATCGCAACGCACGCTCGTCGATATCCTTTAAGTTCACCGTGTCACTTGACCCAGAAACTCATGTCGAAATCGATATCCGAAAATAGATGTGAAGAAGTGTCGCGAATAATTGGACGTCGATAAATTGCTAATGGACAGGGAGATGGCAATCTATGAAAGCCGGTTATATAAACGGATCTTTTTTTTTTCACGGATGACCTTGTCGGATAGGAATCGCAGCATCCGCGATAAGGTCACGATAAAATTAACGTCTGGAGGTTACATGTGAATGCAAGAGACCTCGACCGTGTTCATGAAGCAATCGTCTGAATAAACACGAGTAAACCTATACATCCGAGTCTCGGGTCCCACGGGTCTCGCTTTAGACAACTGTATAAGCAATAAAGTGCAAATTTTACGAAGAAAGACACGCGACCGAATTAATTGGGAGCTTATCTTAGCATTGTAGCGACCTACATGATTCAGGAACAAATGCATATATCGGACATATGCATTTAATTATCGCTATCGGACTGCCTTTCTTTAGACGTTGTAAATTTTTAACTACGATCAAGTTCATCGCGGTTAAATTGGGAGGAGGAAGAAAAGATGGGTGAGAAAAATCCAGTGGTAGAAAACCAGATACAGTCTTGTGGCTCGAGGGTAGGATGAAGGGGGTGAAAGGAGCGACGACTAGACGCGCATGAAAAGCCTCTTCACGAAAACTCGCAAATATTTTTGCTTCCCGAATGAAAGCTCCTCGCGTAAACCGACGCGGAGTGCTTGCTCGTCTCGTTGTGCTTCATATTGGAAGAACGTAAGAGGATCCTCCCGAGTATGAGCTCCATGAAAACGTGTCGCTTTCCCCAACCCGTTCTCTTCCTGTAGTTTGCATGTGGATCGACTGTTTCTTTCCTTCTCTCTCTCTCTCTCTCTATTTTTTCCGTTTTTTAATTCCCGAAAGTTGGGAAAGAAGCATCGCGAGAGCGTATTGCCGTCGTGAAACATGTACAAGTGGGACAAACATGGCGAAGGATTCCTGCAGGTACCTGCAGGTCCCAATACAGGCTGGGTACTAGTCGATAAAGCTGCTTCCGCGCTCGTCCTGTCCCTCGTCCTTTCTCTTTCTGCCACCTCCATCTTCCTCTCGTCTTCACTCTCCCTTCTTTCCGCCTTTTCCGCAGCCGCAGTCCGCGACTTACCCGCCGCCGAAGAAATTTATCAGCCAACTTTACGTTGAAGTCTGAGTGAGTGTTGACAATGACTGACTCGCGGGATGACTGCCGGGTCTAGTTCGCTGCTCGGGAAGCGGCCGATATGAAATTTATGGGGAAGCAAAATAAACTGCGCCAAAGCTAATTTATAAGCATGCCGAGCTTAATGGTGTAAGACAGGATATTAGTTGGAGAATTTATGTTAACTTCCTAGCGGATGCATCCTGTTGCTCTTTGTCAAGCTTCCCCGCTGAATATTGATCGCAGGACTAAAAGTTATCTCGCAGCTTACAGGTCGGCTAACCAACGCTACATGAGATGCTTCTTTCGAAAGTGATATACACGGTGTATGAGAAATAGCATGAATTTCAATGAGACGATGAGATGAATTTCAACAAGATTGTTAACTTTTTTGTTTTGAAAGCTGCATTTTAAAACAAAGATTTAAATTGTCGGTATCACTATTACTGCTTTTGAAATAGTTTTACATAACGTAGAAAATTATTGTAATTTTAAATAGTAATTTATAAAAATTATGTTATCAAAAGTTTATTCGACAATGCAGCGAAAATGAGATTTTTATAAGAAACAAATTATATTATAAAAAGCCAAATTATGCAGAGAAAGAGAGAGAGAGAGAGAGAGAGAGAGGAATCTTAATTTCTCATGTCACTATTATTGACAGAATCCTGAAATATATTTAGAGATTAAAATTAATATGATCGTATCTATATAATCGGAAAATTTGCAAGTAATCTATCGATGCGAATTGTAAACTCAGCGAGCTGTGAGTTAATTATTACGACACACTCTTCGAGCCTGCCATTCTATATGTAGCAATGACTGTACACGAGGAGTTTACACGGTTTAGATCGATATACGGCGTCTTGTCGGTCGGTGGTATACCATACACATCAATACGTCATTTCCTCTCACAGCATCCCAGGAGTATAATTGAAACAGAATAGATCCCCTTTTCGAGGCAACGGCGAATCGTCCCTTTCTCGTTTCTCTCTGTCGATTTTCGCGCGCGTGCCCTTCCGACCCTTATCTCTGCAGTATTGGATAAAATATACGGCAGAGCTAGTATTTTTAGAAATTTTAATACCTACATCTCACGCGCGCGCATGTCAATTTTATCAATGGTCCGCACTTCATCAATCATAAATTGGACATTAATTAGGGTAACGCGATCATTCAGAATCGCGTCAAATGCAGTAATGCCGTTGAAGATTGCAAATTGTCTGCATTGGGCTTTTTGTATCTGATTTCAATATAATATCATATCATCGTTGTGGCGTGTAACAATTGAGCGCATTTGTAATCAATTACCCGTTCGAAACCTCCAATTAATAACATTTTATAGAATATTATTCGACATCACATAATCGTCTAGATTTACAAATTCATGCTTTTTTTGTGTTATATATATCTCAATATATATATATATATATATATATACATATATATATATAAAACACATATATGTATATGTATACATACGGAATATTCACAGAATTTATACCCACAATATTCATTTAATTCTTCACATAAATTTTTTTTTAACTGGGTACAACACGCCACTAGCCGAATTGGTTGTATGTACGAGCGACAATCAACAAAACGCAAATATAACAACGTGACCACAATGCCGGTACGCTATTATTCTGAATACCGTCAATGGTATGTGTGAATGGACCTTTATATACCGCGCATGCCGTACGCAACGCACGTGTCGCAGTCGTGTAAGTCTTCCCGGTGAGTGCAATCTCTCCGCCACATGACCTAGGCAGCCGATCGATAGTCATGGCGAAAAGTCCGTTCGGTGAAAATAGTGGAACCCCATCGTTCGCGGAGGGTAAGGACGCGCTTAAAAGCGAGCGAACTTACTAAGCGGCACACAAAGGAACTTGCGTAACGAAACAACGGAGGCAGCGCGAAGAGATGAATTATATTTGTCAAGTTGCAATTCCTATTTTGCGCAAGTAGCATTTTGCAAGTAATTAAGTTTCGCAGATGAGCATTTTGTTGCAAGTTTGGAAGAGCTGTCGTATAAAGCGCTGTCGGACAAGCGAGGATGAGATATATAGTGTAAACGCATAGAATTTTTTCATTAATTAATTTCAATTAATTTCAACAAATCGTAATGTTAACACGAGTTTTAATTTTTCATCTTTTATTTTTGCGGCTGATTGCGATTTAGATAATTATATATAATAATTATTATAGTAACACTTTAATTCTTTATTAAAACATTCTCTGCGTTAATTTTATTTTTTTAAAATTAAGTTTACTGTTTTCAAATCGTTCAAAAATATTTATAGCGATTGCCTAGCTTCGTTAAAGCAATAAAAAAAAAAAAAACGATAATCTTTTATCCTCTATCTGTATCGAGTTTACACGCAGTTCTTATATTTGCTCAATAAAGTGCAAATCGGGTCTCGATAAAGTGTATTTTAAAGTAAAATTCGGCGTTTGTATTTCATATAATAAATACATCTGGAGACTAATCACTGATTCACTTAACACTTAATTTGAAAGACTAGATAGGGGCATGTATACAGTGAAATTTAATGGAGGCGTACGCAAAGCACTTGACCCATATACGCATTTCATCCTCGCTTCCCTTATCGGCAACAATCGCCCCTTTATCGCGATGCAGGCTACAATGCCTCGCTTCGATGCCACGTCGATCTCGTCTCTCGGATACTACGCTCTATTCGCCCGATTCCTCTTTCGACTGTATTTTCACCACGCGCGTACGTGCATTTCGCATACATTTCGCAGGACTGCGAGCCAGATGAAAAAGCTCAGATGTATCGGAGCGATAGCTCGACAGCGGGGTTTATGCACGGTATAGACGCGGCGGTGATTCGCACGTATATCCTGCGGGCGCGTCACGAGAGATGGAAAAAGATACAAAATATCGAGAGGGAGTGAGAGAGAATAAAAGAAGAAAAGCTTGAGCTTTTTCGGACATTCTCGCAGTTGAAGGCAAGCTTATTCATATGTAAGGAAATACATCCGCTCGACTTTGCCGGCGATATTCGATCGGGAGTCTCTACGCGCCGCGAGAATACATTTTAAAACACGCAATCGACAAGGCACGTCGGGATATCTCCCAATCTTCCCGCGGGATTTGATTTTTATTGATTTCGATGAGATTGAAGTTGACAAGCACTCGTAGCACTCGCGTTTATTTATGTCTTATTCGCTCACAGCTATTTTGGAGCGATAAAGCTGGATGGTTTAGACAAATAGTGACTTCTGAAATTCTTGCGATTTTTCTATAGGATGTCATTTTTATCGAGTTTCGCGATCAAAGTTGGATCGAACAAGATATTCGTCGAATTTCCCCTATTTTTACTCCTCGCGCATATTCCTATGGATTTTCAAGTAGGTGTTGTCGAATATATATATATATTTTAAAAAAAAAAAAAGATGCTGATCCTGAAACGTTGGATGAAACAATAATGCAATCAAAAATACTCAGGTGCAAAAATGGTGTTCGCTTTGTCCAATCACTCGGGTGGAGGGGGAGAAGGAATGATGCTATTTGTGTTTCATGCATATTTTCATGAATCAGTCATAACGTCCTTTTGACGTGCATCTCGCACATATTCCTACCAGTTTCACAAACAGTTACAATTGAACATCCTTTTCGCACAGTGATAACGGACAAAACGTTGGAGAATGATGAAATAATACCGTGGACAACTGAGATACAGACTGAAATTGTCTAGAGAGGACACTCGGAAAAGAGGAATTGAAAATTGAAAGAAAAAAAAGTAATGGGAGACGAAGGCAGAATAACTTGCTCTGTCAAATCGCCCGGCGATATCGCGATTGCATTGTGGACTTTTCGAGCTTCCGTTGCGAAGTCTCTTGCTTTTTTTTTTATTTCAATTGCCTCGAAATGTTTTGCGCGTAAAATGAAGATATAATAAGAAGAGATGGATAACGGCATCAAAGGAGCGCAACAGCAGAATAAAATTTCTTCGAATACATAATTATATACTCGCAAGAAACACACAAATCTAACGGAATGAATAAAGAAAAACTTTAAGAAAAAGATGCATGCTGGAGGAATCTCACAAGGAACACCACGGAAGTGTCCGATTTTGATGAGCTTTGAATATGTTGTAGTCTAGATAAAAATAAGAGACACTTATTTTTTTACACGTGTCCATATGCTCGTTTAGGGGGTGAAACAACCCTTCGAAAATAATGGGGGTAAATTTAACAATGACATTTTTGAAAAATATGAATATTGCAGTTGTAAAGAGTATAAAATACGGTAAAACTTTTATATAAGAAATTTTTTCATATACTTCATATTTTCAGATATTCGTAAAAAAACGAAAAAATCCGTTATTTTCGAGGGGTGTTTCATCACCTAAACGGGCGTATGGGCACGTATAAAAAAATATGTGTCTCTTATTTTTATCTATACTACAACATGTTCAAAGCTCATCAAAATCGGAGGGGGGCACTTCCGTGGGGTTCCTTGTCAGAAGAGGCAAGTAAATAGGCGTTGCCTATAATAAACTAATAAGTCTAATTGAGGATGGCATGAGGGGGAAAGGATTTATCGTCCTGCGCCGTGCGCTAATCCATTTCCGACGAATTATGCAACGCTAAGTTGCAGTAGGTCGAAAGGATTCCATCGTGCGCTCATTTCCGCCTCTGCGAATTAATAAACGCGAGATATAAGGATGCGGTTTCGAGCCACGGCGAAAATATCACGTAATATTGCGTTATTATAATGTTATTAATGGAAGCAAGATTAATACGATCATCGACTCCGAGACATCACTCTAATCGTATTCGTATTAATGAAATTCACTTTCAGCTAGTAATTAAAATTCCTTCCGTCGCGACGTGCGAGATAAGTGTCGAAGGAGCTCGATATGAGCAAGATATGGAGAATATATCGAGATGTGGATGTGAGATATCACGGTGAGACTCGATAAATGGAATATGATCGATCGGTTTTATTCTCGGAGGAGGAAAGAACAGGAGAGGCAGGTGTTCTGAGTAAGCGCTTTCCGCGTTATAGCCGGCGTCTTATATACAAATAAATGCCATTACAACACGTCTTACCAGTCGAAGAAATTCCACAGGCACGCGAACATGTTGGCTGCGCGTTTCCCACATCGAACGACACCTTCGCGCGTTTTCTTGCACTCTTCTGTGAACTCTTCTAAATCGATCATAAGTCGACGAAAATCCCTTCTTTTTTTTTTCTTCACATTTTCACACGTACGACCAAGTTTACCGTCGATCGCACACTCGGCGGGGCTCGCTCTGACTTTCCTCGCTGTTTCTTGATCGGCATCAAGCAGCGCGTTCGAGCGTTACCCGTTAGTTTCGACGAGGAGGGAAGTTGCGATGTCATATTTAAGCTGACGCTTGTCCTCCCGCAGTTCGCGCGGTCCATCGGTCGTTACGCACTTCCAACGTAATACGGACTCGACGCAAATTTCGTCACGCCAATTAGCCGCGTTATCGATCTGCCGATATTATTAAAGAAGATTCGATAAATGATGAAGCTCAAAGTGCAACGGAGACGGTGCACCAACGGAGAACTCATTGCGCAGCGTTACACGTGTACACGTTGTGTTCCCGCGAGCTTCGAATTCGCCCTCATCACGAAACCGTGGCAATTAGTCGGCTAATTCTAAAGCGGAATAGCAAATTACCTGTCGCGCGGAAATGTCGTTTCCCTCGCAGCGGGACGTGCAATCCCGTATTAATACAAACAGCCCCGCGAGAAAATGGCGTGCATCCATTCTTGTCGCAATTTACCTCCGCGATATTTTGCAAAAACAATCCGGCGGGCGGACGAGGCTCGTGTAAGTGACCGAGGGAAAAACATCGACGGGACGCGCGTAACGTTGTCGGTCGAATTTTCCCTAACGAGAAATGTATTTATGCACTCGCCCGTCGTATAAAGGAAACGTACGACCGGAGAGCGGCAAGTTGGGAAGCGAATTAAAAGCGAAGACCGCCCCGTGTCGACGCCGCGGTGATAACCACTTCGGAAACTCGCGTAAACTCGTTACGGAGTCCATCACCGCTTATCGAAGGTTGTATGCATTTGTGAAAATAAAGGTGCGCTGCAGCAGCCGCCGCCTTCGTCTTCGTCGCTCCGAAGAATTTAAATTTACGCTATATGTTTCTCCGCATCGGGTACACAGTACTTAAATTTTCCGGGAAATGAGGCGCCTCGAGGACGGATTCGAGGTCGACGCGGAGAATCCTCGCGAAGCGATAAATCGATCATAAACTCATTTAAACGGTCGAGGCGAGGCACCAAGACATATTAAAAGCCGTGCGACGGGTTTTCCCGCGGTCACCCGTTACAAACGACTCGATGTTCATTAAATTTTGGTGGCACGTTATTAATTAACAGCGGAATAATAAAAGACACATCGCGTAATTGAATCTTACGTTTTATCACAATATTGCAATTCTCGTTGCATTTTCAGAATGGAGAAAATCGAGTTCACTGAGAGAAAAATGTAGTTACTTTTGCCCTCAACCATAATTTTATATTTCTAACGATAATTATGGTTAACATAATGATGCATACAGGTAAGTTAATTATATTTATTGTCAGAAATATTAAATTATGATCGAGACCAAAAGTAACTATATTTTTCTCTCAGTATACATGGAAAGAAAAATATAGTTACTTTTGAATCTAAACATAATTTTATAGTATTTTTAATGATAATTATGGTTGAGGTTAAAAGTAACCATATTTTTCTGTCAGTGTTCGTGCAAAAGTTTTCCTTCTCATTTCGACGCGAGACGAAATTTTCTTTTCTACATCTTCGAAAGTAAAACTTGATACAAAAGAAATCTATTCTTCGTATTTTCTTTCCTTTAAGCGCATATAAAATACACGCGGCACAATTACGTTGAAATTACGAGGGAGTGCGGAATCTCCGATAGATAAAATACCATATTCCGTGTGCTCTACTCGGAATCGGAACGATATCGCCAGTAATTTGGCGATGCTTGTTACGGATAAAAAGAAGAGGGGGTACTATCTTCCCATCGTATTATCGCCTCCGCGAGCGACGTAATGTATTCGGCAGCGTGTAAAGCGTGCATCGAAAACAGAGTTGCCGGAGTTGCTAGTCGAATACATGAATAATCAGGTTGCCACCACGAGAGCAACTACGGCTCTCGGTAACCGCGCCGGTTTTATCAAAAGGGTGTTCGTCGTATGCACTCTGCGAGTAGCGAGTACGTCTTAGAACTTTTTTTTTCTTTCTCATGCAAAATATAAATTCCCGTCGTCCAATTACTTTCGCTCGTAGGAGCGTAACCCGCATCGTTTGGATTGCGTTGATTTTTTAATAGCTTTCCCGTGTAATCTCTTTAACCTTTTAGATAATCTGTAAAAAGGTAGTTATATATATCGCCGCCGAGCTTAATGCCAAACGCGGTGTTTTTCACGAAGCTTGTTATTCCGTTAGAAGAAAATTGATATAGAAACGATCGCCCAATTTAATTACCAAGAATTTCCACTGAATAAAATCCCGATGTGTTAAATATATCTCTATAAAATAAAATTAAAAAAAAATAAAGTGGCGCGATACAGGTAAACAGCAACCACCGACGTTTAAATGCCACATCGATTTTAACCCTATCCTCAAACGAGCAAACCCTATCCCGTTTTTGCCGTGTCGCATGTTTCGCAACCGTCGGCGAAACCGTAAATACGCGGTCTCACTCGGACTATTTTCTTGATTAAAACATCGATCGAGACACACGGCCGGCGCCGTGACACGAGCCGTGAATTCGACAGCTCCGTTTGAATTACCAAATCGCGGATAGGCGTGCAGAAATATTCGAATAAAATCGACAAACGACGGAATCAATTTGACGCGAATGCGGAAACAATGGAGCGCACTCAACGGGGTGTGTTTAATGATAAAACGCATTAGTCGGCCGTATCGCGCGTCTGTTTCAACCTGGTCTCCATCGTATCTCGCGCCCCTCAACCCTCGATTTTCGTCGCGCGAGTTGGCGCACCCTTCGAGGGAGGAAAGTATTCCGATTAGCATTCGTTTCCGCGTATCGCAGCGACGAGCGGTGGAGATGAATAAAAACGCGCAACGAGAGATATGCTGCATTTTTCAAAATTTCAGAATTCCTTTCGCGTTTCGACCACGTCGAATTAACGCGCCCTCGCGACGCACGTCCGGAGTAGTAGCATGATGCTTTGAATATTCGCCGATCTTCGTTTCAGCGATTTCAGCTCGTCAACCTCGTCAACTCCCACGAGTCCGTTCGCACCGCCCTTGGCCTTCCGCGCTCAACCCTTTCCGAACTACCCGCGTACGTTGCCCTTCCGTGTGAACTTTCGGGTCGGGGCAAAAATCGAAGCGAGACTCCCCGCGGTACGAAGGCTCATGTAAATTTTTCACGACGAATCCAGATGATTCTCTTCGTGAGTTTCTCGACTCGGGGATAAGGTGGATTAATTTATCGAAAAACCGTGCATGCCAATTAAAACCATCGCGGATAAACAGCTGTAATAATTGGTTCGTTGTCATTTTTCATTCTGCATTTTTAATTTTCCAATTTCTATAAATTAACCTTGCGAATATAATATGCGAGGATCTTCTGGAAGGCTGCTTATCAGTAATCTCGTAATAGATGCATGAATAATATATAAAATGCCACTAAGATATACATTAATTCGTTCAATATTAAATAATCCAATTCTACGTTTTATATATAAAGTAGCCATGTAAAAATGGCCACTTTAAATGGAACAATGAAAAGGAAGTGATTGAAAAAGTATATTTAGTTTAGATACCGAAATATTCAAATATTTTATTGGCGAAGACTAATGCCACGGATCCACGGGAACAAGTTTCGAGTTTAATCGCTGCGATGAGATTTCCCTCTGACCAAGTTCTATCTGGAGATCGCGACACTCGTGTCACTCGCGATCGTGTCAATCACATTCGAAGACATCCCCGAAGAGTCCCCTGGGCACCGACCGGTGCGCGATCACGTGCCGGGGCGACGTCCGCGCATTTTCTTTCTCCGCCGTTCGCTACACCACTTGGACGACGCCGGCGAGATGGCGAGGCTACCCGATCGCGCGCGCGAGAGACAGACGGCAGTCGATCGTCCTCGCCGGGGTCACGGGAGGACGCGCCGGAAGCGGCGCGCGGCAATTATTATCATCGATTGTTATCACTGTTCCGGCATCAACGCCGGCGACAACAACGACGGCGTTGTCCGAGGCTCGCGGACGCGAGGGACAGGGTGAAGGGCTAAGGGCGAAAGGGCCGACCGCGCCGGAGATACTCCGGCATCGGAGTTACGCCGCGCGTGAAGGAGGGTTAGCGCCGCGCGACCGTGCCGGGCTGTCCCGGCGAGAGAGGGCGAGAATTCTGGGGTTACCCGACTCGTAGCGCGGCAAGGGCCCAACTGGCATGCGCCTTTGCCACCCTCCCTCTCGCACCCCTCTCCCCTCGTACACTTCCGCCACCGTCGCGCCGCCGCCGCCGCCGCCACCCTTCACCGTGGCTCGTCGAGCTGCTGCCACCCCAGTGCGTTCTCTCTGTACACCCTCGGGGTGGGAGGGAGGGGAGATACAGCGCCGCGGCTTTCGCTCTCTCGGTTTTCTCTGTTCCGATCATCCCTGCCGCCGAGCGCGAGCGGGTGCGCGTGTGCAACCCCTCTTCCTGCGCCCCCGGGAATCGCCGGCGGCGCGTTGTCCTTACGAGGGTTTCGCGGAGACATCTTTCGCGATACGCGCATCTGCCCTACGACAACGAAGTTATCCTGTCGTAGAATTTTGAGACGGGAACATCGCATGCTGATATGTAATGTCTTAAAAAATTCATTCAAAAATGGTGGATGTGTATATAAAAAAAACATTCCGGTAGTAATACCTTCACGTTCCACTTTACGTAATTGAATAGCGAAACTTTCTCGTAAGAATAAATAATTCGCATTATTTCGTGTGTGAAGTAATATTTTTACATCTCATTGCCAGATTAAAATTCGAAATTGATAAAATTACCGAGAAAATCGAAAACTATATCGTATTTCAATATTAAGGAATTTATATTAATTGTGAGATTAAAACTAATATCATTAATATATTAGATTAATAATCATAAAATTATCTTGATAATTATAATCATCAAGATATGATATGAAAATAATTTCTTTTTCTAAATAGGATAAAGATAACGATATTACCTGTGAAAATATATCTGCAATGTAATCAGAAATGATTGATTATACAGCAAACGCGATAGTAAACGCAAAGTTACCTGGAAATCGTGCAGTACCTAGAAACGAAAATTGCATTCCGCGACTCGGCCGTAATTAGAAGAATTAGGATCGTTAGCTTTTCGCCACCCGTATATATCTCCGACTCGGTGCTAGCGAGGCGTTCACTTTATTATCATCACGTCGTTGAGCGACGAGGCTAAGCCGCCATGAAGTATTAAAGGGGATCTTTCAGAGATATCGTTCAACAGTCTTATTTAAACGACGATGTCTCCTACGTTTTGTCCGATCGAACGCGATACAAGCGAAATTCCGGCCCGTGAATGAATTGCGAGCGGCGTGACCCATAAACACGCAAAAACGATATGCAAAATGATAAGCTTCAGACCGAACAAAGATCGCGCACAAGTGCGATGTCACTGAAAAGCACTACTGGCAGAGTTTACTATAGAACACCAAATGGCATTCGCCAAATGGGCTCTCGATACCATAGTACGCATTCTCTTCGATCACGTTCGATTCATGTAGATGTACAGAGGAAGAAAAAAACGCCGAAATTTTCAAACACGGATGTCAACCACGAAGCATTATTGAGAAAAAATTTTAAGTAAAAGTTTTATGTTCTATATAGGGTAATATAATGCATTTTTTTTTATAGTATATATTTCATGTGAGTATAAACACCGAAATATTTTCAAAATGAAACGACAATATTTCCTTTATATCCATGCTTTCACAGTTCTTCTCGACTCTTCTTTCATACACAAGTATTAAATTATAGTCATAAAAAATCAGTAGCACAAAAAGATATTTTGTATTTTATTGTGACGTAAAATAAAATTCAGATAAAAAGTTTTCAGAAGGAAGTATAATGTACGCAAATAAATTTTTTAGAGCATGAGTTTTCATGAGATACTTTTTAAAATGATATCATAATATTTTTTTACATAATTCCTAGATAACTTTGCGTTTGAAAATATTAATAAGTAGAAATAAAAAAATAATTACAAAATATTTTGTATTTAATTATGACATATTTTAATATAAAATATGAACCTATTAAAACTTTCAATGATTTTAATTTTTACTTTTACGCACAAAATGATGAAAAAAACATTTATTGCATTTTTTTTAAATTTAATTTGCAACAGATGGTTGTATATTTATTTTAAATGCAGTTACGTGTCTTTTTTACATCCATTAAGGCATATCTCACTCTATTATGTATATAAAAACTTTGAAGCAAAGTAATAAAAAAATGAATATTTTAAGAGACATTTCATATTTTATGTCCAAATATATAAAACATATCAAATAATAGAATATGTAGACTAAAATATTTCATACATTATTGATCTTTCTATAAAGCTAAATATTTTTATAGAATGTAGAATGATTGAACATTTAATTATCTAAAAAAATATTACAATTCCATAAAAAAAATATCACTGACATTTATATAAAACGTCTCGTAAAAAATGCATGCTGTAAAAAATATATTACATGTTGTATCTCACCTTAAAATTTTTTATTTTAAATATTTTTTAAACTGTTACATATTTTTATATATTTGACGATTTCGATATTTTTACATATGTACATGTATGTATATCTCGCGCGCGTGTGATGATTCAGTTAACGAATCGAACAGAATTTTAATGGTACTCTTTGATCAAATTGCGTTCGATTGCAAAAATATTTGGCATTGAAGGTAGGGTGTATCAAATATCTATTGTATGGGAAAGAGTACTTGTCGAAGAATACCTCCCTTACGTGCGTGATAGAGCAACAGATCGCGACGTGTCACCCTCGACGGGGGTGGGCCACCACGGTAAAGGCGAAGCTGCTCTTATACATTTGGTCACTTTTCAACTTCGGCATTCCTTTCGCATCCTCGTGGTACGCTAGGTCCAAGATATATCATCGCGTGAACATAAGCGCTTTCTCTGTTCTTAATGTCCTCGTCGTACCTCATTTTTCACGGCCGACCACGCATTATTTTTGCAGCTAGGAAAAGTTTGATTGCCGGAGGCATATACAAAAGGTTCGCACAACGCGATCCTGTAATTAATTTCTACGGGAAATCCAAGCGAATGCGAAGGCTGAAAGTCTATTGGAATATCGAGGAGTATGACGTTTAATCAGATTCTCGTCGTAAGGTAGCTAATTTTAAACTGTTCTGGAAATTGAAATGTGGTGCTGTAAATCTCTGGGGTAACGAGCCCCGCCGTACAGTCACGTGCGTATACGTCAACCATGCAAGACACACCATGGCGATAGCTGTACCGTAACGCGGTTATGCAATAAACAATGGAGCACGCGTTTATTATATAATCCGTGTGCAATATACGCGCGATATGGTCGGTTATCGTTGCGCTAGTGCGAAATGGTGTTGCAGAAGTGCAATTTTGCTGCGTTTGCCGACGCAGCGAGTCGCATAATGTTTAACGAACGACGATTTGTTGCCTCTTTTGTTTCGCCGGGAATTCTCTTCGACCGTTTGGTGGCAGTTTCCGGTCGCGCGACTTTGATAACCGCCGTCGCGCGTTCATAGCGCCGACCCTCCGACCTCGATCGAAGGGAAATGCAGAAGTCACGTGAAAAGAAGTCGAAGGCACGTATTTCGTATCTCCCCTCCCCCCTCCTCCCGATGATGCCTCGCTTCGAGATCGACGTGCCTCGAAAGGAAATTCGAACGCCGGAGCTTCGAAATGCGAAAGTGTCATCTGAATTCCTTACCTGTCTGAAAGCAGCTTATCGACGATATCGTTCATGTGCAAACGTCCCCGCTATAATATTAAACGCGCAATATAACGCGCTTAACGCGATCTCGCGACGCGGACGCGAAATTTTACAATTCGAGAAGAGAGATTAAATATCGATGCCCGTAATAGTATATCGAAAATTGAAAAAGTTGGAAACTTTTCTCTCCGCGCCGGGCCATTTGACTGAGTTTAAGAGTGACCTTTTACATTCAGGGTCCGGTAATATCAGAGTCTTTATCGAGTGGTTTTATATTTCGATTCGCCGGCCGGGCATGAAGCGAACGGCGAGAGGTATTCTTCTATAAAGCTATGGGATAAACTTTGTAGGCGATATCTTCTTTTATTCGTTAATAACGTACGGTATCGTCATAGGCTGCGGGCGCATTGAATCGTAAAACGCCATACCGCCAGCGTAACCCACTCTCCCGTCCTGCGCAATTACATAATACGAAGCGCGCGTTTGCGCGCTGTCGTGTGTATATTGCCGTATTAAATACGCTCGCGTAACCGATCTATCTTTCACCCGCGTCGTCGGCGTTATCACTGCACCCGACACAAGACGAGTTTCGCAAGCTTTCCCGACTCGGGGAAAATACTTGATATTCACGACACGCTCCGGGTAGTTATCGCGAGACCGGAGATCGCAACGGCGACATCCCCAAAGGGTCACTTCGTGTTAAATCGAAGCGTACAGCTTCCCTTTCTTCGTTAATACTTTACGATCCAAGATAATTACGAGAAATGAGACGGAATTTATTTTAACGTCGTTTATACATATTATAGTGTTGCCGATGTAAAGGCTGACAACGAGTTTCGTTATTTACGGCGCGTCGTGAATGTTTGAAATATATACAGGATGGTGCAAAGGTTCATTGTCCAAATGTCCTGTTAGGAATAATTCGTCTGGAAATTTATCTGGAGCAGCTCATATTTAATATTGGCTCTATATATAGGCATTACTAAGATACCCAAAATAAAGGCTTGTCAAACTTAAACCTTTATTTAGGACCTAGTTAGGACAGTTAATCTAGGTTTGCCCAGTTACAGTCCGTATCGGATTTGTCTTTTAATTATATTAAAGGTAGAAAATGTACAAAATTTAATTGCACGCAAGATATAATAGGGTCAGTGATCACTGTTTCGTTTCTGGCCACTGTCTTCGACAGTTTTCGAATTATTTAGTTTAGGCTTTTTGTTGATCCTATGTAGTAGATGAATTTTGTTTTTACAGTACTTCTACTGATCACACTCACTTGCTGAATGCGTGTATAATTGGTTTTATGACAAATCTAAATACTGGCCGAAAACGGTGAAATTGGAAATCATAACGTAATTCTTATTTTTAAAATATCTATTTAATTTTATTTGCTTGCCAATTTTAAATTTATTTGATCTAAAAGATTCTTAAGAATATATTAAAATAGTTAAAGTTATTAGATAACGAAAAGAATTTAATTAAAACGCGTTTATAGCTTTGAAAATCCTTAAAGTGGCCACAAATGGTGCATCGACCCTGTATAAATATACTTTAAAATTATTGATTTTCTTGATTTATTAAATGGTCATCGAATTTTATAGAGGCTCATTAAAATTTAATCGGGGCAACATTATATCTTTTAATTTTGGACCAATATATAATATTGGTCCAAAATATTGGCTCAATATATGCCCATATATATATATATATATATATATATATATATATGTATGGGCATATATTGAGCCAATATAAAAATTTTAGTTTGAGTCAATTTTGGCACAATGTTTAGCACAATATAAAAATTTTAGTCTGAGTCAATTTTGACAGTAAGTTTACAGCTTAAGAAAAATTTCCACACGGAACCAGACTAAAATTTTTATATTGGCCTAGTTTGGAAAGCAATATGGGTCCTAGATAAAAAAGTATGACAAACCTAACTTGGGCCAAAACTGAAGTAAGGAAAGTTAGTTAGGTTCCGATTACAGCCAATTACCTAGAAAGAATTTCCACACGGAAATACAAAGGAAATAATTTTGTTAAACAGTTCGTTAACGTTAAAAGCCTAGCAGACATTGAATTTTTGATAAAATCCTATATAGTAAACGATTCACGATAAAAAATGTTGATAAGTTTCTTTCGCGTTAATTGTGTACGATTAATTTCTGGAGAGTCGCGACGTATCAAGGTTTCTCAAACTCTTTAAAAAGAGTCCTTTCTGTAGACAAAGTAATGATCGGATTCTTCTAAAACTTTTTCTTTCGTTCCCATTAAAGTTGACCACGATGAGCTGGCCCATTCTCTCTGCGATAATAATAAGGCAATTTTCTCGTTAATATCCGAGTATCACATCGAGTGTCTTTCCTTATTCTCTTCGAGTTATTAAATTGCAGGATGCGCAAGAAGCGCCGACAGCGGGTCATAATAACTTTAATATCGCGCTAACGTGACCATGCGTGCTAAGACATGCGCAAAATCATTGCTTAAATACGCACAGCCTTCATTACGTTGTTTAAAACGAGATTTTACATCGCGTTGTCCGCTCGTGAGGGCGGGTAGCTTTGCCGCTTTCCAAGCACGAAGCTAGCCTAGCTTCAGCTAACCACACAAAGCGATGCATCGTGGAGACACGTCGTTAGTAAGATGCATGACCGCACGCGCGCGGTCGTATAAAAGCTACAAGACACACTGTGTGTATGTGTAAGTAAGTTCTGGGTCCTCAGCCTGTGGCACCGGGTGTGAAATCTCCGCGCAAAAGATAAATAGACAAAGGAAAGAATAATGGCGAGTTAATACGCGAAATTGTATAATAATGTATTACATAATTATATGACGGTATAATGAATCATTTTTATGCGAAGCGACCGCGATTCTAAGACTCGGAAAAATAAAAACCGAGCAAGTAAAACTAAAAACAGAAGAGATTTTTTTTTTCAGAGATAACGAGATAATTTTTGCACTTTTAAACCTGATAACGTCTTACTTCTTGCTTTGATACACGTATAAGTGTATACGTATAGACATACAAATACATGTACATATATACATATATACATAATTATGAACGTGTAAATTGCACGTACATGAATACGGATTGTAACCCGCGGCGGACAACAAGGGGCGCGCGTCTCCGAATGGATGTGCGAGGGGCCGTACGCATAATGCATTTGCATCTATATAACGAGATCCGTGCGCGGGGTTGGGTTATCTCGAAGAACTTTGGCACCTGAAACACGATGCCGGGACGTGCCTTCCTGCGGTCCAAATTGAGACGAACGGGAAGCAGCGTACCACGCCATGTACCACAAGGTACATACATTCATATCAGAGACTGGGAAATCCGACTGGTATTGTGTCACGGAATCTTGAGAAATCTTTTGGACCTTTGGTGGCCGCGGGACCGGGATCCTCAATCTCAGTTAAGGATTCTCGAAATAAGAATATCTACTTTAATCAAGCCCTAGCGGATTAATGTTATCCATTCTTATTTCGCGCGGAGTAAAGAAACTTTCCTTGTTAGCTCAACGACAGACACCCGAAAAATCTTCCAGCACTTCTCCGTCCCGGAATGAATCGTACGAAGGTAATTACTACTCGGTTATCCCTTTTTATCCTGAAAGTGTACGAGTCCCGTGGAAATATGCGGGGGATAATCGCTTCTAATCGCCAGCAGCGCGAGCTTAAAACAAATACGTTCCCGCGCCTCGAAAGCGGCAAGAAAGCGGGACGGACGAGCGCGACGCGTCGACACGGTATTACGTTAAGTGGATTAAAAAGTTGCGCATGAGAATGGAATTAATTAGCGCGCGATGCGACCGATCCGCGGCGCGCGGGGACGCAAACGCAGTTAATTAACCAGCCTTCAACCTGTGCCTTTCGGGACAGGAACGTCGCAACGGTCGCGGCGCAATTACCGGTGGTATCACGCGCGTCCGCGGATTAATAATCGAAAGCCCGGGTTAGAGCGGTCCGGGCGACGTTTGTTCTGGTCTCCGAGGCGATCGGGGCGGGATTGACTTGGCCGAGGAGTTTACCACCCCGAATATCCCGAATATCCCTGTGGACATCAGACCGTACGGAACCGAGATGCGTTTCCGAGGGATTACCGTCGACTGACCCGGAGGAGATCCCTCTGGCCCCCCTTCCCCCCCCCCACCCCCATAATCCCCTCGCCTCAAGATAAAATTTGTTTACCGGCGAGCTTTCCGCCGGTCGACTAAGCTTTTGTATAACCGTCGGATATCATCGGCGGATATACCAACCCGTAGCGTGTCGCGCGGATCGGATACCGGGTCTTCTCTCGCTCGCGGTGTTAATAGCCAACAGTCCGAGCACAATGAGACTCTCTCGGAGATACCGGGACCCGATAACACGGGGATGCTTCATCCCGCGGAGGAAATAACACACCCCGGGAACACGATGTATGGCCTGGACTTAAGTTATTTATAGACTTCGAGACAACGCGCCGGGACCGTTCACTACCGTTTTCCCCCTTCCATCTTCGACCTGTCCCGCGGAAACATTACGGTACGGCAAATTCCAGCGAGCGCGCGCGCCTACTAGCGCAGCGGAATGCGAGTCGTTAATCCTCTTCACTGAATTGCATGTGCAACGATCGTTTAGGATCCATACCGGAGTATTAGGCAATTTTCAATCGTAACAGCATGTCATAAATAAAGAAATAAAAGAGATAAATATGATAATATTATAAATAAATAAGAAGATGTATGTGGTCGCGCGAATTAACAGCCTACACTGAAAACAAATTCTGGTTAAAAACGGACGAATCAGAAAATCTTGTAGAATTGATGAAATATTCTGGTTATTATAAAAGAGAAATTCTGGCTATTATAGCCAGAATATTTGATCAATTCTACAAGATTTTTCTGTTTCGTTCGTTTTTAACCAGAACTTTTTATGTTAATTTTTGTGAGACTTATATAATTGGTATTCGACTCTTTTGTCAAAATACGACCCTGTGCTGCCAAAATTACAACTCGCGTCACTCAATAATTAATAGATGCTAATTTGCATCTGATAGACACTCTTGTAATTATCCAAAAGTTTATTTATCATGAGAAATATAATTTTAACCATAGTTCAAACTTGAATTTTCCAATTTTCCGGGTTGAGCATTTTATCATTCGATTACCGAGGCTCTAACGACATTACATGATATATCGTTCATTTGCTGCAATAACAACATAACTCAAAAATGATCATTTTGGAGTGTTTGCGAGAGAATGGAGAAATTTTGATTCATTGAAAAGATTGATATATAGTTAGATAGTTTTATTCCTCTACAATCAGTTATTACATCCAAATCACATTTAAAAATGATGTGAATTTTTTATGATTTAAACTCATTTTCTGAAAAAAACTTTTTTCGAGTTGCAACAAATGAATGATATGTTCTAAATCATATTTGATTATAATAGTATATAGTCAGAAGTGAATAAATGGATATTATTTTCCGAGATAATAGCGATACTGAAATTTACGTTCAAATGAATTTGAAGTTTGGAGAGACTCTTTCCCATTATGGTGCCATTGTAGATAATTCGCGGAAACTACAGTCGAATGAGAAAATCATGAACATTCAAAGACTGTCATCCTCTCGGTCGTAAAAGCGTACTAAGAAATTTAGTTGCGCGGAGGAAACATTGAAAAATTTCACCGACCGGCGCGCATCTGGAAGCTTACAGCCTCGTGAACATATGACGGAAAGATGCGGGAATATTTCGCCGGACATTTCCATGCGAGGAATGAAATAAAAGGGCGAGATGGCCGTCGGCCATCGTCCTAGTCCCGGTGATGCATGGCATCGTTCGGGACTGACACGAAGCGATCGGAATAGCGCCCCGGGCGAGCGATACCACGACTGACCGATAAGATCCGATCAAATGAAAACCCTTTTGCACTCCCCGTCCCCTCCTTCTATTACGTTTCCGTCCGTTTGACGATTCCTCCCGTCAATTCTCCGCTTTCTCGTTCAGCTGCAGTTTCCGCAGATTCGTTTCGCTCGACCTTCGCGTCTGTGACGCTCGTTATTAGCTATATTCATACAAAGCGCAATGCTCTCGCGCGTAATTATGACCTCGCGTTTTGAGCGGACTGAAAAGTTACTGCGATCGCTGATGGATTGATCGGAGATTCACTCTACTGTGTTGAAAGGTTGCGAATGAAAGATTAATGGGAGATTAGCGACGCGCAGAATAAGTATATCAGTTATAAAGAAGATTATCAATTATAAACGATGACTAAAAATCACATTAATCAGCGACTATACATCATCTTTATACATTCATGTACATTCATGTGGGATATTTCCGCATTACAAAAAAATTCATATCCATAGATATACCTACTACAGTGAAATATTTTTTGCAATACGAGCAGTGAGATAAAAATAGTTTTACATTCGTAGTTGAAGAACGATTCTAAATTAATCTTGATCACGTTCAAAAGCGATTAGTCACGCTACATATATAGATTAACGTCGTGTCTCGGTTTGTTTTCGGTCGAAGATCGATAAACCGCTTTTCCGAGTTGCGGGCGTTTCCGGTCCCTCCATCGTGTCTAATTTCGCGCGCGGCTCGATCTCCGCGCCGAAGAAAACCGAGATAGCGGAGCCGGCGGAAAGACACGGCGTAAATTTCCGCTCTGCAACCGAGGATATTTAATCGCGAGGGTGAAAAGTGACGAAGCGTCCGGAGCGCGCGGTAATTTCGTCGCGGAGCGCGCATTTTTCTCTCGTCGTCGTCATCGTCCCCTCGTGCCCTGTCGTTTAACGGCGCGTGGACGACAGGTGGGACGCGGGGACCGCAGAAAGGTGGAAGGAGAGAAATGGGAACGGAGAAACGGGGACGGAAGCGAAATTTCCACGAGAGTAAGCGAAACCCGTCCGAGTCGAACCTATTGTGGACGGCAGGGACGAAGGATCGGGGACAAAGGCAGGCAAGTGCGAAAAATTGGTAGCCGGGCGTGACGGATAACGAAGACGTTAGTCACATGTTATCATTCGTTCGTGAAGACGAAAGGACGCGTAAGAAGAGAAACAGAGAGAGAGAGAGAGATAGACGGAAAAAAGAAGGATGCACGCGTGTGTACTGTTAAACTCGCAGTGTCCAATTATAGTCAATTTGAGTCATTTTTAACTATTCCATAGGTCACCAATGCTCCTACTCAATATTTCATTAATTTTAACTAACATGGAAGTTAAATTAGATCAATCAACAACATATAAGTAACCTCAATTAAGTTGAATTAGAAGTTAAATTAGATCAATGAACAATATATAAGTAACCTCAATATGTCGCTAATTTTATCTCATTGTTTTAGTCAAATTAACCGAATATTGAGTAAGTGCAGTGGCAACCCATAGGAGTTTACAGTGTGTTTCTGACATTCAGTAACATACTTGCATTTTTTCGTTACATAACGTAGTTATGTTACGGACTAACTTCCATGTTAGTCCGTAATCCAAGATTATATGTAAATTTCAAAAGTTGGAATTTTAAAATTCAGGAATATTCGTTTTATTCTTAAGTTGGTGTAAACAAATTATTATACATACACTGTAAAGTCCTATGGGTTGCCACTGCTCCTACTCAATATTCGATTAATTTGACTAAAACAATAAGATAAAATTAGCGACATATTGAGTAATTTATTCTAATTTAACTTCCATGTTAGTCAAAATTTTACCTTGCTTTTAGTCAAAATTAATGAAATATTGAGCAGTGGCGACCTATGGAATAGTTAAAAATGACTCAAATTGGGCGTAATTTGACACTATGAGTTTAACAGTGTGTAATACTCTGACGGTTAAAAAATATTAGAAATAACTTTGTTAACTTTTTTCGATGATATTTTGACGATTGAAAAGTACGATAAATTCAACACGATATGAAAATGATCTTTTATTATTAAATTGTAACAATTTGATTACGTTCACATAAATTGCCCATATCAAGGCAGAAGATACCACAATTAAGATGGATAAAAGTTAAGCGACAAAAAGATAAAAGCTACGGTCTCGAACATCAGAAACACAATTCCGCAGGATAAAAGTAATTCGGCCAATTCTCGAGCAATTTACAGTGCAATAGCATCTTCAAATATAAAGCAAGGATCGAAAGTCAAATGAGGAACATGCCAACGGATGAACAAGGAGCCCTTATTATTGTATTATACTGTACAATTGAATTTACTTCTATTGTCGCGACAGAACCGAGAGCGAGCATGAGCTTCGAAGCGTAGAATGGCATTCCACCACGTCGAGGGGGTACGGTGAAAAAAGGAAGCGGGAATAAGGGATGAAAAGTAATGGCGCGACGAGACTCTCGGCGCCGTTATGGTGGAGACGCCACGGCGGATAAACTTACGGCACGTACACAACGCCCCGCGACAGTGGGGTTCCGTTTCGCGAAGCGACGGTACCCTTTGCGAATAGATACCGTGCAGAAAATACGACGGAACGACCCGGGTGGAAATTAAAGCCAAAACTCACCGTGAGCGAAGGAACGGTCGCCGAAGCGCGCGCGGCGGGCGACCCGGTTGCAAAAATTAATTTCACGCTCCTTTGTTCGCGGGTAATGCAAAAATCGCGGAATTCCCGCCGGAATATTGCTTGTAAATTGCGACAAAACATTAATCACGGATTTATTCTCTTATTTTTTCCGGGTCCTCGCTGGACGGACAGAATCCATCCAGATTTGTCGCGCGAAATCACGATACAGCGTTAGAAACGCGTCAAAACGTTTCCCCAGGCAACACGCCACCGAAATTCTATGCGAAATTCATTGTTCAATTCATTTGTCCAATTAGTTTTGAAAATGCAACGATTATTACGGTTATTATTCTGTTATCGAGTCTATTCTATTACGTGAGAGCGTTATTATTCTTCGACTCGCTCGCGGTGCTTCTGCAACGCGATTTCTCGCGAACATCATAGACGACATCGATCGCACAAGCTACGGTGAGACCCGGCAGTTAAGAAGTTAAAGAAGCCGCTCGAGTAGAACCGGACGAGTTTATGTGGGATGTCGGGCAAAAATTCCGACGCTCTGCGGCGAGATTTAACGTCGAGCAGCGGGGAAAACTCTCAGGGGCTTCCTCGAGAAAGAGAGAAGGAGGGTCGAACAAGTTCTTCGATCACTTTCTTCAAGCTCCCTGGAATCCTTCTTACTCCCGTCATTAATGCGAACTGCGTCGATCTAATTTTCAAGGTGGCTTATGTACACGGACGAGAGCGAGATCGTTATCAGAGAACCGCGGTCCTCCGACGTTAAACGTCGCTCGTGGTACTTTCAGTCACCGAAAGCATCGTCCGCGATAATGAGTCCTTAACGCAAACAAGAAAATTGAAAAGATATAAGAGATACTTTATGAAGTGTTCACCACACACAGAATCCATTTCAGATTTACCGAAGAGTCTGCAGGTAATCCGCGAAATCCGCATCATTAATCGAGAATCGATATCACGGCGTTATATTAAATAGAAAACTAAACGCGGTAAACTCTCGAAAGAATAGCAAAAAGGAGAAGAGCGGACGCCCTCTCAGCCGGTTGACGATTTAAACGGCGCTGCGAGTAGAAAAGGGGGATAAAGAAGATAGGGGGAGGGGGAGGGGCGACAAGAGCCTCTTTATTTCCTTTATCGCGGCACGCGAAAGGCGAGAGGGATTCGCTCGGCAAGTTACTGTATGTACAGTACGAGCAACTCGGCTGATTTGTACGCATATCGGAGACCCCCCTCTGTAATCCCCCGGGCGTTGGGAAAACGTGATCCGCGGGCCCAATTTTTGCGTCCATCGCGCGTATATTTCAAAAGCCGGCGCGTTTGAAGGACACGGGGATTGCTTACGGCGAATACAGACATCGGAATTACGTCGTTTCTGATCGGCGGTATAGCTCGTAGATTTAAGTGCGCGTATATTTAAACCAATACCGTTCGCCATTTTGTATAACTGCCCTTTAAATCAATTCCTTGGATATCTCGAACCAGACGCAGATATAGTCAGATATGTCGTTCTAAAGTTTGGAAGCAGTGTACGAGCGAAATTTGACAGAACAGAGAATTTCTGAGAAAAAGGAATGTTTTCTACAAAGTCAATTTTTGTTACTTGATCTTTAAGCATGTTAATAAAAGATTTTCCGATTTTTTAACTAAATGTATAACTACTTTCAAACTTTTGAACGGTAGTGTACATGTTTGTAGCCGATTTAATAAAATCATCGACGAGTTTTTCCAAACGGGAATAGCGTGAATAATTTCTCGTTAGATTATCTAGCACGTATAAATTATCAAATAGGTGCAAACAAGTATTTATTTCCACAACGAAAGTGATCGATTTCCCGTATCTGAAGTAACGAAGAACTTTGCTGTGGACGTCTAAATTGAATAGACGTTCGACAATGCAGAGAGAACCGTAATCGACAATAAAGTGAAATAATAATACAGCGACGTGATCGAAGTCGTAATTAAAATCTAATGCTATCAAGAACCTCCAACTCGAAATGAATTGTTGCTGAACACGCGACGTGATCGATCATCCGCGGCGCATTACCGAATAGAAGGGCCTCATCGTGTTATCGTAGAATCCGTAACAAGCAAAGCAGCACGATCCGTTCGTATTTCCACGACAGGCTGCGCGTACCGCTTTGAATAGCAAGTATTTCACGGAAGGAACGAGCCTCATTCTTATATATTTCTTTTTTTTGTCGAGAGATACGTGCATGTAGCCATCATACTGCAAGGGGCATGCTGTCCTTAGCGTATTTTTCGTTTTATACAGCATCTAGCGTGTTGTGGGGGGATTTTCTCCTTTTCTTAGATATACAATACGTTTTATTACAATCATAAAACGCAAGTTATATAAGACAACAATTCACTATGTAGACAAATTAATAGTTTGAATAATAATGATAAATTGCTTCTTAAACTTATGAATTGTAATAAAAAAGTAGAAGCATAGAATATTTATCCCTTTTTATTTATATTATATATAATATTCTATTCTTTTTTTGTTTAGATTTTTTGTACAGCTTTTACGTAAAAAGATTGTAAAAGGAGTCTGAATAATCTCTCTCTCTCTGAGAAAAAAATTAATCCCTTACAATCCTTCATTTCTGTACGATTTCAAAATTTACGTCGATGAAAATCTAAATGTTCAGAAAGCCGTCTCATGGAAGTGAAATAAACTATCTATTGACACTCGCAGAGCAAATTAGTGCCAAACTCATCAGCTTCCTCAGGCCGGTCTGAGGGCGATGCAAACAGAGAGAGTATCTACCGCGGCATATACCGGGTGTGACTCACCTCGAATGTAGAGCGCAGCCGCGCTGCACCGTGATGTAACTCGACGCTGCTGGTGGTGGTGGGGGTGTGAGGTACGTCGACGGTGGTAGTTCATGTCTGTGGGGATGGTTGTGCTGATGATTATGAGAATGGCTCAGGGAACCTCGCAGAGTCCCAGGCAGATGGCGATGTGGCGTTGACTGCTCGCTGAAACATCAACGGGAGAAAGATATTGGTCAAGGGGATCGATGCTTGAACTCTCGCGCGGTTATTCTTTTCCCACTGGGTATGTACCGGGTACGGATGAGGTTCTACCATTGGTCGATCGTGTAGCAAAGCGCCTACCGTCGGTAATATCCAGCGCAAGATAAGAGCCGCGAAAGTCGCGTGGAATATCGCGCAGGTATATAATTGAAGAGTCGTATGATTTATTTATGTAAATTATTTCAATAATATTTTTTGGAAGAATCAGAATAAATTTCCTTTTTTAATTTTAATTTTAATAATATTGAAACGTGATAAAATTTTTGACGTTTGTGGATAGAGAATGTATTGTGGTTTAAACGTATTTATATTAGATAGACAGAATATAAATTTATTATCTCGATGTGCAAAAAACAAAAAGATATGTTTTCCCTTCTTGTAAATAAATTATTTACAAAAGTATACGCACAGAATAAAATTCTCCTAAATCTCGCAATCCCATAAATTTCTTGTAACATTAAAACATTCGCAAAATCTCGCTTAAACTAATTAGTATTTAAAGTCGTGCTATTTTATATCTTTTTCTTTTTTTGTCTTCTACGAGCGTGATATTTGTCATATACATTCCTCTCATAATCAATTTAAAGAATTCTAATTCTTGTTCAATCGATAAAATATTATCGGATCAAACACGTATTTTTAATTCTTTTCACACCGATGTTAATGTTTATTTTAGTAATGGCGTCATGATCTTTCTGTATATTTCAATACTTGTCGGTTTATCGAGCAATATCAGCTAGAGATATAAATTCTAAAGATAAGAAACATTTTTCATCGTCAGTAATAAGAGCGAAGAGATATAGATTCGTAAGAAATATATAGGATGTTCTATTTTAAAAGATACTAAATAATTTCCGAAAAAGTAAATTTTATGAACAAATCGCTTTGACAATTGCTCAAGTATTTTACTTAAAAAAATGCACGCAATAAATTGTTCATGCATTTTTTGTCAAGATATCAACGTTATCGATATTTTTTTAATGCTTTTTTTAATGATCATGTACTATGTTTTTATGTAATATACTTCCTTTAGATATTGTATTTATAAAAAGTTAAGATAAGATTATCAAAAAGTTTGACATGAGATATTTTATATCTTGTAAAACATTTATGATTTTCTTACTTTGTAATTTTTATACATAAAATAATAAGATGAATTGATGAAAATATAGTCAAGTACATAATTGCAATTAAGAAAAATGTACAATTACATTTTTTAACAACTGTTTTATTTGTATCAATTATTTCATCTTTTATTTCATATATAAAAATATTAAATTGAAGTTTTCAGAAAATGAATATTATATAAAACATTTTATGTGAAAATCAGAATAAAATATGAAATCTTTTGTACTATTAACTTTTTGATAAGCCTACGTTAATACTTTTACACGTAGAATAACTAGAAGAATTATGTTACGTAAAAAAAATTGTATGATTTTACAAAAAAAATGCTAATGAAGTTAACATCATACAACTGCGCAAAAAATTTGTTCCATTACATTTTCCTGTTGAAATTGTAAAATTCATGCTTGAATAATTTTTTTCATAAAATTCGCTTTATCGAAAGTACTGAATTTTGCTTTTTAATAAAACAATTTATTCTCGAATGATGAATGTAAATTGATGTTCTTTATTATTATAATTTATTTCTTTTGTGTACAGTAATCAATCGTTGGTCCGAGAACTTTGTTTTCACAAATAGAAAAAGATTAACTCTTTCTATTTATGAAAACTCTTTCAATGTGAATTTTTTGGGATTCGATTTGTTTTCACACCTGCCAGTAATTGCATGCAGAAGGACGTTCGTTGCATCCGGTCGTGAGGCACCAGTGCACCTGGGCCCCCTTTATTTTGAAATTCTAGTGGGGATTGTATGCACAATAGAGACAAGCTTGTCCTTCCAGAAAGCTTTGCGATTTGTTTCAGACATTTCCATACCGATATTTGTCGCTGCAATTTTAATGTCTGTTTACGAGCGAAGGCACAACATAGTAATTAGCAGATTTTCCGGCAAATGTAAATTTATTCTCTGAATGAGAGAAAGCTACAATCATCTTTTGATCCGCTTAAATGTATAAATGAAACATAATATGAAATATGATTATTAATTATTTCATACATGCAACAAACAAGTTGTAAATCAAAATTTTACAAATTCCATTAATTCGTCTTTCAATGTAAATGTTTGATAAAAATGTTCGCAAAAAGGTTGCGAGAAAGATCTTAACGTCGTTCGACTGGAAAAAGCGTATTACAAGCGTAACAATGGTATTCGTAATTATATAACGTTTCTCTCAGATAGATAAGGTTTACCGTAGCACGTGAAATTCCCAACCGGAAATGTCAAAAGGAGTGTGTAAGGTCTCCTGAACAAAGTGTGGAGTTCTTATCTGCCACCGAACAATCTTCCCGCTTTTTGTCGTCCCGCTATCATTTAGTCGGTTGATAAAAAAGGAGGGGAAAAACATACGTCTGGTGTACGAACAATGGACGCAATGGTTTTCACGCGGAGCTCTAACAGGCTCGATTCAAGCTTCA
The DNA here is from genome assembly GCA_928718305.1 of Tetramorium bicarinatum. Classification (NCBI taxonomy): domain Eukaryota; kingdom Metazoa; phylum Arthropoda; class Insecta; order Hymenoptera; family Formicidae; genus Tetramorium; species Tetramorium bicarinatum. Next base: position 19,417,143 of record OV788329.1, on the reverse strand, counting down.
TTCGCGTCGGACGGAGCGAGTAAAAATTTCTTAGAAGACGGCGAAACTTGGCTGATGAGTTCGATGAGTTTTTAATAGACGATAATGATGCCGCGAAGCGGAACTTTGATCGCATACTATCGGCTGGAGTACGTGTTCCGACGTGCCGTAATGAAGCCGAGGGCGCAAAGTTCTAAGAATAGCGATACTTTGGACAAGATGAAGACTGACGTGCGTTTCGCGAAAGAGAGTAATTACACGTCGCGTCGGGCCGTTATTAAGATCCATGCGTGTAACAGTGAATCGTTGAGTAATTAGGTGAACGAGAATAAACATGTACGGCTAATTCAACGGTACGGCTAGCCTTCCCGTTTTAAAGTTTAAAGTTTTGAGCAACGAAATGATACGACTTTTCAGAAGCACGTTCCCCCGAGACACGTTTGCGTAGAATTGAGTGGATGCACACTTTCAAGATCAATTAAATTAATAAGTCCGCCAGTTGGATCGAAAAGTTGTTTAGAAATTCGACATGTATTTAACTGTATTTATTATTAAATTTGTATTTATTTGTATTTTTTAATTTTATTTATATTTATTTTTGTTATTATTAATTTATTAGTATTTATTTTATGTATTATATATATAAATTTATTAGTATTAATTAAATTATTTATTATTAAATAAATAATTTATTAAATGTAGTTATTTAAATGGTTTCCAGTCAGAAAAACATGCATTTATATAAATTTACTACGTATATATGCAGTCCGAATTTTTGAAAACAATCGTATTTGGAAAATTTTAGCTGGGATTTAATTCGTTCCATAAACCGTGAAACAGACACACACACACACTCTCTCTCTTTTCAATAGAGATGAGGTCAGCACAAGCTAGTATAGACGCAGATATCTGCGTAATGATACAGTACCAACAGTGTTGTAAACAGCGAAACATTTCAACCTTTACTCGGATCTTCTCCAATTAAAGTAAAGTACCGTTGCGAATGGCGGAACGTTTCAGCCTTTATTCGATTCCTCTTCACCAAAGCAAAAATATCGGCTTTAATACTTTGTTTGAGGAAGGCCAAAGAAAAATTGAAACGCTCGTAACACTTGAGATACACTGCCTTACCGCATGGATATTTGCGTTTGACTTATATTATTCTGTTTATCATTATATTTTTCTAAAAGCGCGCACCAAGCCAATTTCTATTTTATTGTGTTTTCTTTTATTATGTATAAAGCATGTGTTTCCTCCTCGTTATCATGCTTTACTCCGGCATCGATAATCTCGAGCTCGGTTCTTTTGAATTTTCGCACGGAATTTTCGCAAAGGATTAAGGAAAGTTGAAGCAAGAATTCGTTACATTTGACCTATCGCGGCGAAGAGCGAGAGCCCGGATCGACACGGAGGGCTTAAAAATGCAAGCTCTAAATCCGCCGCGAATCCAGCGGCGCTCGCGAGCGTAATTCAAGACCGTCGTGCGAGGATTCCTGAAAGGGTTCGTCGCGCAAATGTTTAACGAGAAGTCACGGAAAAACGCGGGGAGCATTTCGTGTATCCGCGCAATTGGCCTGATGCAGCACGCTCGTACAATAAGTTACGCGAGCCGAGCGAAAGAAGAAGGGCCAACGAGCGAAGCCAGGATCGAGTCGGAAGAGAAGATTGTGATGAAGTATTTCTGCGCGTATGAATGTTGCAAAGTGGCGGCAGAGACACGTTTTATTCCAGGCCGCAGAGCGTGCGCCTCGAACTTTACATTTTATGATCGAAAAATTACGACTCGCGTTCTTCGCAAATATTCAGGAGGGAAAAAAAAGAAGTACATGGAGAACGCGCATGACGTAGGACGCGAATCGAAAAACGAGGGAGACTGCGGAACGCAGAACTTTCGTCTTACTTTTTCTTTACAACAGTCGTTGTGCAGTCATAAACGAGGCCCGCTCGTGAAATGTTAAGTTTTGCGTTCGGAGCGACTGCATCTTGTATGAAAAGACTTTCGCGTGCACGTGCGATATTAAATTTAATTTGACATTTTACTGCAATCTAATGAAACTTGAAGTCGCATCTTTTGCGATCTTTTCAATATGAATCACAATAGCATATTCTAAAATTATTAAACACCGTGTATCTTTATACATTTACGAAATTACAAAAGATGAATATGTCGGTGTCCACTTGCGAGCTTATTCTAGAATTAGAGTTGGTTATAAAAATTTTTTTGCATTAAAAATGTCTCAGAGAATCCCGAGGAAGAGAACTTGTTTGTTCATGTCTGTGAACATTTCGAAAACCTCAAGAAATGTTAAATTGTTTACTTCCGATACTGCGGTGATCCCATCTTTCGTAAGACCATATATTATCGCATGGTAACATTTGCGTGATGACATGAGTCGATTTCTCCTGTATCGGTAAAATCCTTCAACCTCAACTCGCAGAAATTCAATAGTTTCCAACGTTTTATAAAGTTGAAATACATTCATCAATAATAAAAATTCTACAACAATATTTGTTAGATTTTCAATTTTTCCTGATGACAAGAGGAAATGTATATATTTTTTCTCACATTTCGATAACTTTGAAAACCTTTGAAAAACTTCCTAATAAAAATATTAATTAATGAAAAATTACGATTGATTTTTAATTAATCAAAATTTTGACAATTTTTAAAATCTTCCATTAATTACATTTTTAATCAGTAATATGTTTATTTTATATTGAGCAAAAACTGTGTTGTAAAAGCAAACTATTATACTACTTTGATTTTTAGGAAAAGACTTTGAATACAAAAGGTTGTAAACCGCTATCTTAAATAAGCCTCTTAGACCTCTAGTCCTTTTAGATTACAGCTTATTGTGAAAAATAAAACAACTAGTAAACTAAGATTTAAGACTAACAAGTGTAAGTGCGTTATCAGAGAGATTCTTGGTTTTATCTAATAGTGTCGATAGAGAAATGGTAATAACGTCTTTTAAAACAAAAATAGGAAGGCAAAGAGAGAGAGAGAGAGAGAGAGAGAGAGAGAGAGAGAGAGAGAAAGGAATTCAATCTTGGGGAAATTCACTTTACTCTCGACGCTATCATCGACGATAAGACCATGCTTCGTATTAAGTGATCGCCAACAACTCGCAGCTGTACGTTAACTTTTGCATCGAAACGACCGTGCGACGGAAGATGAAAAAAAAAAAACGAAGTAAGGTAGAAAGGGAAAAAGTATGATAATCGGAAGCTGATGGCGTAGTATCGACGTCGATGCGGGCATTGGCTTCCACGGCAGATGCTGCTTGACTGGAAATTACCTCCTCGCGCCGGCCAGGAGGTGGCCCTAACAGGTCTCCCGATGTTTGAACACCTATCCAATCGAAACGATGTCATACAAATAATTTCCGCTCTCAACGCGCGAACAAACAATGGATTATATTTACGACAGTCAGATAAAATTTATCCACCGCAAGAGACGGGCCTGCAATTAATACGCGCTGATGAGTCAGTTATAGAAAATAGATAAGATCGTGTAACGTACAAATCTTACAGATCTGAATTTATTTTTTATTAAAACATGACGAAACCTTTGTAATTTCATCGTGAGCCTGCGAGAGAACGTGCATTGTGGGAGCATTGAAAACAAATTTTGGTTAAAAACGGACGAATCGGAAAATCTTGTAGAACTGATCAAATATTCTAATTATTCCACTAGAAATTCTGATTATTATACACTATTAAACTCGTATTGTTAAATTATACTCAATTTGAGTCATTTTTAATTATTCCTTAGGTCGCCACTGCCCCTACTCAATATTTCAATTAATTTTAACTAACATAGAAGTTAAATTAGATAAATCAACAATATATTGAGTAAGGCTTACTCAATATAGCGCTAATTTTACTCATTGTTTTAGTCAAATTAACCTAAACATTGAGTAGGAGCAGTCGCAACTCATAGAAGTTCACAGTGTAATAGGACTCAATACTCTATAACTTACACTGTAAATTCCTGTGGATTGCCACTGCTCCTACACAATATTAGATTAATTTAACTAAAACAATAAGATAAAATTAGCGACATATTGAGTAATTTATTCTAATTTAACTTCCATGGTAGTCAAAATTTTACTTCCCTTTCAGTCAAAATTAATGAAATATTGAGTAGAAGCAATGGCGACCTATGGAATAGTTAAAAATGACTCAAATTGAGCATAATTTGACCCTACAAGTTTAACAGTGTATAATAACTAGAATTCCTGTTATAATAACCAGAATATTTGATCATGCCTACAAGATTTTTCTGATTCGTCCGTTTTTAACCAGATTTTTCTTTCGGTGAGGCAAAGGACGATTTATAGATACAATATCAAGGGATGCGATTCGTCACGGCCGTCACGAGTCACTTCGCTCGCATGCGGCGAGCATATGCGTTCGGCACCCTGCCGAAAGTGTAGCCTTCCAACTTTAGACAAGGAGACATTCTATACTTGACCTTAATGGCGCCGCTCCAATGCGCCGTTGTCACGGCGGTGGTCTCGAAGATTCTACGTGATCTTTTTTCTTCCTCGCCGCGTATTTTTAATCGAACCCCCTGCTCCCGCGTTTTTACATTCGGATAAAAACCGCCCCGAAACTCGTGATCGCGATCTCCCGATCGTTAAATCGCGAGCGTTGACTCCGAGGATTATGCTCCGAACGGACGTTTGAATCCGGACGATTAACGCGTGTCTCCTCTCATTTCATTCGCGCTAATACAGATCGGCCATGCGAATGGCGTATCGACGTGCGCAATCTCGATGCTCAGCTCTCGCCATTAACTCCGCACTCGCCGCACTCCAATCGGAATACTCCGAACCGCGGCTGGAATTCACGCTATTACTGCCGCGGAAGAACGACCGCCATGCGGAATCCCCGTCGCGATAATACACCAGCCACGTCGGAGTGTCCACACTGCTCTCTAAAAATGTATTAGTGAGATTTTGATTGATTTTGTGAGTAAATTCATTTTTCACTGATAAACAATGATTATTGTTACGCGTGGCGCTGAGTATAATTGAACGCCACTATAATTCTATTGTAAAAACTAAAATTCGCTAAATAATTCAGTGACTAGCTACCACTAATTACCAGTGGTTACTTATCACTATTTGATATAGTAGTTATATATTGATAATTAGTGATTATACACTGATTCATTTTTAGAGAGTGCGAATATGAGAAATTCTTCTTGCAGGTCACGCACGCCCTTTCGTCGAGGTAAATTTTTAACCAGTGAATTTTTCACGCGGCGCGTTAAATACGCGGCGCGTAAACCGATTATCGTCGCAGCAAATAATCTCGACGAATTGTTTCCGACGCGATGATTGCTCCTGTCAAACGAGCTCGCGCGACATATTTCGCATTTTACAAGGATAGTCGACGAGGCTAATCGCGACCGTTAACAAAATTAAATTGGAAATTACCTAATTCAGCGGAATGCGGAGGGTGCCGCGCAATTTTTTTTTACTCCGGGAAGGAAACAAAGCGAGGGGACTCGCCTCGATATTCGCGTTGCAAAGGGACGAGCCTGCTAATCGGATAAAAATAATTTACGCGGTTTCACTCTGCCCCCCGTTGAAAAGAACTGCCCATTCTGGTTATTTTAACGTCAGAATTGACATCCTGGAACAATTTAAATGTTAAAAAGAAATTACCTTCCGCGGGTTCCTTCCGCGCGTAAAATTTGAAATTGTACAATAAATTAAATCCCGATGTTAAAAGGAATTCATATTCCGTGGATTTTTTCGATGTCAAATTTAAAATTGTATAATTGTTTAAATTTCGATATTCAAAAGAATTATCTTCCGCGGGTTTCTTCGGCGTCAAACTTGAAATTGTACAATAATTTAAGTCCCGTTACTAAAAAAAAAAGCCTTTCCCCGCGGCTTTTTTTTCTCGATATTAGTATTGGAATTACATAATGCGGCGCGCGTAACTTCTTCGCTTCTCGATCGATAAACAACGCCGTTTACTCCAAACCGTTTAATCCCCTCGCGTACTAAAAGGTTTCCCGCTCGCAGCGGTCGCGAGTCCGTGCGAATCCGTACGAGTACACCGAGGCGAAATACCTGGATACGTTGTTGCTTTTGAAGCTGACCATTACTCCGTTCGCCAGCGTCGGCTATCACGGTGGTCGCTCGAGCACGCTAGAAGTTAGACCGCATTACACCTGGCTGCTCTCCCACACAGACACATGACACACACATACACACACGTACACAGAGAGACAGGCAGACACACACGTGAGCGCGCGCGAGATTCTACCGGAAGGCGTCGGCGCAAAGAAGAAACAACGTTCGCGGCCACGTGTACGGAACGCTCGCAAGAAGCGACACGCATCCTTCCAGCGCCGCGTTTCCGGGCGAACTGATGAGCAGCCACGCTCCGTGGCCGCTCTGCCCCCACTTCCCGTTGCGCACCTCGCCGACCCTTTCCCGCCCCGTCTTTCATCCGCCGCCACCACCGACCAGCGCTCGCCGTCTCGTCCCGATAGCGTGCCCCTCACGGGCGCATCGCCCTTACGTCGCTCGACTACCTGGTCCCGAGTGCCATTTCATACGAAATAAAAACATACGTTACGTAAGCGCGCTCCGGTGTGTGCGCCTAAATCGAGATGCCCAAATCGACGCGCAGTCGTTTACTAAAATTCGCATACGAAATAAATTTTATTTACGTCGAGTAAATAGCGCATTTAATTAAATCAATTGTTGTTAGTCGCCCTGCGGTTTTCCCTCGCGACGGATTTCCCTTTCTCTCGGAGTGAAGGGAATAAAATTCGATAGCGATTTTATTAATATGTAATCTCGATTGAACTATTTAAAATTTGCACAAATCGACAGAAAAATCACCTTTAATGTGTGAATTAAAAATTCACTTCAATCAGTCAAAGTTTTTTACTGCATTATTGTCATTCGTATTTTTTTTCTCAATGCGAAACTTTTGTAGGATACCTTTTAATCTTTCCGAGAAGCTAGTATTTCATTAAAATCATTGTATAGGGAAAGAAGGAAATTATGAAGTCCGCCCCTGTCGCTGGTAAATGCATCCTTCCGCTGTGCGTGGCTTTGCCGTCTCTTCCAAGCGTATCTTTGTCCCGTCTCTCTCAAACGCATCCTTTTACCGTTTCTTGCCAGTAGCGAGTTTATAGATTCTGGCGCCCTTGTTTATTAATTTAAGTTACAGTCAAAATTTCTCGGATTTCCTTTTAATGTTACGATAATTGGCTTAGAGTAAATAAACTTTATCGTTACTCGTTCTTTTTCGAGTCTATGTAATAATATTTTCGTATTCTTTTTCAAATTTTTGATTAAGAAGAAGTGTTTCTCTCTCCTTCCTCATATGATTCTGGAACTATACGTTAGAAATTTAAACTGAAATACATCACTGTCTTTGGCAGAACCGTCTCGCCGCCAGCCATAAGTGTAACTTTTCGTCGTCTCGCAAACGCATCGTTTCGTTGCGTCTCGCCGGTGTATGCATCATTCATTCCACCGTCTCTCAAAAGCACAGTGTTTAGGGAGCCTTGTAAACGTACCGTTCCGCTAGCCTGTGGGTTACCGTCCTTTCTTTCATTGTCCCTTCCTCACAATCCGCCTCTGATGACAACGCGGCGCAGCTCGCAAGGAAACTTAGTTGGCTCTAAGCGCATTGTGTTTTCTATATCAGCATACATATATACAAAGCAGTACATTTGCGTAATTAATCTACGTAATTAAAACCACAAGGTACTTTTAATCACCGTAGGTGAGATGACGAGCTGCGAAAGTATCGCTAAACTTGGACTTCAAATTTCTAGTCGTTTAAATTATCTTGAGCACACTGAAAAAGAAGTATGTACTTTTACATAGAAATTACTTGTTCACAACCGTAAAATGATCTAATTATAACTGTAATTTTTTTTCCAGAGTTTTTAAAGCAAAAATATATATTAATAGTAAAATATAGGTGAAAATATTATGTTTGTGTAAAAATAACTTGTAGTTTTAAACTTGAGTGGTATTTTCACAATATATGAATATAAGTTTCATGCGAAATTACAGAAAATTTAATTTTACATTTATTATGTGATTTTATCTTTATTGTGTGACCAATTTTATCTTTATTGTGACCAATCAGAATCTACATTTCTCCGAGCTTGTTCGAAGCTTTTCTCTAAGAATCTTCATATACTTTCTGGTATAATCTACACGGAAAAAACATTAATTACAAATCAACTACAATATTCTCATATATGTATAAGCAAAAATATAAAATCTTCTTTAAAAATTTTGATAATCTTAAGCAGACAATACTTGCTCACATAAAGAAATTTTGTTTCTGTTTAAGATTATCAAAATCTTAAAAGAAGATTTTATATTTTTACTTATATATGAGAATAATTGTTGCTTTGAAATTAATGTTTTTTCTGTGTAGGTTTCTAGGTACAATTGTAACCGTTTCTGTTGGTTTGTATAAAAAATTAATAAAAGGAAAGTATTACTATTTGAATAATATTCATTATCTCAGTACAATGAGTTTATTTTGTTCTATTTGTAATTTAAAATATTCTGGTATGAAGACTTATAACAGTCATTAGTTCTTTCACCACCAAAATTCTAGAAGAATTAATGTAACAATAAATGTTCTGGATGAAATTACATTTTGTATGTGAAATTCCACGTATAGTGTAAAGCAGAAAACACATATTTAACGTGATATTAATATAAATGTAATTTTTTATGTGGGTTACAATATTGCATGATTATGCTGAGTCGGAAAAAAATTCAGCATAATTATGTAATCTCACACAAATATTCTTTTCAGTGCATATAATCATTGATAATTACAGCTTTTATTTAAATTAATCAATGATACTTTTTAAAATTATCTGGGTAATCAGTCTCGCGAGGAGATAAAAAAGGAGAAAATCTGCCAGGACGTTTGCAGATGCGCAACGCTGGATTAAAAGCAAAAACGATCCCGTCATCCGCATCAGCCGCCGTATGAAAAGCAAAATACAGAGGGCGAAATTAAGAGACGGCCGAAATATTGCGCGGAGCCACGTATCCCGGGAAGAAACTTCATTTCGCAGTATTTCCGGGTTTACGGCGGCGCGGAGAGGACAGGCCGGAACGCGAGTAACAAGATTCCCGTCGCGGAATACCGTCGCCGTCGGCGCGCGGGGTCGGCGTTATTTCATGCGGATTTTGACGTAACATTCGTTACGCTTAAGCGCGAGGTCCCGCGTATATGCAATTCCTCCGGAATCCCTCGATTGAACTTTCCCGTCACGTCCCATGCCTTTTAGTTTCCAAGTCCCACGCCGGTTTTCCCGGCGCTTCTCGGCGTTTCACCTCGAAGACGATTAGTTCAAACTGTTAACCGTCATTCCCCGAAAAGTCTTCGGTCGCGGCAAATACGATCTTATCGCGATTAACGCGTCTAGGACAGCCAGCGCAATCCAGAGAGAATTCGTCATGACTTACCGCGCGATCCGTATCTCGTCAAAGAGAAATCTCTCCGCGAGGGACATATTTACGACAGGCGAAAATAATTCAACCGCCATTAATGCCCGGGCGGTTCCTTTTAAGCTATATATAATCTTCTTTCATCTGGAATTAATCCCGCGATTTAAAGACCGTGCGATACCGTCATTGCAAGGTAAAATATTTCTTCACATCCATTTTATAATTATGAATATATTGAAATTAATGTATTAAAACAACTAAATATCGCGTATTTTACGAATTTTACTTTTTAATAAGAGAATGAAAAACTCGTGAGAGCTGTGAGGAATAGCGCTGTTACGCTTGTTCAGAAAAATTCAAGAGGATAGATATATTTCATAGGCAGGTAGATAGTTTCCTTTCCTCGCTATTGTCACCGAAAGGAAACGATGTATTTTACATAGAATGAACGTGTTTGTCGAGACGGCAGGTAAAATAGTTCGCTTGTTTAGAAATTGTCATACTCGAAATGTCGATTATCAGGCTCTTGTCGTTTTGCTCCTTCCTGCAGCTTTGGATTTTGTTACATTCGAGAGATCGCTTCGGCTATCGTCTATCTGTCATTAATCCGGCTTTTGTTCTCGCATCACAGGACAAACGCCATTTGGGTCATCAATTGCGAACTCCGGCGTTCGCTCGCTCACTGAAATGAAATTACGACCTTCCCCGGTCGACATGCCGCAAGTTGCTCGGAAATGGCAGTCTACGTGAATTAGTTCCGCAAAAGACCAGTTTTTTTAACCCGAGAAATTAACGGGACAAGAAATTTTCAAGTCTCCCGTCCCCCCTATTATGATCGAACATATCTCTTTCTTATAATACGCAAATGTTTGTCTCAATATCGTCTTTGTTGATTTTTCTCAGATTAAGATAATTTAAATAACGAGTAGAAAGATAAATCACGAAATATAATAAGAGCTATTGCATTTTTCCCTTTTTGTTTCTTCTTGTATTTTTCGTGTTTATATTTTAAGAAGCTAAAGAAAGTATAACGGACAAAGAAATGTGTATTATTTTGTTCTCGTATTGCTCTACCATGCTTCGTTAAATATTGGTCAATTGTATTGCCGCGACTAGCCGGGAGAGATCGGTAGCCATTCAAATAACTTCTTGAGGAAATATTGAAACTCGACGTCTCGAGCAGAGAGCGCAAGAGCAGAACTATTCGCGCAAGCCCGCGTGCATGCGAAGTGTGTTCAGAATTTCAATGAGAACCTCTGGAGATCAGGAAACTTCTGGACCATATGACGACACGGCGGGCGCCGTTGAGAATGGTCAGAAGGGCGCGCGAACTACCAGAAACACTCGAGGTATGCGAGTGCAACGAACTTCGAGCGTGTTTCATCCCCCTATAGCAACGTTGTTGCCTCAAAAATCCCGCAATTTTGGCTCGAAAACGGAGTCGAATCTTCGAAGGATTCGTACGTCTCTTTCGCTGCTCTGCGAAAGTGACCGCGATATAAGTTCCACTTTGTCAAGTCTTCATCGAAACGTCCAAGTTTTAAGTCCCGAAGACCTTCTTATTAAAGTATCGCGAGTCCGAGGAACAAAGAAGTGCGAAGCCCCTGGAAGAGGTTTGCAACGGAATCCAGATTCATTAAGTGCCCGACGAAGGAAACGTCTAGCGAGCGACTTTAGCATCTCAATAATATAATAAGACGGCCATTGTTTATTAATTATTTCCTCAGGTAGTTCCGAAGCCTCTTTATTTCGACGCGAAGCAACGCAGCTGGCGCAGTCCTTATCTCATCCGTTAGTCAGATAGCGAGCGAAGCTACAAGAGAATATCAAAGTTCGCTCGCGTGCAACTTTCAAGCCGCTCGTGAAATTCGCGCGTCAAGTGCACGCGAGCGCACGGCGATAAATGATATTGAATAATTGACGGAATAACTGTTCAACGACAACGTCGGTTGTGCGCGGCAAAGTCGCCCGCATTGTGCGACACGGCACAGACAGGGGAAACGCCGATCTACGGAGGATCTTGAGGGATGAAATTCAGCTCCGCGATATCAAGTTGACGGGCTCCGCGGGCTCCTAAGAGGCTCAAGACGAGCATAAAGGCGACGTCATCGCGCTTACGTCGACGGTTAACGAGATTTCCGAAAACAAACACTTTGGCGGCATTTACCATCGAGAGGATTGTACGACGAGCTTAACGTTGCCGGTCGAGTTAACGCGCCGTGATGTACCGTCGCGGTACATTCGTAATAAATGTCGCAGGTGCGACAAAGTTATAATCGTCACGGCAATAAAATTCGCGGGGCCAACTTCGAGACCTCCGCCCAATTGAATTGACTCCGCGACATTATTGTGAATTTGAAGCGGTATTCGGTTCATTACGGTTACAACGGTAAACTGCTTGATGGCTGTTAGTTAAACTAAACTTTGATAAATATTTCAACGGCGGGGGATTGCACCGGGCTCTCTGTGTATAATTTAATGATAGCATTGCGGTCATAAATTTTCTCATGCTACAGTTAAAAAGGATAAAGGCCGCTTTTTGCAAAGTTCCCGCTAAGCATGCCTCTCGTTCCGTTTTTATTTCGTCACACAGGTAGCTGTATAATCCTGGCATATTTTACAAAGAAAATTTGGAATGTTGCGGGCATTGTGAGCATCCTCCGTGGAACGGAGGCTGCAACAGCAGCGAAGAAAAACAATTTGCAACATTCGCCGTAATGTATACGGATAATAGAAATACATGAAATTGAAGTTTCCCTTGCAAATTCGTTGTTTTACCTATTATTAACCGTGACTGTTAATTAACCCTTCGGACGCGAAAGGGACAAATCTTTCCGAGAGGACGGAAAACTTTTAAAGGCAGAAATGAAATCGTGGCGGCAAGACTGAAAAAGACCCGAACGGAACCCGCTGATAAAAGAAGAGTCTAACAAAGTTCTCTCCCGTTCGCGTTGTTGGCCTAACAATGTCGTAATACCTGTTCTTATCTTGTCGACGTAGGAGAGGAAGATCCTCTTCTTCTTCAGCTTAGCACTCCGAATTCTCCCCGGATTACTTCGGGTACGTGGGAACCGGCGCACGACCATGCAACTGAATCTCAGCACGTTATTACTGAACGCTTGCTTCATTTCTAAATACAGCTTAAACATCGGTTGATTCGTTCAATTTTACAGTCTCGTTCCGCGCGACTAAATATCTTCACGAGGCGTATTAATTCTCCTGCGTTTTTTTTTCGTTTACGAGTTCTTTGATCCTATATTTTATGCATCCCCTATGAGCTTGACAGTATAAAATATTTGATTTGATTTAATAGGACATACTGTATATAAACCCCGATAAATTACGAACGTACGAATTTCAGGCAAATTGTCCCTCGATATAAAAAGCTTAAATAAATAATTAATTGGATTTTTTGAAAAAAAAAAAAAACCAATACTATCCTAATTTCATCTGTGTGCTTTTATCGGAACATTTTCGTAAGATACCGTTCTCTCTCGTATTTTTCATTCCAATTTCGCGGCTCAGCCCTCGTGCGCGCGGTACCCGTATTTATTTGTGCAAGTTCGGGGAGCGTGCCGAGCGCGGCGAAGCGCAGGATGAAGGCCAAACGAGATTCACAATTTCCCTCCGAATTCCGGGAGAAGAAAAAAAGGGGCGCGCTCAGAGCGCCGGAAGACTGGAGCGTCGCGCCCTGGGAATCCCCCGCGACAAGAGCCGCGAAAGTTTCCCTCCCCGGTCGGGAAACTACTCCGTTTAGAGTTCCTCCAAACGCGAGGTCGGCGAACGTAACTTTTCTCTACGTGCGCGCGTATCGCTCGAAAAAGGGATGGATTTATTCCCGTGATCCGACGTGGAATCGCTCGCGGAAGGTCGCGGAAAGAATGCGGAAGGAACGGATCTCAAGATATTGTTCATCAATAATTTATGGCGTCCGTTGTAGCCGGAGTAGCGACCTATGCAGGAGCCGCGCGACGTGAAAATAGAAAAATATTTCATCCAGCAGAATAAATAAAGGCAACGGCAGTAGCGAGTGAGCAATGAATCCCGGGAAAAATACATATTTCGAAACATTTTATGTTTAATGCGAATTCTCGATGCGATATCAGGGATATCTTATACGCTGAAATTATCTTGAAATGTATTTACTGCGATCGAAAGACTTAATTTCCCAATTTAAACCGTGTTATAAATACAATCCAGTGTTTCTCTTTTCAGTTATTCACACTGTTGAACTTGTAGTGTCAAATTATATTCAATTTGAGTCATTTTTAACTATTTCACGTCGCCACTGCTTCTACTCAATATTTCATTAATTTTGACTAAAAGAAAGGTAAAATTTTGACTAATATGGAAGTTAAGGATATTCTGGTACTAAAATTGTTAGCAATTACATTGAAAATACTGTAGAACTTTTATAGATTGTTTCCATTTGTTATCTAAACACATCGTGGTTAAAATCTGAAACTGATTCTCTAACTGGTTCACGAGTTATTGTACTTTTAATTTTATGTGTTCTTATGGAAAAACAGCATTATCCTCTTTATATGAATAAAATAATAAAGAAGCAACATTCCGAATTGCCAATATTCTGAAATTTTATTTATAAATAAATCGAACATTGAGCAACGTTTTTAAAAAAAAGTTGAAATCGATTCACTATCTCATTAACGAGTTATTGATAAAAATATATTGCAAAGTTTCCTTAAAAGCATAGAATTTTATCAATTTCATACTGAAGTAACTTTCGGCTAGGATTGTATAGCCAGTATATCCTTAAATTAGATAAATTAACGACATATTGAGTAAGGCACTCAATGTGTCGCTAATTTATCTAATTTAACTTTCATGTTAATCAAAATTTTACCTTCCTTTCAGTCAAAATTAATAAAATATTGAGTAGGAGCAGTGGCGACCTATAGAATAGTTAAAAATGACTCAAAATGAATATAATTTGATAGTGCATAATATCTTCTAGTTTTTCTATCCAAATCCATATTTTCTTCACGTGACAAGCGACACGAATAACAACTTGCAGTTTTTTTTTTACAGCATCTCGCACCGGAAGATGCTGTGCTGGCGAAGAACGCCGTCGTGAATTCGCGGTCCGGCATTCATGTGACGTATCCGGCCGGTCCGGCTTCAGAAAAGGCGATTACTCTGATCGATTCGCGGATATACCTACGATTTCCGTGGCGGCTTACAGCCGAACGTCGATGCAGGCAAGCTGGCATGTCAAGCACGAACAGGAAACGCATCCACCCAGCCGGGACGTGAACAAATCGCGCCGGAACATAACGCGGGAGAAATATCGCGGCGAAATTTTTCTCGATACGCGAGATGCAGACACTTCGAATACGATTCACGTCATTTCCTCGTTCGATTTAAAGGGAAAGGTATACTTGAAAAAAAATCTTTTTATTTACGTACTCGATTAATTTTTGTAAGTTTTTTATAATAATGGATGGACTGTGTTTTGATCGTTTAATTAAAAAAAAATTATAATTTTATTGAAACCGATTAAAGTAAAAATTGACCTGTTTCAAGTCAATTAACATTCAGAAAAAGATTGTTTAAAAAAAGCGTCGTTTAAAATATCACCAATCACATAAAAAAGCTTAAAGAAAGACGATTTGAGCGCGTAGACCCAGTGATTAGAAAAAAAGAATATAAGATAGCTTTACTTTATGATTTCGCAATTCTCTCCCTTAAGGGCTTTTAAAGGCGAAATATCCTGGGCCGCAGCACGGAACTCGTGTGGCAATCCGAGGTCGACGTTTGCACACGAGAAACGCGATAAGCGCGGATCACGAGCGACAGTTTTCGAGTACATCATCCGGTACGTGGCTACAGCCGTGATAAAGGGTGGTCCGGATGATAGAGAGAAAAGTAGAATGGAAACGCGCGGCGTGGGCGGCAAGAGGAAGCTGCGGTCGCGAGTGTTGCGGTCCGAGTGATATAGCAAAGAGTGGAGAATAGAAAACCCGCGTTTTGCCACGCGCACGTAACGTTTCGAGAATAATTATATATCCCCCGGAAGAACTAGGCGGGGTGGATCGCGCGACGCCCGTTGGATCCTTTGAAGACGCGAAATCGGGATTTATGGTAATTTCACGGCTCCAGCGTCGCATTTATTAATATCGCAGACGGCGTAATGCGTTTACATAAATAATCTTGCATCCTAAATAATTGGAGCGTTAATAATTTAAACAGAGAGGAGATATTTCGCCTCCATCCGTTGTAATATCCTCGAACGAGGCTAAAGGATCAAATTAATTCTCCCTACGATATCATTCAAGATTCATAATGGTACCATGCTCGTAGATAACTATTGCGCGTGGCGTCGCATTTCAATTGCATTCATGTTGCATAGCATTCGGGATGTCCCTCATAAAAAAATGTTGGAAAGATCAATGAAAAGATCGTCGGTGAATTGATACAAGCTTCGTGCATCGGCCCCTTAATCTTGCAATCGACGTGCGATCTCGGAGTTTTATGTCACTTTAACAGCCTGCCACTTGCGAGCGTTTTATCCAATATAAAGCCGGGGAAAAGCCCGATGCAAATGATAGGCGTTAAGTGAGGGATCCGTTTTCCTCTATCAATTAATGCCGCTGAATATTCTTTATCTCTTTATCCGAGCGTCATAAAAAGTAATAAAAGAGCCTGGAAAGAAATTGAATTATGGATGAGACGATAAAGTAGCGACACTTGTCTGATGTCCGTCAGGCCGACGTCATTTTTAAACAATGGCAAGGACAACGGACGTCCCGACGAAACGATTGTAAACTCTCACCTAAACGCACGGCCACTCTAGCAAGAAGTTTCACGTTGGTTCGGTGAATTGTCTACGAAAGACGATTTATATCTGTCCGGATGTCTGTACAACACGAAAACACTTCAAACAGCCTTCCTCGAGTGTCCTCTTCTCTCCGGAAGAACAAGATATTCTCTCATTTTATTTTTTCGGATTGGATGATATTAAATATTTTTATATATCTTTCAAATACTTTCCAAGCTAATTTTCGTTCGTAGAATTTAATTGTCCGGCACGAGATTATTGGTCGATTGTTTATCTTGCTTGTCCTAGTTTAATAATTAATATTTCATTTTAAAGCTGTCTAAAGTTCTCTCCTATAATTGAGATCCTATTTCTCAGATCCATTTTCTTCACGACGTTCAAACAGTTTAACATTTTCAAAGTAATTTCGTTTTATTCCGAATACGCGAGGTATGTGTAACAGTATGATTATTAAGAGCCGCCTTTTCAGCTGCCGTAAAATGAAGATCGAGTATCACGTGCCTTCAACATATTCCACTGTACCAAGAACGCCAAATATTACATCGCGAATTACTCAACTTCGCGAGTCTATCTTCAGGATGTTTACGTGCACTTTCTATTTACTTATCCTTTTAGTGACGCACGTATACGTCGCATATGGTATGAGGCTGCTGTGAATTGCGCAGCTGCATTTGGACATGACGATTATATGTTGTATCTTCAAAGAGGAAGAGTCCCGATGCATAGACCGGATCGCATCATATTCTTTCGCGCTCTCGTATTCGTGGAGAACCTGGAGAGAGCGCTATTGGCCTCGTCACAGACGGGAGCAGATTTCTTTCCTCGTCTTCGCGTCTCACGCTCGGTAAAATTCGTATTCGCGATCAAGAGATCGAGATAGATCTTCTCGCGTCTTCGTCCGCGCCTCCGTTCTGCTGGCACGGAAATACGAGGCTTCTTCTTCCGCGCGCGTCGAGCATATAGGAATTCTACGAATAAATGCATTGTAATCCAAGTCTCACCTCCATCCGCCGTCCTTGTAGCCCCGCCCGCGCGTTTTGCCATTCAAGAATCGTATCATCTCTCGAGAAGATAAGCGAAACCTCGACAATTCCTATTTCACAAAGAAAAACTACGACAACCAGCAGTTATAATTGCTTCCGAAGTCGGACTCCCGCGAGATCTCGTGGCAAAAGTGGGTCTCTTAACGATTTGTTAAAGGTACCTCAACTCGTTATAACGTTGAGATATCTTTTTTCCAGGCAAACCTACGGAGATTTATCTAAGGGACTTATTAAATGTGCATCGCAGTAATTTATATTCTTAATCAGTGAATTCATCGTATTTCGAAATCGGCCATTTATTTTACTGTCGAGTTGAAGTAATTCGGTTTTATCGAATCGAACAAATATCCTTTATAGATAGATAGAATTTGCGCTTTAAAAAATTTTGGAAGAAAGAATATTTAATTGATACGTGCTTCTTTTTCTTACTCTTTTTGCAAAAAAATATGGAATTTTATTGAAAATGCCGACGAGATCACAACGTTCTCCTGCAAAAGCTGAACGTGTACTGATATTTAGTTCATTTATTTTTCTTCATTTCTACTTCAATGGTACAATTCATGTTTTACGAAAAAAAAATCGTTACGTATGTATACATTAATGTGCATAAGCATTGCACGCTTTTCTATTTACGTCGGAAATTTTTGTCGAAGAGAAGTTTTATAGTACACATGTATAACTGTAAAACGGAACGGGCTTAAGCGCATAAACGAGAATATGTTGCGCAAAATCTGACTTTTAAATTCACCCGAAATATTTGATCGATAATGCAAGCTTCTTGAGTGTCCTCCTGACGATGTAATGTATCACACTAGGGAGATGGGAAACGTCTCAACCGAGTTGCACGTCTTACACGTTGCAGTATCGCTCACCTTGCGCTTTCGTTGGGTTTCCAGGTCGCTTGAATAAGCTTCAACTTGCAATGCGAAAATTTACCGCGGCATTATACCAGCCACGTAATGAAAAACATTTTCGAAAGAACTTCCTGCGCGAGCTGCCAAGAACGTGACTCCTACTTACTGAAGCCCGCTTTACAATAAGTCGAATATCGGAGTCGCAATGAAAGATGATTAATTCTCATATGGCTTATGAATAATGAAAAGAACAACGATACAACGACTTTCGATTATTTCATTTACGTCATGAATACTTTATTATAACTTTACTAAAATAAAAACTTTATTTTTTTTTCAATTAAAGCAATTAACCAACAATCCAATATTAATTCATTATCAGAAGCTACAAATATTGAAGAAAGTAATTATTTGTTATCGCAATTTAATTGTAGAATGATTGTCGTATTAAAATCTAACGTACGACTCACGATCAACGACATTCTACACCAACATATGACTTATTGCAAAATGGGCTTAAGAATGCTTGCGCTTATCAAAACGGAAACTATGGGTCGGAAAATATGGATCGTAATATTATTCAACTGCACGCGATTCTTTTCTAGCCACGGAAAGTTTCTACTATGTTCCGAGAAAAATCAATCAAATTTTATAGATGTGTTACATAGTTTTAAGTAGAAAAACTTTTATAGATACTTTTTCGAGAAGTATGTACAGAGAATTATGCGTATGATTATTAATATATCTTTTAATGATATCAATACGATAATATGGAATACATTATTCTATGATTGTAAATAATTCGTAAATTCCACATAAATTTTTTATGCATTTTTACTTCGTTTAAAATCCATCATTAATTATTTTACTACCTTTTGTTCAAATTATTCTCGTTTTTTTCCTAATTATTTAAATCGTTCCATTTATTCATTTAAAATTAAATTTATTTCCTAAAGGAATTTTTTTAATTTTACGCCGCGCTCCCGTTGATTGATCGTACATTGTGTTTCATTATTTATTTAGTCCATTTTGACGAATATCTCGGGCGATATGATTAATATAGGGCAATTCGGGCATACAAATTAGAACTGCGCATCGCGCAGCCATCTTGAACGCACGAAACTTTAACAAGGTACGGTTGCACGCAAAGCAAACACGTAAACGGACGGTGTGCAAGACCGAGGTCGAAGCATTGTAAGGTATTTACGTCTCGTTACGAACATCCATTTTCTTCGCTCCCTCGAACGTCAGGCGGGGCATCTCGGAGGACGAAGAAAACAAAGTTTACGGACAGAATCCCCAGCTGTAACACAGAAGAGATTTTGCTCGTTCCGACGCTCAAGGACGCGACCAAGGGATCCATAGCCTGCTACGACTTGCAGATTTCTTGGCGGCGCTCCACGCCGCCGTGCATTAGCATCGGATTAGACGGGACGATTAGTGACCGGCGTTTCGCAGTCGACCCCGTACCGTGCTATTTTTCGATCGACAGTGATTAGACGGCGCGCTGTTGCCCCTCGAATATGCATGAGCTCCCGAACTCCTCATCCATAATCAAAAATCACGTTGTCGTGTAGGGTAAACCGGGGTCTGATGGCCAAATCAGAAAAGATGGTCATAGGCTGTAATTTTTTTAATAATTGTTAAATAGTGCGTTTTTTAAATCATTTTTAAAGAAGATCGATATTTACAGTAGTTTATGTGCGTGCATTATTTGAAATAATGATATTGTGAATATTATATCATGTTTTTACTTTTAACTACCTGCAAAGTTTTTCGTGTGTCCACTAAAAACTGCTGTAACATCGGATAAATTACAGTTAAACTGTCGTAATCAATATTAGATACATAATAATGATATATAAATTATAATGTGAATATAATTTTTATTTCCGTTTTTACTGGTTTTTTATAAATCCTACTGTAATCATCTTTCCCTCACAGTTTGGATAAGATGGCCCATCTGGGACGTTCCCGCTAGATATTGCTTTAAAATTTTGAAAAGATAATGCAGTTTTGCATATTTTCAATTTGATATATTGTAGATAGATGATTTCTTTCACAATTATAGATATTACATTTTGCTACGTGCGGAAAAGCTACTATTATGACTCATTTTGTATGTATGTTTTGTTTTTTATAAATAGTATATTCAATGTGTTGTAAAAACAAAATAAAATTTAAAAAATGTAAAATTATAAGCTTTTTGTGGTTTTTACAAAAAATTAGATATATTTTTAACATGAAATATACATGTTATTTAATACTATAGCCATCTTTTCCTTAGAAGTCAGGTAAAATGGCCAATGCTTATGTTGCAATATTATAATATAATAATATAAAATTTGTGTGAATTATTACTTTTTATATCTCAATAGTATTATGTACTTCAGTGAAGCCATGTGCTGAATGGTATTAAAAAATATTAATAATAAAGGTATGTTTTTGCATTTTAAAAAACTATGGCCATCTTACCCGAGTTTACCCTAATAACGCGGCTCGGTGCCGGGCGCGAATCATGCAGATTCGCAGCTGCGCACCAGCGCCGTTTAAAAATTGATTTTACATTAAAGCAGGACGTTGTTTATCTATTATTTTTCGGTATTAAAATTCCTCCCTAGGTTTTCAATTATCCGAATCGCAAGTGGAGCAGCCGGCCGGCCAAGGATTACGAGGATTCCCAAAGTGATCTCTGGGAAAGCGCGACGGCATTTGTGCCTCATCTGCAGCATCTTGTGCTGCACCGCACGTTTCCCTCGGAGCGCATTTGCAGCGCGGTAATCTGCACGGCGGCAGACGAAACGATTAAAGTTTCGAGTGGCATTCATAAATGACGTCTCGGGACCCACGAAACTCTCGCGGAATCCCACCGGGGGATCCGCGCCGCGTCTTCCACCCGGAGCGGCATCGCGAATTCCGAATAGGCATGCAACGCATGGCTGTTCCGACTTCGCCGCAAGATTGCTGAACTTTAGTCACGCTGCCTGTGACAGGATCGGCAGCGCCATAACACAAGCCTGCGTGCCGCGGATTCCACGAGTCGACGTATTTTCCGTATTACACTGCGAGAATCGGTACAAAATGCAACAAAAATATAAGCAAATTTGTTTTAATCTCTTCAAGAATTTGAGTTAATCTTAATTTGCTCTCAAAATTTGCTTACACTTTATTCAAATTATCTTGAAATTTTTATTTAAACTTCGCTTAATTTTCAGATAGCTTTGATGTGATTATTTTTACATTTCTCGCACATTTTGAAGAGAGAGATTTCTTTTTCGAAAATAATTAAATAATTATTTCAATCGTACGTTTATATGTATGTCTAATATATGAAACTGTATCTTCGATATGAAAAGTTAATAGAAATATTTGCGAGAAGGAGCATATAGCAGAACATACAACTCGCGAAAGAAAAGGCTCATAAAACACGGATCGATTTTCAATTTTTATGCAAATTGAATGCGTGAGGTAACAGGAAGGAACGTTTACCGTACTTTACGTTGGCAAGTGGAATCCCGCATCATTTGATATTGACTTATTTGTGGCGAACATTTCGCGATTGCAAACTTTACAATCGCGATGTGTGTAGTTACAAAGAGGTAAACCGATTAATGAATACCACTTCGATAGCCTGGAGCGATTGACCAAATTTAATTACCAACCTAAAAAGCGGGAGCGGACCGAGATCGCCGGAAATGAATAAATATCCGGCCGGAACTACGTACGCGAATTGGTTCGTCTTGACGTCTTCCATCTTTTCCATTCACCCCACGTGATAGATATAAGCACCGTGCGTCTGAGGATGTGCAACGCAACGGAAAATTACGTGTCATCTTTGAATCGGTTATTATTCCGAGGCACATCCTTTATGTCGCGATCGATTTATTCACGAGCAAATTTTTTTTTTTAATAATTCCCATACACAATGTTTTTTTTTATAAATAATAACATTATACAGTAGCTAAACAAAAATTGCTATGGAGTTTCATTTCGAAAATTATTCTGTTTTTCTTTCATTTTTAAAACGGTAATAATTAAAAAAAATTTTAATTATTCTGGATGTAAATGTATCGGATGTAAAGTGGGGTGAGGAACCATTCAGGATTAATAATAATAGTCAGTATTAAAATCATAACTTGTAAATCGAGAAACGCAAAACGTTATTATTACCGATTTTTTTAAATCAGAACGTCAATATCCAAAGATGAATACAAATCGAGCGCCACAAAAACAACAACCGCGTGTAATCAATTTTATGATGAAGATTAAGATCACGTACCCGTCTCAATTGTTCGCGTGCCACAGATATACTTTACGATCGCTTCACAAACGCCGTATGAAGACTCACTTTCTTATAGGCGCGGAATTGCGCGCCGATTTCGCTTAATGAGCGAGAATGGCGTTTTACGCGCACGGTATTCGCGTAGCCGAGAGAGAAATGCGCGAATACATCGTGCGAGAGCGATGCTTACGCAACGCAGGGGAGCGTGGGGAAAACCGGAAGTGTTCGGTCAAGGTAAGACGTTGCCTCCGTCCAGCGGGCGAATGCACATTTATACCGGCCTATGATTTTCCGCGATCGCGCGCCGGTGCCTTCCTCGAGAATCGCTGTGCCGGAAACTGGGAGCGTTTAAAAGTAAAAGTATCGCACGGGCACTGAACAGCTAAAGTTTGAAGGAAAATAAAATATTTATGCCGGTATTTTGTATTTCCGTAAAATCGACGGTATTTTATATTTTTTTAGCGAAATATGCTGCTACGCCCAAATATGTTGGAGCAAATTGGAAACAAAATATATACCGAAAGATTCAAAAGTTTTGAAAATTTCATCATTCGACGCGGTGCACGTTTCGTAACATTGTAGTCAGGAAAAAAAATATACATACATATATGTCACCCTAATCAGGTTAGACAGTATTTTATATAGCACTTTATTACATTTTCATCGTTCATTGTGTCACTGGAGTTATCACCATTCTATTACAGTCCCAATGTGCACGGCGAGACGTGTCGATCCTTTCTCGAGGGCTCAATTGGATTCTTTTCAATTTCTTCGGCGTTCAATTTATGATCTGCGATGAATTTTTTCGTAGTGGACGATATTCAGTGCGAGATGGTCGGGGCCGAGCTTCATCAACTCTTTCTCAGTGCCTCAAGTAAATGTTGGTTATTTTAATATGATGCCTGTGCCTCCTGTGCCTGGGCCGATGCGTTATGATGTATACGCTTCTCTTTCTTGGATTCGTCAGAGCCATTCCGTTGCTGGGGCACCAGAAGAACAAAATGAGTCCGAATATGAGCAGAATGGAAATTAACACGTTTAGACGCATATTGTGTCGGTTATTGTTTCCCAGTGAGGCAGTTTCGAGCGATTGCCACCGATATGCGTCATACCGGTCTTTTGTAACTTCGCAGTTCGTAAAAAAAGGCACGAAGATGCAATATCCGTAGATTATGGGCGTCGTAAAAAAGACTATAGACCGCGCAAATGCTTTTGATAACGCGACGCCAAGAATAAATGTTATCATTGCAACTACGCCTAAAAATGCATAAACAAATCTGTCAAGGCTGTAGCTACCGACGTGGTGGGCAACTGCGTTCGATGCGCGATTTACATTCTGAGAATGTAATTACATGTCTGTCAATCCTATGGAAATAAATTACAATTCATAAATTATAATTCGTTAATTATAATTGATCGCAATCGATAACGTCGAGCAATTTACATGGAAATGAGCGAAACAAAATGCACTAACGCGTTGCAAATATGCAGAAAAAAAAGAAGATAAGAGAACCAGATAATCTCGATATGCTTGACCCCGATTAACGTGATCGTGACTTTACGTAGAATGGAGAGACTTCCCAAGTGCTTCTATGCTGATCAGCATTTCCCTGATTAACTCATTATTGGAGAACGAGTCTCAGAAAATTAGCTGACCGTTGGCTTCCCTTAGCAATTACTCAAGATATGATCAAGCTCCATTAATAATTAAATTTTCATAAAGTAGTTATAGTGAAAATCTTTTATATATACAATTATTTAGTGCATACAAAAATACAGCTAATTTCTATTCTTCTCTCCCTGTTACTTTCACTTTATTAGCCAACACAAGGAATTTCTAGCTAAGAAATAGCTGAACGGCTATATGTTTCTTATTCTCCGATTCACAATTTGGACGACCGATTTTTCGCGACGCGTTAATCGCCGGTTGGTGCGACTTGTAATGAAAATTAATCGCGCTTTAGCGATTAATTATCATTACCCGGTCCATGCAGCGGTGGTGTGCTTCGTTTGCCAACGACATACACCGCGGCAGTTAATAACGACACCACCAACAAACGCAGCCGGTTTCATTAATCCCCGCGCCGATACGCTCAGCCGCGTCCGTCGTTGTTTGGCCGCGCGTAGTAGTTTGGAACGATCATTACGAGTGATAAAGTTACCCCGGGAGAGACAACGGAAATATAGAGCAGCGGCGAGAGCGGAAGTCCTTCTACCGAAGGTGTAATCAGCTGAGAGGGAAACGTACGCGGTACAAAACGCCTGTCATCTGATAACTTCTGTGGTCACCTTTAAATTTACACTGTTGTATACTACTCGCCTGACATCTTCGTAAACGTCGACGTGAGAACCAGCAGTTACCGCTGCTTGACTGTGAAACTATGACAATAGTGTTGAATTGGATCATTCTCGCGGAGAAACAAGGCTCTGTAGTCAGATAATTTATAACTGAATAATTATTAATCTTTAATTCTTTTTCTAAAACGTATTTGATTTCACTAGTTTACGTTTTACAATTTGTTATTGAAACAATACATTATTATTTGACAGCATTAATTAGTTATATGCTATATGTTTTTTGACTAATAGTTATCTGCTTCATTTAAATTCTAGAGATTTAAGTAGGTAATAAATATTCCGAGAGAAATTGACAGTGTGATCTGTTGAGTTAACATTGAGCACATGGGCCGACAGGATTGCTACACCGAGACGGGAGATACGAGAGATTTTCTCCAGAGACACTAGGAAACGAGATCCCATCGTACACTTCTACCTTGGAAAACTTCAAGGAGATCAGCTGGCTTTTCAACAGCAATAACGGTCAACCCGATCATCTCTCGTTCCCAGAGAAATCCGGAAAATCGTCCGAATCCATCCGATCTCGCGAATTCGAGACGAGAAGAAAGCCCTAAGCTACTCAGGAAACAAATACCTGACTAGTCTTGCTCGATATTCCAATCTAATTCTATCAACAAGCCGCACCTTTTAGATCACGCGACACAGTGTGATAAAGACTTCTTTTTTTTTTTATATCGCCGATTTTTATCTCGCGAAAACGGTTCGCGGAAATCGTGACGCGACTCACATATGCCACCAACATAAACGTAAAATGGGATGCAGGACTCGGTCCTAAAACGAATGATGGTTCTAAAAGCATTCCGCAAACGGCTCGTAAACGCGGATGAAATGGCGAGCGAGTAGCAAAGAGATCCAACAAGAAGGAGACGCGTCCCGGCAGCGGTTTTCATCATTCTCGATAGTAGCTTTCTTCGCGTTGGTTTTCTTGGTGGTTTTCTTTTCTATAATGGCTTTCTTTGCGGCGATACCGTCCCGTGAATTTGGATGCGTCTATTTATATCTCGCTGGTAATCGATATATTTCAAGATAAAGTTGATAGAGATATCGTGATTTTTTTTTGTGATTAAAAGTAAAACGCGGGAATGCACTTTTAGGTTCTCAATGAAATCAATATCTTGACAGTCATGCCTTATTAATTCTATTAGAGCAACATTGCTCAGCATCATAGACGAGGATGTAAATTAAACGCCGCGGGAAGATGGAACGTTGCGTACCGGGTGGAATAATTTCATTTGCGTATTTATCCACCGCGAGAATATATCGGCTAAATATATACGTAAAATTAGCCTTGTTACATAAATGTTCATTGTACAATTTAACCGGGTTTCTCTGTACCGCTAAAGGTAACTAACGGCTGCACACCGAATATTGCCACATATTACATAATTTAAACTGCCGGATATAAATAAAAGCGAAATTAAATATACCATTCTGATTTTTGTCGCCGTCATATTAAAACATGCTCGTCCCCCTTCGACTATCTAGGAATACATGCAATTTTAAATTCAGTTTCCCGACCTTACAATAACCAAGCATTATCAAGACTGGATATATGTAGGTCAGTGAAGACGGATATATTTCAGGAAGAATATTATTTCTCCAGCGTATCGCGCAACACAAAGCTCGGATGCATAAAGCGATAACGGCGCTTTAAACGCGATCGTGAGGAACGGGGCGAAACCGTTAAATCCAGACTACCGTCTGTAATCTTGCAAAAAGCCGCACGACACTGTCTGGGCGAGAAGTTTCAATGATACAAGTAAACCGCCACGACTGGAATTACGTCGTTGTACGCGAGACGGTAAAGCACTATTGATTATCCCGCCTTAGAATATCAAATGAGAATTGATCATTTTCTGTGATCTCTCTCAATCGCGTTGGAGAAACTCGTTTTACAAAAGCAGAACAGTGAGCGCGCGCGCCCGCGGCATTTATTAATCGTTCTTTCGCGGAGAGTAATCGCGTTTGGGATTTTGCGCATACACCCGACGCGGTAAAAAGAATCGCAGAGCGACCGAACGGTAATTGAATTTCGGTATTTTTGCGTGGCGCGATTGGACGAAATCACAGGGAACACTGCGGATTGTTGCGTATGTGTAGGTAAGAGCTCTTCATTTGTCGAAATGCTCGATCCGCGATTAAATTAGGCACGAAGATGCGCTACACAGGAATTCCCGCGGTATCGTCGTGATCGAGATCATAAACCGACTATGATAATTCCCAAATGTCCGATAGCACGAAGGGGATTACGGCATAATGTGATCCGCATTGCGTAAAGCACATTGTTACATTATGCATCA
This sequence comes from Tetramorium bicarinatum, assembly GCA_928718305.1. Classification (NCBI taxonomy): domain Eukaryota; kingdom Metazoa; phylum Arthropoda; class Insecta; order Hymenoptera; family Formicidae; genus Tetramorium; species Tetramorium bicarinatum. The sequence continues at coordinate 19,390,058 of OV788329.1, read as the reverse complement.
TATCAGCCACATGTCTGTACGTTCTCTCATTTATTAACTTTATGTATAAATTAATTATTAAGATAATATTAATACGTTTTCTCTTATTTATTTTATGCATAAATTAATTAAATTGGAATAATGCTAAAAAGTGTACTGCACGAGGAAAAAATTGTGAGAATGATAAATGATATAAGAACAGGTGCGCTGAGCGCAATTGTGAAATCCTTGAAAAAAGTAGGGTGAACAAGCGAAGATATTGACCCACCGTCCGCATGAAGGTCTACGAAAGAATCACGCGAGCCACGCGCTATTCGCATTTCGTATTTTAAGGAAGTTCGGAGATTAAGGACAATTTACGGTACGCCGGAGGCGGGAAAGAGGGAAACTCCTACCGGTGCTCACAGAAATCGCGACGGCCGTTATTTTAATAAATCACACGCCGGCGTATTCGCTCGCCCGCTTTCATAACTCACACGCGCCGGTGTGGTTTACATTTACCGCGTGAATGTTCGTTTTTTCCGCATTACTGAAAACGGTGACTAATTGCTGTTGCGCTCTACGATGGAAATAAATAGATGATCTCTAAGCACTCGGCTGAAAGTTATCGATCGTATAAACTGCGAAAGGTGTAATACATACGCCGAACCTATCGACTGTACTTTCAGCAACAGATGCCAGTGAAACTGGGAAAAGTAATGGTCTTCCCAAAAATCTTTCCGACAACACATCAGCGCGGAGATATTTAGGGGAAAAATCAGAATTTTAATTTTTGAAAAATTAATTTCTAAGAAGCTTTAAAGATAAATTCAAGGCTTAACTGTCAAAAAATTCATCTTCCAAATTCCTCACAAGATACCATTTTTTTACAAATCCGTGATAAACGAAATATGTAGAGAAGAAATTTGGAGTGCTCTACTTTAAACTATACCAAAGTACTTTATCATTGTGTTAGCGTTTAAGATAAGCATGGGAAGGTTGGCGATGTTTGACCATGTTATTTTCGAGGAGATTATGCTTCAAAGTAACTATATTTCCGCCGAGCAAGTTTTGTATTAAATACTACCGAGAGGAAGGGAAGAGGAACCATCAAAATTGCTCAAGTTTCCTCGAAGCGCGACTAGTTGCGCAAAAAAAGAATTTCGCAGCCAAAGTTTTTCGCTTTGCAAGACGGGACAGCAGGGCGGAACAGGTAACGACGGAGATCGCATTTTGTGGAAGCATCCTCCCAGAAAGAAGAGGAAACTTGTTTAAATCGCGCCACGCGAGATTAGACCACAAAGCGACCCGGTTTCTTGTCGGTTCTCGCGACGAGAATCGGGATAATCGAGAGCCGCGGCAATTTCCGCTTCCACTTTAACTTATTCGAAACAACGCCGGCCGGACCACCGCGAATCGATTAAACTCTCGGAAAATTTCCCGTAATGAACGGCATAACGGCACTGTATGCGAACAAAGCCGAAAAACGACGCTCGAGCGCGCTACAAAAGAATTGCCGCGACGGTAAGCAGAAAATGGAGTTAATGATTCGCGACGCACGATAGAAATTCGCGATAGAAGGAGGGGGGGAAAAAAAATGCTTTGGCTCGTAAAGCTGCGACAAAGAAAGAGACATATACGCCTGCAAGGTTGCTCCAGTTTTTGCGATTCGCTCAGCTTCCAGGCAAACTCGACCCTGATCTTCCTTTCACGACGGAAACACATTGGACATTCATCTCACGACCCTATTCCCGCAGCTTCTTTTTTCATCGCCTTTCTTTCTTCTTTGTCATCAAAATTGCTAATTTGGTCGATCTTTTTTTTATCTCAAGGATGAACGTTCGTATCTGAAACTGTTGTAATCACATCCGCGACCAATTTAACCAACTAATTCATGTTTCCGATACATTGAGTCCCATTGATTCTTGCCACGATAACTGAAATTCCTCGTGATTCATGAATGTAACGGTCGTATATTTTCCCTGAATGGGAAAAAGAGGGATGAGAATCGTTTAGGTAAACTGATAAGTTTAGCCGTTTCTTCATTAACTCTAATTCGTCGGAAACTTCTTAATTCTCATTACGATCCAAGTTTTTAAGTAATTATTCCACCCGTCGCTGGAATCCAAAGTTGCTCACTTTTTCAGATTAGAGGAAGTGCTCTCTGGACGAGCGAAAAGTGGGGCGCCTGGTAAGGCGAGTCGGAAAATGTCTGGGACTGTCAGCTACAAATTTGGGACAAATGGTCGTCTCACGTACGGACAAAAATCCGCCTGCGGATTACGACGGCCAAAATAAATTTGGCGCACGCGTTTCCGGGCCGTTTTGTCCGCTCGCGACGAATACGCGAAATGCTTTCACGTGGACTCAGCTGAAAACGGCGATATCGCACTGCTACGTTTTGCCGTTGTTGTCCGAACAAATGGCTGCTCGTTTATACTGATTTCATTCCCCGCCGTGCTATCAATCGTGCGATAAAATCGAGGCCACGCTAATTGAACGGCATACGATGAAAATTCGACGGTCAAGTTCCCCCTTGCCCGATCTAAAATCAACGGCATTCTCCCGACAGTCTAAATAATTTAACGTTTCCTCGTTTAACGATATAGCAATCGAATTCGCAATTACGAAACGCTTGCGCCTTCGGTAGTTTAATTAAAGAGATTCGCTACACGCATTCGCGTGTATAATCGATACGAAACAATCGTAGGAGATACTCTCTGGCAAAAGCAGCATAGTGGTTTGCAACATGATGTAACGTATGATTCATTCGTTTGAAATGATATATACGCAAACGCAATTAAATCTTACAGGGACTCATAAACATACCGCCGACTGCAATCTACACACTAATTGGCGATGTTATGTCGATCGAGGTAGCGAACTAGACGACTGGAATTGAATACCAAATTTAGGGCAACGATACGCAAGTCGCACGGAGTGAATTTTATTGTAAGTATTAACCTACTCGAGTTTTTATATATCATTAATAAAATTTATATATATATATATCTATTAATGAAATAAAAAAAAATATATGTAGATATATATAAATAAGGTGTTCCACAGTTATGGTCAAATTGAAGAAAGTTCAACACATCAAAGCAAAAAACTTGATTAAACCTCGAAAATAAAGCTTTTTGAAATAAAATTTAATATGACTGCTATTTTTAACAAATTCAGATATTAAACGCATAAAAATCATAATTCAATCTATAAGAATTAAGTGTAAAAGAAAAACAACAAGAATCTATGATTTTTATACCAAAATTTTTGATAAAAATAGCATTACTACTCGTTTCTCTTCATCAAGTTTTAATTTGAGAAAGCACTATTTTTGAGATTTGACAAAAGTGCCAAATAGGAAAGTTTCTTATTTGGTGTGCTGAATTCAGTTGGGCCACGTAGATCTAGGACGCTCTGTGTATATATATATATATATATATATATATAAGTTATTGTTATATAAGTTATTGTTATATTAAGGATCTCAATAATACGACATGAGATACTGACACTCGTCTGTTGTTCCAAAATTAGTTTATCGGTAATTAATTTGTCGATGAACCAACCATCGGAGGTTCATCTTGGAAATGCTCGGCCCGCATCGGCGGCACGATAACCCCATCGATATTCCAACAATTCCTCACCTCGATTTGGTATCCAGCGTACAAAGTAGAAGAGGATCGATCGTACGATCGATATCCCTGCGCGACGCGAACTGAAGGAATTTACTGCGATCGATCGACCGCCCGTGGTCGGCACCCGGGGCGAAGTACTGCACGAATCGAAGCGTATGCACGTGCGTACACGCGAGACACGCGTGCACGTCATACACGACTTTATTCACTTTCACCCCACGACACGGCGGCACGAACGCACAGCTCACACAGCCTGCGACGTGAAATAACGTCGTTCGTTAACGGGATGCGACGTACAGGGGAGTGAAAAAAAATGGGGAAAGTGTCTAACGAACGTATAACGAGAAATTGCAAATAAAAGAGAACGCCGTTAGACGCCATTAAACCGGAATATTTGTACGAAAGCGGACGAAATGCCATTCTAATTAAAATAAATAAATTGCGGGAGCCAAACGGAGGGCGGCCGGGCTTACGTTTCGAGCAATTCGTAACGAACGTGCCCGGGCGAGAAAACCGTGGATGTTATTTCAAAAGTTGCCAATAATTTTCCGGAGATATCATATAATTATTACAGAAATTACAACTGGCTATTCTATCTCGCCAACAGCGATGGATAATGATTGAATATTTAACAGCGAGAATTGTGAGAACGGTCATATCAAATTAAAACTGATAAAGCTCGATTATATTTAGTCTTTCGATGGAATCTTTTATTGAAACATATCAGTGAACTTTTTTCCTATTCAACGTGGATTGAATATTTCACGTGTTACATAAATTTGCCGGATTAAGTGCAGAATTTCGCCATTTGCGATGGCAACGTAACGATTATTAGTAACTCTGTAAATTTTAAGTTTTCGCAGCTGAAGATGAAATTGCTTTGATCTTCGGCAGCGAGCCAGTTGCACAATATAACGATATAATTAGAGTTCTTATCGTCGCGAAACACGGCAATTTTGCACGAAATGTTACATTATTTGCGCCGCGCAGAACGGGGCTTAATAGCGATAAGAGAGACGCAGAGATTATGTCACATTGCCACGTGTGGATAATAGACTCAGACGAGTTGAAGCCCGAACAAAGCTCTCTTTCGCCGGTTGAATATTCTTTCCGACGCAAAGGGACGATTCGGGAAGAGAGCGCTCCATTTCCACATCGTCCGCAAGCTTTGGTTTGCATTCGCGGAAACACTTTGCAGCAAAATAAATTCTATTTCTCCGATATATTTTTAAAAACTTTTATCTCGAGACATAAAGGATGCGACGCGGGAACGATATTAGACGACTATCCGGATTTCCGAGTTTGCGAATAATTTTCTATGAAAACTTTTCTCTGAAATATTAAATTGACGCAATAAATGGAAACGTTAGCGAATAATAGAAGACGAGATTCACTTTAACACAATGCACTCGGATGTATCTTGAGATGATGCTAATTAAAATGTACAATTACAATCTCTTTATAATATCTATCTAATTCTCATTCTTCTTTCTCTTTAATCATTTTTTTCTTCGTTGCAATTTCTACGTAGCTCAAGCGCCCTTAAGCTTAATTTTTTTAATATCGAAGCGACATCGTAGCAATCATGTTAAACACACAATTTTTACGCAACAATATCAAAGAAAATTATTTTATCATTATTACAATTATAATTTCAAAAATTTTTGTTATCTAACGTGAAAGAACATTTATACGGAACGCAAGTGAAAAGAATCGCGGCAGTTCAGAAACATCTCGCATATTTCATGCACGAAGTAGCCTCGGTTCCACTTCCAGAGACCGTAATCTAAGAATGTCACAGCGATATTTGGACAACTTGCCAGAAACAGCCGCGAGAAACGGGCACAGCGAACAAAAGAGGGAGCGGGGGAAACGTGTCGCTTCGAGCCGGAGGGTACAAAGGGAGCGGTGTACAGAAGAAGGATTATCGCGGGGCTCTACAGAGCCGGTCACACGCGGCAGGGAGGACAGCCGTTCGCGGACGTCCGTATCGCGCGAGAGTTCCTGCGGAACTGACAGCACTTCCGTACGACAGCGTAAAAATCACGAGACTTCCACCTCCTCCCACCCCCATCCCCTCCGCTCGCGGTCGCCGGTCACGTGACCTTTCACCTCCCGCCGTCGTCGAGATGTACTCTCGCCCTCCGCCGGTCGCGCGCCCGCCCGCCAACCCCCCGAAGGTCCCCACGAAGGCCCGCCGCCCCTTTCGTGCTCGCCCCGAAAACACTCGCAAAATTTTCGCCCGTGTCATTCGCGCTCCGACATTCCGTTCGTGTTCCCCTGGCGATTGGTTTAAGCAAAATGATGGCCAAGACAAGATTGTACCTCCAACTGATAGCGCGTGGGCGTTTCTGTCTTCAAAACCTAAGAGAATTGCCTAAAAAGCGGAAGTGGACAGCAGCGTAAATGTTGTAAATGAAAGACATAAATTACAGAATAAAAACTGTAAAATTCCAAAAGTTATCGATTCGACAGGATTTCAAGCTAAGTTCTCATGTAATTTTAAACTGCGCATATTTCTTTTTTGTTTTTATCAAATACAGATGATATCGATAACATTATGTAACAATAGTTCGTATAGAGATATTCGTATTGATGATAAATACAAGAATCCAAATAATTATATAGACCTTGAGCGATATGATTCACATTTAATAGAGTTCACTAAATGAAATTTTGAGATAAAGTATCTAGTATGAGATCTAGTATTATTCTAATCTTGTTATTCTTACATATCTTTTTTATTTGTATCAGATAAAAATGATATTGTATAGAGAGATGTAAGATCGTTTGTATGGAGATGATATAAAAAATTCAAGGTTCTAAATTATATAGAGTTTGAAAAGTTGGATACGTATATTAACCCATTAAGGCCCATGGCAAGCACAGTCGAAATAACGACAAACTATTGGATTCATAGCATAAGGTAAAAATAAGGTTCATATGGTTTTTCTTTTGTTTGTTAATAAAAAATTTGTTTTAATAATTTTTTTAATTTACTGTTTTTTGCAAAATCTAAAACCGTCATTCAATTCTATATGAAAAATTATAAAGATTTTGTCTAAAACATTTTTTTGTAGCAGCTTTAGTTTCGCCAGAAAAAATTAAAGAAAAGAGTGGTTTTTCGACCCTTTTCCGACTTTTTTCGTAAACGCCCTTACTGGTTTGAATTATGAATAGAAAAGTGTTCGCTAAATATCTGGTTCATAGCATAAGTATATAAGAAGTCACATAAGCACATTTTTATGATAGTTTTTGAATTTTTATAGGAATTATTTTATTATACAATTATGTAAATAATTTGTTATAACTAATTCAAAAATTATCATAAAAATGTGCTTATGTGACTCTTTATATACTTATGCTATGAATCAAATATTTAGCAAACACTTTTCTATGCATAACTCGAACCAGTAAGGGCGTTTGCGAAAAAAATCGAAAAAGGGTCGAAAAACCACCTTTTCCTTTAATTTTTTCGACGAAACTGAAGCTCCTACAAAAAAAAAGTTTCAGACAAAATCTTCATAATTTTTCATATAGAATTGAATGACGCTTTTAGATTTTACAAAAAATAAAAAACCTAAACAATTTTTTATTAACAAACAAAAGAAAAACCATATGAATCTTATTTTTACCTTATGTTATGAATCCAATAGTTTATCGCTATCTTGGCTGTGTTTGCCATGGACCTTAATGGGTTAATATTACTCAAGTGGCGCTAAGAAATGGACCGAACACTTTGCGTCTCGCGACTTCAATTATCCCCGGGGAACCTTAAGACTTGTCGTTCCTACGACAATGACTTATACGTCTCGCTTATCTCGCGCGATTCCTCCGCGCGCGGGATTAAACGCTTCCCCGGGGCATGTGTTAAAAATACTCATTTTTCCGCGCAAACGAGATTACGTCGTGTATTTCGGCGGTGATGCGAGACATTCCGAAGTCGCCATTAAACATTAAGAACAGTCGTAGATCATACCGCTTATTATACGGAAGCGACTGTTTACCGAATAAACGTAGACGGCTCGAGTAAATACACGCCGCGCGATAAATCTCCCGCTCGGCTTCGCGTATCTGTG